>CM076579.1:163590755-163926735 GCA_034641835.2 Pinus albicaulis | reverse complement strand
CACCTAGTCTGATTTGTTTTTGCTCTCCTTTTGGATTTAGATCTTAGATGAGATGATATAAGGGATCTAGGAGCTGCAAACTCATTTCTATGCACAATATTCTCAGAAGTGCGTTATTTCAGCAGGCTTGTTGAGCTGTTCTAATTTGGGAATATTACAGTGTGATATCCTTTCGAATTATGGTGGTTCATCACAATAGTTGAACTTTTAAGAGGTATAAATTTTGCATGCAAACTCTAATTGATGTCTTCATTAGATTTTTGGAAAGATATGTGTGTGTAGAATAACTCTAGTGGATGCAACTCTTAAGTGACAATATTTTTCTCACAAAAAAACATCATTTATTAGAGAATTTTTGAGGTCTAAAATGGGCCTCCTAAAAAAATGTACAACCAAAATCAACTTTATAAGAACCAATGGGGTTGAAAATGATGATGTCAACCATGGGGGATGATGCAACCATTTTTGGAGTAAAAAAATAAAACGATTAAAAAATAATAGTTAATAAAACTATTTTTTAAACTCGTATTTACAACTTATCTCCCTAAGTTTTTACTCAAATTTCGATCAAAAGTACTCATTAGATGAAAAATTTAATTCTTCATCCAAGGAGTAACCATGTCGCATACTTCAAATGGTCTGTACTACACAAAAAATGAGAATTACATGAAAAAACTTGATTTGCAATCAATTTTTTCATGTATTTCTCATTTTTCGTGTAGCATGGTCCATCGAAAGTGTGCAACATGGGTACTCCTTGGATGAATAATGAAATTTTGCATCCAATGAGTTTTTTAGCTCAAAATTTAATTAAACCCTGTTAATTTTGGGCAACTAGGTCCAAACTCCATGTTGTGATGCTCAAATGGCGATGCCAATATTTTTATTGGATTCCTATTTCAGAGAGGTGCAAGATCGATCTAAATATCATCTTGATCCGATGAACAAAACATTTATTTTGAATTAATTCCACTTATGTGCAAGGTTGGCTAGAATTGTAATGTAGGCTTGGAGCCCCAACAGATGTGTCACACACCCTCACTGATGGATATATATAGGCCAACGTTGGAGGTCATTTTCACCATCACTCATCACACATTCTCTCTTTGCATCTGATTGGTTCGATCATCATCTTAGAGGCTCCTCTTCACTCATACGTGGGAAAAAAAGAAGCTAGGGTTTCAAATATGGTCTAGGGTTTTCAGCACAAATTTGACTAGCGTTGACTTTGGTCAACGCTTGGTCAAATTGACCCAAAACTATCCCAAAACCTTGATCTCTACAGTTTGTATTTTTGGCACAAAACCAAGGCTAGACGTTAAATTTGACTTGGATGCGTTGAATTTTTGTTGTTGTTATTTTGCATTGACCATTGATTGGACAACGTTTACTTTTGTTGACTTTGGGTTGACCAGTGTAGAGCTGTCTTAGAGGGTTGTGTGACACATTCTGGTTGGTTGACCGTGAAGAGACTTTTTTGGTTGAAGCATCCTGTTGACCGATGTAACGCACCCCAATACATATATTTTGTTGATCAAATTAAGTGTATTTTTGGCTTGTCTTCGTCGATTTATTGGTATGTTCTATCAACATTTTACTTTCTTGTTTATGTGATTGCTATTTGATATCGGGAATAAAAGTAAAGTTGCATCAAGCATAGAACATCTACAAAAATTAACATGGTTTCAAAGCTAAGGTGAAGACAAAGCCCAAGTTTGTATTGAGAGAAATCACCAAAGAAGTAGCATTTGTCAAGGACCCATGGGTACCTCAAAATATAATGGCTTCAAAGCTGATGAAAATTTGACTGGAAAGGCTGAATTTCATGCCTGGAAGATGTCTTTGGATTTAATGTTGGAAGACCAAGATGTCATGGACTATGTGCAGCGTAAAATCCAGGAGCATTCATCATCTGCACCCGCTGCCACCAAGTCAAAGTAAAAGAAAGGAGAAATCAAAACAAAGTTGATCATCTGAGATTCCATTCATAAGAGTCTGGTTGCATACATCTTTGAGTTGGGAACATCTAAGGAGATGTATGATAAGTTGGTCAATATGTATAGGGCCAACAATGCAAATCAAGTCCTTTTCTTTAAGAACCAATTTATTAAGAAAGGCAGTGATGAATCCATTCATTCCTATTTTCTGAAATTGACTGAGATTAGGAATAATATTTTACCCATTGGGGAGACAATAGCTGATCGAGAAATGGTTCTCACCGCACTTGGAGTTCTCTCCTCTGAATGGAATTTATTCATTACTACCATTCTCAATAATAATGTGATACCTGATTTTGATGAAGTATTGCCGAGATGCACTCAAAAGGAGACAAGAATGATGGAATATGAAAATGAAGGTAATGCTGCCTTCATCGCTTGTGCTAAGAAGAAGAACAATGGTAGTCTGAGGAACCATGGAAGAGCAGGGGCCCAAGGAAAGAAAGGAAGATGTTACACATGTAACAAGACCGACCATTATGCTAGAGAATGCCCTAATAAGAAGGATTCTCTCGGGGATGATGACAACAAAAAAAACAGGAAGAATGGAAATAAAAGGAACAACAAGTTCAAAGGAAAGAGGAAGGCTCCCTTTGGTCGCAATTAAAGTGGAAAACCATTCAAAAGGTCAAGAAATTCGAGGTATGAGGAACCTAATGTTTTTGATGATAAAAGAAATGAATGCATTCTTGTATCTTTCCTCTTTGCTGAATTTCCACCCGACACTATGGATGTCTAGTTGATTGATAGTGGTGCCTCAAGGCACCTCACTAGGTTTAAGGAAGCACTTTCTGATTTGGTTGAGAAGGATACTAATCTGAAAATTATCCTTGGAGATAATGCCACCTATCCCGTGAAAGGGATTGGGACTGTGACCCTCCACTTATCTCAAGGTCAAGTCCTCCACTTGCAAGATGTACTATATGTACTTAATTTGAAGAAGAACCTTGTGTCTGTTTCAGCCATGGAAGACAAAGGTTTCAATGTGGCATTTGTTGATGGGAAGGTACACATCTGGAAGAAGAGTTTCAAGGAAGCTATCATGATTGGGTTTAGAGTTGATACACTCTACCAGGTTGGAGGAAGTCCACTGGGGCTATGACATGTGATACTATCCGTCAAACCGAACTATGGCACTGAAGGTTTGGACACCTTCATTACAAATCCCTTCTCGAAGAAAGGAAAGTGGTGACAGGGATGCCCCAATTCAAAAATGATCATGGAGGTGTATGCCAAGGTTGTGCTAAAGGAAAGCATACAAGGGGACCTTTCCCCTCAAGTGTCATAAAGGCATCTGATATCTTGCAATTGATACATTCTGATTTGTCTGGTATGTTGCCCATGACATCCTTGGGAGGATTCTATTATTATATGACGTTTATAGATGACTTCTCTCGCAAGACAGGGAAGAGTTGTTGAAAGAAAGAACAAGACCGTTGTGGAAGTTGCACGTGCCATGCTATGTGACCAAGGTCTTCCGAAGTTTCTGTGGGGAGAAGTTGTGAACACTATTGTGTACATACAAAATCGATGCCCGCATTCCACTTTGGACTCCAAAACTCCCGAAGAGGTTTTCTTTGGTAAGAAACTTGACATCTCTCATTTTAGAGTTTTTGGTTGTCCTGTTTATTTTCATGTGCTGAAAGAGAAGAGGAGCAAGTTGGATGCTTCTGGGAAGAAGGGAATGTTTATGGGCTATAGTGAAACTTCAAAGGCTTATAGAGTCTATGTGCCTATTCAAAAAGAAGTGGCGATTTTCCACAATGTTACCTTTGATGAAGATGCTTCCCTCAAGAAAGTGATAAATCTTCCGAGCTCTGAGGAAGATCATGAAGTAAGGTCTGCAAATCAGGAAGAATCGAAGGATTAGATGATGCTCGATGTTGAAGGACTGGTGGACCCTATTGATCCACCTCCTTCAATGAAGAGAAGAATCTCATGGCTCAGAGATACTCTTAAGGATGCCGAGAGACATATGGCCCCAAGGGGGGACATTTTGTGAAAGCAAGAAGCTGAATAGATACCAAGGGTATCTAGCACACATGAGTAAAATCATACAATCTGAGCCTGGATCTTTTGAAGAAGCTGTAAAGCATCAAGTCTAGAAGGATGTTATGCATGAAGAGTACAAGTCCATTATGAACAATGATGTATGGGATGTAGTTCCAAGACTAGAGGTCAAAGTTGTTGTCACATTGAAATGGCTCTATAAGATCAAGCATGGATTTGATAGTAGTGCTGAAAATTTCAAGGCAAGATTCGTTGCCCGTGGATTCTCTCAAAAGGAAGGCGTAGACTATGATGACATATTTTCACTTGGGCCCGATATACCACCATCCGATCTATCATAGCCCTTGCACCTATGCAAGGATGGAATATTCATCAGATGGATGTGAAGACCACCTTTCTACATGGTGCAATAAAGGAAGAGGTGTATGTGGAGTAACCTCTGGGGTTCGAAGTCTAGGATAGAGACACCCATGTATGTAAGTTGAAGAAATCCCTCTATGGGTTGAAGCAAGCCCCTAAGGCTTGGTACGAGAGGATATATAGCTACTTGATGAAGTTGGGCTTCATTCATAGTAATGTTGATCCGAACCTTTACTTCAAGGTTGATAGAGAAAATCCTCTCATTCTGGTTCTATATGTGGATGATCTCTTCCTGACATGTGTTGACCCTCTCATTCATTAGTGTAAGAGGGAGCTCGCTTCTGAGTTCGAGATGAAGGACCTAGGACTGATGCATTACTTCCTAGGCTTGGAGGTCTGGCCGACACTTGGCGAGATTTTCCTCTCTCAAGGAAAATATATAGTGATGTTGTTGGAAATATTTGGAATGGTGGACTGTAAGTCCGTTTTGACACCGATGGAGCTCAACTTTAAGAATTTGAGTGGAAGCGTTGTTGGGCCTGTGCTACCAAATCCTACTGGGTATTGTCCACTTGAAGGGACCCTGATGTTCTTAGTGAACACCCGTTCGGACGTATGTTTTGCAGTGAATACATTGAGTCAACACATGGTTGATCCTCATCACATTCACTGGGTTGGTGCCAAGAATCTATTGAGATATCTTTGAGGCACGATAAACCATGGGCTGATATACACTACTGGGAGTTTGAGACTCCATGGATATACTGATGCCGATTGGGTTGGCAGTGTGATGGATCGTAAGAGCACATCTGGATGCTGCTTCACACTTGGGTCTACTTCGATATATTGGCTGAGAAGGAAGCAGAAGTCTGTGGCTTTGAGCACTGCTGAGGCCGAATACATTGCAGTGAGTATGGCCTGTTGTGAAGCAGTTTGGTTGTGAAAGATCTTCAGTGAGCTGTTCGGGCATGTGCTAGATACCACCATTATCCTTTGTGATAACCAGAGTGGGATTCGTTTATCGAAGAATCCTGTGTTCCACGATCGATCCAATCATATTGATATCAGGCAGCACTTTATCTGGGATATGGTACAACGAGGCATTGTAAGGCTCGATCATATAATAACTGATGAGCAGGTCGCGGATATTCTCATAAATCCCTTGGGGAAGGTCAAGTTCCTAACCATCCATGAGAATCTTGGAATCGTGGAACGACCCTATGTTGAGGGTCTTGTTGGATGATGAGCTCTGGGAGCTCTAGGGGGCTTTGGGGATAGCTTCTTGGAGCTATAAGAAACCACAGGGCTAGGCTTACTGAACCTTGTTGGTGTGCTTCTGCCCCACCATTATGATATTGATTTGGTTCACCTCTCTTTGATTTGTGCCCTGTATGCATCCTGCCCATGGAGTCTCAGACTCATGGGAAGTACCTCTCATCTTGGCCAATGAGGTGGGAAAAGCTAGAAACTAGTAGCAAAGATTGATGGACACATCGAAGATTGTCATAATCTCTATGTCTAGGATGGCATGTGTCCAACCACTTGATCTGGGATCAAGTCTAGTGAGGTTTTAGACATCCAACTGACTTCGAGTTAGTTAAACCAACTTCGGGTTGCTATGTGACTCCTTTGAGTCCTATAGAGGTTTCGAACCTTTGAGTTGATTTTGTCAGCTTGGAGTGATGTATTTGTGACTCACCTTTCTGCTTTGAACTAAAGAAGCTAGCAAAGCAAGTTACGGCAGGATGATGCACGATTTTTGGATGGCACATGTGGATGAAGTTCTCCCTAGTTGAGAGGGAGTGTTAATTTTGGGAAAATAGGTCCAAACTCCATGTTGTGATGCTTAGATGACGATGCCAATATTTTTATTGGATTTCTCTTTCGAAGAGGTGCAAGATCAATCTAAATATCATCTTGATTCGATGAGCAGAACATTTATTTTGAATTAATTCCACTTATGTGCAAGGTCAGCCAGAATTGTAATGTAGTCTTGGAGCACCAACAGATGTGTCACACAACCTCATTGATGGATATATATAGGTCAATGATGGAGGTCATTTGCACCATCACTAGTCACACATTCTCTCTCTGCATCTGATTGGTTTGATCATCATCTTCGAGGCTCCTCTTCACTCACATGTGGGATAAACAACAGCTAGGGTTTTAGATCTGGTCTAGGGTTTTCAGTGCAGATTTGACCAGCGTTGACTTTGGTCAACACTTGGTCAACTTGACCCGAAACTCTCCCAAAACCTCGATCTCTGTAGTCAACATTTTTGGCACAAAAACTGAAGTTGGACGTTGAATTTGACTTGGCTGTGTTGAATTTTTGCTACTATGGTTTTGCGTTGACCATTGACTGGATAGCGCTGACTATTGCTGACTTTGGGTTGATTGGTGTAGAGCTGTCCGAGAGGGTTGTGTGACACCTTCTGGTCGGCTGACTGTGAAGAGACTTTGCCAGTTGAAGCATCCTGTTGACCACCGTAATGCACCTCAACACATATATTTTGCTGATCAAGTTAAGTGTATTTTTGGCTTGTCCTTCGTCAATCTATTGGTATGTTCTATCAGCGTTTTACTTTCTTGTTTATGTGATTGCTATTTGATATCAGGAATAAACGTAAAGTTGCATTATTCATAGAACATCTACAAAAAGTAACAAACACATAGGGAGATTTGATGATGTAATTAATTTTATTTTATTATTTCTACTATTATTTTATAATTTCCTTAGGAGGCCCATTTTAGACCTCAAAATTCCCTTAATGTAAGGCCTCACAGTAGGCCTTGAAGGTTGGAGACTTCAATTATTCAAACTGGGTATCACGGCTAAAAGTGCTCCTATAAGTTGATTTCTCCAATTTCACCACTCCATAAGCATTGAGATGAATAGAAAATATTTTAATAATCCCATCCATATCAATTTTTATTTGAAAATATAGAAGATAGGGACTTGATCTTTGAATTTGATCTCCATTTGATGCATTGCAGGGGAATGTATCTATTCCAAACACTGTAAACTTTGAAACGAGAACTATAACTCAAAATGAGAAATCTAGCCAAAAAAATCCAAAAAAACATGAAAAACAACCTAAAAACAAAAAATGTTGATGCTGGAATATCATAATGCTGGAAAACCTTAAAATTTTGACAATTTTTCAACCATGATATTATGGAAATTTTTTTGACTAAAAAAACTTTGAAAATGAACACATAAATGAAAGAGTTAGTATTCTAGGAGTAGTTTCTTTTTAAATGATAAAAATATGATGACTTTAAAATCTTAGCCTCACACATTGCAACAAAAATTTAAAAAGAAACCATCAAATTGACACACAATATAGGAAAACTTGACCCATTGAAATGAAAACTTAGATATCAACCATGAAATTGACACATTGTGCAGGCAGACTCGATCTTTTTCAACGAAAACTTTAAAATCAACAATCAAAATGACACATAATGGGATCAGATTGCTAGCTGAGGATCGACACAGACCCTGTAGGAAAAAATTAAATAAAACAAAATAATAAATAAATATATAAAAATATAAAATATAAAAGAAAACAAAAATTAAAACATTGAAAAAATAATAAAAAATAAAAAATAGTTTAAGTAAATAAAGTTCGTGGGACCTTGAATATTAGATAGTGATTTGGTGGGTTTTTAACACACTCATTGATGTGAAGTCACCAGTTCAATTCCCAGCCTCGATCGAGGTGATGTATTTGGACATGTTGATGAAGATGTAGTCCTACTCAGCTCACAAAAAAATAATAATAACTAAATAAAAATATATATTAAAACAAAAAAAATTAAAAACATGAAAAAAAACAAAAAAAACTATTGAAAAAAATAAAAACAAAAAGAAATACACAAAAAAATAATAAGATGTAGATAATAATATATATTAGAACATAAAAAAATTTAAAAACATGGCAAAAAATAATAATAATAAAAACATAGCAAAAAAAATATAAATATGAAAATGCCAGAAAAAACAAATGAAATATAAAAAATTAACAAAAAAAAAAAAAAAAATAACTTGAAAAAAAAACAAAAAATAAATAAAACTATAAAAAATAAAAAAAAATACAAAAACATATTTCAAAACACACATAATTAAAAAAAAAATATTAACTTTAAATTTAAATTAAAAACGTAAACAAATCATAATAAAAATTGAAAAGATATAAAAAATTTAAAAAAAATCATAGCTTAAAATTAAATTAAAAATTGTAAAAACAAATAATTAAAATCAAAACAAAATAAAATAAATTTGAAATTTTTTTGAAAAACCATAACTAAAATAAAATTAAAAAATAAAAACATTAATGAAAATAATTAAAAACAAAAATAAAAATTAGGTTGCCTAGCCCAGCGGCTGAGTGGCCCTGGGTTGGGCGACCATGGGAGATTGCGTCGATTGTCCAGCCCAACTGCCGAGCTGCCACAACTAGCCCACCGTGCTGCACGTGGCTCCCATAGTCGGTTGGTCGAGCCACACGCAGCTCCCATGACCGCCCAGCTTGACGGCCAAGCAGCCACGATTGGTCGGCCGAGCACCACACATCTCCCATGGTGTAAGGCCCACACTTCATGAGGCACGTTCAACACAACGGGTGCGTCCACTGGGGCGTTTGACGAAGTTCGGGTGCCATGCGATGTTACGAGCAGATCATCGCACCGTAACCACATGGGTGTGGGCGTGTAGTGATGGGCATGCGGGCTCACGTTATAGCAGGCATGTCGCACATAGACGACGTATTGGGCGTTGGGCGACCAACGTGTTGGAGCGCAACTGACATTACACAAGTGCAGACAAGTTGAGTGGAGGGCGTCAGACCAGTCGGCTCGAGTTTTCCGAGTGACCCACGACCAAAACATAACGCGTATTAATATGGCATGCGGATGAAATTGTAAAGGCATCCAACAACTAACATCTAAGTGTGAAGACACTTGGGCGAAGCATTGGAGCACCACGAGCTAGCCAATAGCTCGTTTGTGAAGAAACACGATGACGGTGAACGCAGGGCGAGTGCGGGTCCAGTTGGGTTTCTAACGTGCAGGGCATGCAAAATTCCTCCGTAGGGCATCTGCACCGCAGGTCGAGTTGAGTTAGGTAGTGTGCGGATCAAGTCGGCCGATAGACGTGCAGGGCATGCGAAACTTCTCCTTAGGGCATCCGTAGTGCAGGTGATCCAGGTGGATATCGATGGCCACCCACCTATTCCATTTGGACACGCACCATTTCCTCGACATTACATCGCTTGGGATGACATATCACTATGTCGCCAAGATCGAGCAAATCCAAATCTAGGGAAAGGTGCCCTCGAACCGAAGAACAAGTGATCCGGATTTATGCAGCTATTTGACCCTCAAATAGGGGAATGTCAAAATTTACTTGTACCTTAAAAGGAGTCGCGCCTCCAGAGTGGCTGCTGGATGCAGATGCGCCGCCGGTGGGTAGCCGTTGAAGGATCTGAGCAAAGTTATCCATCATCACATTCCTTTGTCTTTCGAGGGCCTCCTCGAGAAATATTTTGATAGGATCTCCTACTCCCTCATATTTCTTTCATCCCCCATGGGCGTTCGTCGAGGTTTGCGAGGCTGATCTTGCAAAGGTTCCACCGGATCGAGCCCTAGCTCCTTATACCCCGACCTTGTTGGGGACATGCAAAGAAGGATCGAGAAAAAGCAGACCGCTCTGATACCACTGATCCGGATTTATGCAGGAACGCAAAAAAATAAATATATAAACATAAATACAGAGATGCAGCGGAAATAACACTTTATTTCATTAATATCAAAGAACTGAAATTTGCTTACAGACAGAATGGAAATAAAACTAGCTGAGGCGGTAGCTATCTGCGAAGAATGTGGCGGCTCTGGGAGCCTCTGAACTATGTTACAATGAGGCTCGAGGAGCCTATTTATTATTTAGAAACAATGGGAAATCCTAAGCATTACAAAACCCTAACCCTAGGAGATGAAGCGCCAAAACTATGGGCCCCGTTTCGGTAAATTGGTGTTTCAACTTCCCAGGGGCGTAACTTTGGCATACGATCTCCGTTTAACGCGGCCCATACCTCGTTAGCAAGATCTATCCGAGGACTACAAATTTGGAATGGGAAACATCGGTCCATGGACCCATGTTTCCCTCTGTTTTCCCAAAAAACGTCGTTTAGGGCCTCAAAATGGCTCCGGAAGTTTAGGACCCGAAAAACTGCTAAAAGTAGTAAACTGTGCCGAAACTGAAAAACTGAAATAGACAATGGTGGAGCCCCAAGTGGAATAGGCGGGTGGCCACCAATATCCACCTAGATCATTCCTCCCCCTTAGGAAGTAATGGTCCCCATTGCGTTGAGTTCCTCCATGAGATGAGGAAACTTTTGTTGAACTTAGTCCATAGTGAACCACTTGCCTTGGTGTAGGAGTTGGCCAGATTTGACAACCCGATACAGTTGGATATTCTATCGGCGAGTGTTCTTGATTTGCATGTCCATGATACAATCTGTGGTGGCCTGTTCCATGCAGTCTGGGTTTAACTCTGTTGGTGTGAGTTGTTCTGCAATGTCCGAGGTGTCCAGTAGAGGTGGAAAGTAAGGAAGAAGGCGATCCACATTGAAGACTGGGTGCAGACCAAGGAATGGTGGAATACTAAGCTCAAAGGCATTGTTACCTACAGCCTTGGTGATGGTGTACGGCCCGTATCGGAGCGGGCGAAGCTTGCGGTGAGGTCCAGTGAGGCGCTCCTTCTGCAAATGTAGCCATACTTTGTCGCCCACCTGGAAGTGGTGTGGCACCCGGTGTTGATCATGGCGCTGCTTGTACTTCGCATTGGCTCTGTCCAATATATCATGAACCTGTTGGCAGATGTGTTGAATGCGCTCGATGAAGCTACTGGCTTTGTCAACTTCAGACTGGACATGAGCTGAATTGGTTTGAGCAGCTGCAAATGGCATGGCTACGTCAATGGGACATAGTGGCTGGAATCCGAAGCCCACCTGAAAGGGGCTATGGCCGATTGAATTATGGAGAGCCCGATTATAACTATGTTGTACATAAGGGAGGCTCTCATCCCATGTGCGGGGATGCTTTGAATTGTACATGCGCAGAATGTGTACAATCATTACGATGAGCGACCTCGTCGGCCATACATTTGGGATGGAGAAGTTGTGGACTTAGTGAGCTTGGTATCCAACGCTTCGACATGGAGAAATTTGGACCAAAATGTCTTGAGGAACTGCTATCTAGATACGTGCATGATGGTAGCCAGGATCCCAAAGTGCACCCACACTCGTTAAGAAGAGAGTTTAGCGGTGGCTCTCTTTGTGATATTCTTCTTGCGAGGCCGCCATAATGGCTTGTCTTCGAGAATGCGTAAATACAAAAACTGATCATTTAGTCATTTCCATGCTTAGTAGAAGGCAGGCCCAACATGTAATCCATGGAGATGGATTCCCAAGGTCGACTAGGGGTAGGTAGCATAGTATATAGGCCTTGATTCTTGATGGTCGGTTTAGCAATGGCACAAGCAGTGCAGGATCTGACGTGCTTCCTGACATCCTTTCGAAGGTTTGGCCAATAGAAATACTTCTGTAGTACTGCTACTTTTTTCTCGACCCTGAAATTCTCAATGACTCGACTGTAGTGTGCTTCCCATATCATCTTGGCGCGCTCGCTTGAAGGAACACAAAGGTGTCCCAGGTGACATAAAAGTGCATCTTGGAGGTGAAAATTTGGAACTTGCGTACCCCCGAAGTGTTTTGTAAGTTGGGCGAATTTTGGGTCACTCTCATAGAGAAGCGGCCAATCGGAAGTCTCGTGCCCACAAGAGTTGAGAACGGTGGTTAGCGCGACGATCGGTGGTTAGTTGAGGCAGTCTACAACATTATTGGTGCTGCCCTTCTTATACTTGATGTTCAAATAAAACTGTTGCAAATATGTGGACCACTTCTGATGGCGATCGTTCTGCAACTTCCCTTGCGTCTCTATGAACTACAAGGGTTGGTGGTCTGTGTGGATGACCGTTTCCTTCCCCAAAATGTAGTGCTTCCATTGTCGGCAATCATGATAGGTACATTTTCCTTGTCATATGTAGAATTACTTATGAAGCACAACCAATAGGACAATGTCTCCTTTCGCAGAAATGCTGCCGGATGTCCTGTTGAGTAGAAGCGCTATTAGCATAGTCGGAGAGCATCATGTACAGTCTCAAATGATTGTGAGTACGTAAAGCCAGACGGGGAGGCGAACGGGCGGTTTTTCGGTTACGTGAACGCCTTACGGTGAGTTAAACCAACAAATTTTTTGCTCTAAGCTCCTCATGTTGACTTAACTCGAGGCCAAGTGATATGAGAGAATCCCAACACGAACCTCAGAGTAAAGAGGAAACCAGAGAAAGGCTGTGACTGTTATAGTGGTTGGGGCTGGCCAATCCCGAATTACTTGGATCTTGGCTGGATCCACATGCACCCCCCTTTCATCAATAATGTATCCCAGATATTGAACTGGGTCATGCCAAAAGTGCACTTCTCCAAATTGGCACACAACTTGTGTTGCCGCAGTGTTTGGAGGACTTGTCGGATGTGGTGAAGGTGCTCTTCCCAAGTCTGGCTGAAGATCAGAATATCATCCAAGTACACCACTACAAATGAGTTGGTGAATAGCCGAAAGATGTCATCCATCATCCTCATGAAGGTGGCGGGAGCATTCGTCAACCCAAAAGGCATGACCAACCATTCGAAAAGGCCTTCCTTGGCTTTGAAGGCTGTCTTCCACACATCGGAGGGTTCAATTGGTACCTGGTGATACCCAGACTTCAGGTCAATATTGCTAAAATATTTTGCACCTTTGAGTTGATCCGGAAGGTCATCAATCTGTGGGATTGGGTAACTATTCCGGACAGTGATCTTGTTCAGCGCCCGATAGTCAATACAGAGTCTCCACGTCCCATCCTTCTTCTGTACCAACACGATCGGGCTCACGGGCGTGAACTTGATGCAGTCTTGGCCTTTACCTTGTGACTCCTGGAATCGCACTCTTGGTTCATCATTCTCCGAGAACGGAGCGGCAGATAGATTGGTCCATTAGGTAGCGGCGCACCGGGGGTCAGATCAATCGGGTGCTTGACCTGACAGTGCAGAGGAACCCCTGTGGGTGAGGTGAATATGTCCCCGTACTCCTCCACAACCTTATACATTTGTTGTTGTTGTGCAGAGGAGCCCTGTCTGGAGGTCGTGGCCACAGTCTTCTTCTTGCCCTGGGGGCGGATCATCAGGAAAACGAATTTCCTAGTTTGGGAAATGAGCTTACTGCATTGTTTTGCAGTAACCAAAGAGATAGCAGCAGGAGGTGGTACCTCCGGTATCCTGTACAACTTATTTCCCAAAGTAACAATAACAGCACGAGGCCGAGACTCATACACAGCATGACGCTTCCACAAGTATGGTTGTCCTAATAATACATCAGAAACATCAATAGGAGCAACGTCACATAATACCTCATCAGTGAAGGGCTTGATGCTATAGGGAAGGCGACACTGCCGGCTGACGCAGAGATCTCGTCCTTGGTGAAGCCACCCGATGGTGTATGGATGTGGGTGAGCTATGGTCGGCAAGCCCAACCGCTTCACGGCGTCTGCTGAAATGAGGTTCTTTTGGCTCCCATTGTCGACAATGAACTGTACAGGGGAGCCCTTTACCCACCTCTGGGAGTGGAAGAGACGTTCCTCCTCCTCTGGATCTTCCGGTTCCTCCTTCTGGACCTTTGTAGTGGCAACAGTGGCGTTGGGCTTCGCATCAATAATCTGTTTCCCTTTTTCATTCCCCTTTTCAGGTTCTGATTCGGAGTCAGAGCATGCATCTGACTCAGAAGCCCTCATCTCGGCCACTAGCGACTGCTTGGCCCGACACTCACTTGTGTTGTGGGTGGAGCTCTTATGGAACTCACACCACTTTCCCGTGTCCTTCTTTGGCTTTGCGGTGTTGTTC
Organism: Pinus albicaulis; assembly: GCA_034641835.2. Taxonomy (NCBI): domain Eukaryota; kingdom Viridiplantae; phylum Streptophyta; class Pinopsida; order Pinales; family Pinaceae; genus Pinus; species Pinus albicaulis. Next base: position 163,912,367 of record CM076579.1, on the reverse strand, counting down.
TTTTCTTGTGGCTTCGATGAGTTGTCTTTAGCCACCATGCCTTGGCTCTGTCCTTTGTTCTACGGTTTGGAAGCACCTTTCCCTTGCTTTTGATTCGCAGATCCAAAGTCTCGCTTCTTCTGTTTGAATTTCTGCTCAATCTTGGCAGCATACCGGTATGCCGTACCAAGCGAAGAGATGTCGAGGAACTCCATTTCCTCCTGAATGTATCTGTGCAGACAGCTGCGATACTTTAGCACCAAATGTTTCTCTGAATCTTTGATACCCAACTTTGTGCGCAGGGTATGGAACAGATTCGTCGGCTCATGCACATCTTGATCCCTTTGTTGTCGCAGCGTGGTCCATTGTATGTACTTGTCCTCATAGCTCCCCACGGGATAGTACTGTTCCTTGACGGCGTCTGGGAAAGAATTCCAAGTTGGTACGGCCGAGAATAGAGAGGGTTCTGTTTGGTCGTTGTTCTCACAGTAGGTTTCCCACCAGTCCTTAACATGGGGGGTAGCTTTGAGGAGTGCAAAAATAATCTTCTCCCGGTCTGAAAAGTCATGAACAGAGAAATATCCTTCTAATAGATTCAACCATCTATCTACGGCATCTGCGTCTATTTGACCCTCGAATATGGGAATGTCAAAATTTACTTGTACCTTAAAGGGAGTCGGCGCCTCAGCAGGGTGGGCTGCTTTATGGATGCAGATCTTCTCAAATGGAGTGAGTAGCCGAATTGAAGGATCTGGGCAAAGTTATCCATCAACGTGTTCCTTTGTTTTTCTAGGGCCTCCTTGAGCAATATTTTGATAGGATCTCCTGCTCCCTCATCTTTTTTTTTCGTCCCCCATGGGCATCTGTCGGGGTTTGCGAGGCTGATCTTGCAAAGGTTCCACCAGATCGAGCCCTAACTCCTTATACCTCGACCTCATTGGGGACATGCAAAGAACGATCGAGAAAAAAACGGTGGCTCGTACCCGCGATATGGATTTATGCAGGAACGCAACAGAATAAACACATAACCATAAATACAGAGATGCAGGGGAAATAACACTTCATTTCATTAATATCAAATAACAGAAAGATGCTTACAGACATAATGGAAATAAAATAGCTAGGGTGCTGGTAGCGAATCTCTGAGAAGAGATGTGGTGGCTACAGACCTCTGAACTGTGTTACAATGAGGCTAGAGGGCCTATTTATTGTTGAGAAACAATGTAGAATTTGAAACGTCCAAAAACCTAACCGTAGGAGATGAGGCGCCAAAACTGTGGGCGCCCGTTTGGGTAAATTGGTGGTTCAACTTCCCGGGGGCATAACTTTGGCACCCGATCTCCGTTTGGCGCGTTCAATAGCTCGTTAGAAAGATCTATCCGAGGACTTCAATTTTTGAACGAGAAACATAGAAGTCCATGGACCCGTATTTAACTCAGTTTTCCCAAAAAACGTCGTTTGAGGGCCTCAAACGGCTCAGGAAGTTTGAGACAGAAAAGCTTGCTAAATCCAACAGCGTAACTCAAGCGAAAAACTGAAATGAATTCAATGGTGGGCTGAGTGGAACTAGTAGGTGACCACCAATATCCACCTGGATCATTTGAACTTCTTCTCTTTGATGTACTTGTCATGCCATCTCGTCCTTTGCTGTTGGACTAGACTTGTTTTTTGAACTGCATCTTGTCTGATCTCATCCAATTCATTAATCTACTCCAATCTATGCTTTTGTGCCTTCGTTAAATCAAGTCCTAGCTGAACTGCCATTTTGAAGGTTTGAATCTGGAACTCTATGGGAAACAAAAATTTCTTTCCATAAACAAGTTCATAAGGAGTATGACCTGTTGTGTTTCTCCATGTAGTTCTGTAGGCCCACAAGGCTTCAGGAAGCCTATCTACCCAATCTCTTCTATGTAAATGAATAGTCTTTGTTAGGATCCCTTCAATGACCTTATTAGTAGATTCCACTTGACCATTTGCTTGTGGATGATAGGGAGTAGATTTTCTGTGTCTGATTTTGTACCTCTCCATCATTTTCTCCACTAGCCTTGATGTGAATTGAGCTCCTTGATCTGTAACAATTTCCCTTGGGACACCAAAACGAGTAAAAATATCCTCAAAAAGAAAATTAACTACGGATGCTTCATTAGCAAAAAGTAATGGCTTGGCCTCTACCCATTTGGTAACATAATCAGTGAAAACTAATATATATCTCTTTTGTCTTGATGGAGGACTAATAGGTCCTACAAAATCCAAAGCCCATTTTTCAAAAGGTTCAATATGTACCTGAGGTTGTAATGGCATCTCACCTGAAGGAGAAGGTTTCCCTACCCTTTGGCAACTATCACACCTTTTGACGTACTCTTTAGCATCTTTAAACAAGGATGGCCAATAATATCCTAAATGAAGGATCTTATAGGCTGTCCTCTTATCAGCAAAGTGTCCGCCACAAGGTTCATCATGACATGCTTTGAGAATTTCAGGCATCTCATCTTCCCGAACACACCTTCTAATGATCAAATATGGACTTGTCTTTTACAACTCATTAGCAACCCATGAATATTTTGCACTGTCAAAAATGATTTTTCTTTTATCTCTTGCATTCATTATTGAAGGAAATTTTCCTGAAACTAAATAATTAGTAATGTCAGCAAACCAAGGAGTTTGAGTAGAAATTGCAAAAAGATATTCATCAGGAAATTGATCTTCAACTGGAGTGTCATCTTTGATGTTTTGGAGTCTAGATAGGAAATCAGCTACTATGTTTTGTTTTCCAGGCCTATCTAGAATGGTAATGTTGAATTCTTGTAAAAGCAATAATCATCTTATGACTCTGCCATTAGTAATTGATTTGTTCATTAAGTATCTAGTTGCAGAATGATCAGTGTGAACAAAAGTTTCATAGCCTGTTATATAGTGTCTAAATTTGTTTATGGCATGAACAACAGCTAAAAACTCTTTTTCAGTTACAGTATAGTTTAACTCTGCAGGAGTCAAATTTTTATTGGTATAGTAGATGGCATAAGGAATCAGGTCTTTTTGTCCCAATACTGCTCCTAGAGCTGTATCAGAAGCATCTGTTGAGATATGAAAAGGTAACTTCTAGTTAGGTCCCCTTAAAATAGGTGCTTCAAAAAATTTTGTTTTCAGGGTTTCAAAGGCTAACTGGCAATCAAAATTCCATTTGAATTCACAATCTTTGGTAAGTAATTTGAAGAGTGGAGATGCTATCTTGGTGAATTTTTTTATAAACCTCCGATAATATCCTGTAAATCCTAGAAAACTCCTAACATCTTTTTGACAACTTGGAATAGATAAGTTAGAGATGACTTCAACTTTTGACTCATCAACTCTAATCCCATCCCCTAAAATATGATGCCCTAAAACAATACCTTCAGTAAACATCATGAAACATTTTTCATGACTAAGTGAAAGATTTGCTTCCTGACATCTCTTTAAAACTTTTTCCAAGTTTGCTAAAGCTTCTTCAAATGTATTTCCATAAACTGTGAAATCATCCATGTATACCTCTACACAATCATGTATTAGATCTGAAAAAATTCCTAATATTGCCCTTTGGAATGTTGCAGGTGCATTGCATAATCCAAATGGCAATACTCAGTAAGCATAGGTACCCCAAGGACAGGTAAATGTGGTTTTGTCTTGATCTTCAAGTGCTACTTGGATTTGGTTGTAACCACTAAACCCATCTAGGAATGAGAAGTACTTTTTGACAGCTAATGTATCTAACACTTGATCTATGAAAGGTAAGGGAAAATGGTCTTTAAGAGTAGCTTTGTTTAATTCTCGGTAGTCAACACATACCCTCCATTTACCATTTTTCTTTGGCACAATTACCAAAGGAGAAACCCACTGACTATCTGAAATAGGATAGATGAAGTTAACATTTAACCATTTTTGCAATTCTTCTTTAACAATCTCCCTAAGATTTGGATTCATCCGTCTTTGAGGTTGTCTGATTGGTTTACAATTTCCTCTATGTAGATGTGATGAGTGCAAGTCTTGGGGCTTATCCCTTTCATGTCAGTGTACTCCCATGCATATGCAGAAGAATGTCTCTGTAATATCTTAACTAACTCTTCTTGTTGAGATTTTTCTAGGTTCTTGTTTATATTCAAAGTTTTGCCTAGAAATATCTCACTTGTAGAGCTGCCAAATTTATCCATAGAATGAAGAGACATCTATCTTGATGACAAAAACTCAATGTTGGATCCCTCTTGAAATGGTTCATGTTTGTATTCTAAAGAGGATTCAAAGTTTTCGAGAGTATTCAGAATTTGATTATCTTCACTAATTTCTGAAATTGTGAATAGAGGTTGTAAATCTTCTTCATCCTCTATCCATTGAGTATCATCTAGATCTGTAATTGTCCTAGCTGGAGGATACAAAGTAAATTTCTTAGTTGAACTACCATCAAATATGTACATATCACTGGATCTACAACTAATAAAAGCATCAGCTGTATCCAACCAAGGTCTTCCTAATATAACAGGATGTCCTCCTAGATTATTCTTAGGAGTTAGGATCATGAAATCCACAGGGTACTCCCAAGAATCTAGGGACACTGGAATGTCTTCTATTACCCCATTAGGTTTGATCACAGATCTGTTTGCTAATTGTAATAATGTGGGTGTAAAGAGAAGATTAGGAAGTTTTAGTTTATCCATGATTTGTCTACTCATGATATTGATTGTTGCTCCTAAATCAATGAGTGTGTTTTGGATTTCAATTCCATTGATGTGAATTTTAACAACTGGATTTCCTGGGTCAAGATACTTTGGAATAGCAATCTTACCCATCATAATGTCTGCTATTTTTCTTGCCAGTTGAATTTTCTTTGTTTCTCTTATTCTTTTTCTTGTTTTCTTCATGCTCAACTCCTTTATTGTTTTGGTTAAAATTGGAATTTCCTTGATGGCTTGTAATAATGGAATTTTAATGCAAACATTTCTCATCTCATCTAAGAAATCATAATTAGGCACCATAATTTGTTTTTCTACACCTCTATCAATTTGCAATCTTTCTGGAAAGGGAGGTATAGAAGTAGATATTGATGGCTGCTCTAATACAGGAGTTGAAATTATTGGATCTTTTTGCTTTAATTTTTTAGTGTTTGGGTCTTGAAAAGATGTATCTTCTTCAAGACTTTTATTCACCCGCAGATAATCTTCCTCAGATTTATCTTGTTCTTGTATGATCACATAAGGTTTCCTCTTTTCAAGTATTCTTCCAGACCTAAGTTGAACATCACTAAGGTCTAAAGGAGTAATTAGATAAGTTGGAAATTGTTGGCCTTCTATCATGTATGTGTTCTAAGGATTTTTATTATTGGGGTTTGGTATGGGTTGAGTAGGTAACTGATTTGATTTTTGAGGAAATGGTAATGGAAGTGGTTGATTTTGATGTGGTAGGTTCTGATGATGTTGTTGAGGATTTTGAGGATAAAAATGTGGGTATGGTGGATAGGATGGTGGATACTGATAGTATTGAGAGTATCTTCCATAGGGATTTTGTGCTCCTTGTGCCCAAGCTTGAGATTGATTTTGAAATTGAGGCCAAGGTTGTTGCCAAGAATTCCAAGGTGGAGGTTGGTTATACATTTGATCATGGAATCCTTGTGTTTGAGGTCCTTGCCAAGGCCTTCTAGAGACAAAATTGAGAGATTCTGTGGAATTTGTAGGAGTTTCCTCTTGAAAGACAGCTTTGAGACCAGGGAGAGAAGGAAAATTCTTGGTCTCATGTTTTTCAGAACAAATGACACAGGTCTCTACAACTTTTACATCCAAAGGACACTCTTTCAAGGCATGTTTCTTTCTACATTTGGGACAAAAGATTGCTAAGGCATCAGATTCAGCTTTTTGCTTGTTATGTATCTTAAGGGTGTCTATTTGTTCACTAAGACTCCCTAAGATGTCAGATTTGAAATCATCAAGCATATGTCCTATTTATGATCTACTTACTGTCCCAGAAGCAGAATTACTTGCCCTTGCAAGAGCAGGATCTCTTGGACCTTTTACAGTTTTAGATTTCCCTCTTGAAAGGTTGATACATAACTCAGATATTTCATGTAATGTGAGCTGTGATATATCCCCTTTTCCCATCATGTTAAGGATATCCAACCATTCATCCCTAATTGTTTTCAACAAAAGAGCTTTTAAGGTGTCTTGATCTAAGTTTTCCATTTTTGCTCTTTTGATGTTGTAATGAAATCTCTCCAACAAATCTTCCAAGTTTTCATCTTCTTTTTGTAACATCTTAAACACTTCTTCCTTATGATTGAGAGGCATACAATAATCCAAATACCTCTCTAGAAATGCTTGTTTCATGTCTTCCCATGTCCTAATAGAACTGTTGATCAAACTCATAAACCACTTCAATGCTGCTCCTTTCAATGTTGAAGGAAATAGTTTAAGTTTTTGATGATCTTGTAAGTAGTCATAAGTTCTACACAGGATTTCAAATTCAAATAGGAAGGTTTCAAGATCTTCAGTTTTAAGTCCATAGAAGTTTGAAAGGACAGAGGGTGAAATATTTTTCATGGTTGTATTGGTTTCTTCATCAATTATAGGAAACCCAAAAGAGCTTCCCATTTCTCTTCTACCTCTTCCTCCTTCTGCACCTCTACCTCCTTCTCCTCTACCTCTACCTCTACCTCCAAATAATGTGTGTTCTCCATTAAAGACTCCTCCTCCCCCTTCTTCTGCCATGGTTGATTCTCCTGTGGAAGTGGAAAAGTTTGTGTCCCTAACAGAAGTCTTTGGATCTTCTTCTAAGGAAGGTTCAGTGGTGGAAAGTTTCTCTAATGGAATATCTGATCTTAGGTCTTCTAGAAGTCCAGGATCAGTAAAGGATGGAATGTGGGTCTGAGTTGAAGGTGTACTAGCTCTTGGTCTAGGTGAAACAAGTGGTGTTCTAGGAATCAAACTTCTGTTTCTGCTGCTTATGAATCTACCCCTTGAGTCTCTCTCTCTACGCATATAATTGTTTTTGGGAGTTAAGAAACAAAGGTTACCTAGTTTTCGCTTCCCCGGCAACAGCGCCAAAATGTTTGGTCTCAACCTAGTATCCTAAATTGAGTTCATTTAATTGTCAACCAGGGTTGGTAAACTGCTGAAGTGAAGTGCACTGTATGTGCCTAGGTGTTTGTTTCTTAATGCGTTGTGTTTAGTGTTTTATGATTTTTTTGGTCTTTTGATGGTTTTATGTTCACAAGGAAAAGAACTAAATGCTAGTGGAAAGAAGCTACTAGTTAAAAACAGAGTGAAGCCTAATTTGTTGATGACAAATGACAAATGCAAATGCAAATACTGAAACAGAATCAAACCTAAATTATGACTAAGCAGAATACAAAGCTTGATAATGACTTCAAGAGAATGAATCAAAACATAAACTTAACTTTTCCAATTCTTTCATTAAAGGTATTTTGGAAGAGCTTGAAATGGGTGTACTAAGTATGCTGTGTCCAAACAATTAAACAATCAAAATTATAATGATAACATTCATCCAGATTAAAGTTGTCGAGTGAAGCATATTTGGAGAAGAATATTGGTAACATCATAAGATCTCTACTCTAAGACCAGCTCCTAATTCTATTATGCAACTTAATTTAACATCACTAAACCTTACTCAAAAGTTATAGATTTCTTTTTAAAGTAGTCTTTTGAGGAAATGATTTGTTTATGAAATGGTAAAGAGGTTGCAAAAGTACTTCCGGCCTTGGGATGATACGATTGTCCTGAGTTGATTATGAGTTAATTATAGGTTTGGAACAAAAGAAGTTTTGTAAATAATGAAGGCCGTGGTATTTAAGTTTAACAACTAATATAATTTAATATGCAATGGATGACAACTAAATGTGGAATGTGAATACAGTGAGCTAAGCTATAACTGAACTAGAGTGCTACCAGTCTATAATAAACAGTGCTAAAATAACAAGCCATTATCAAACTTAAAACGAAATAACAGAGCATGAATTGAATGCAATTTGACTCCGGAGTACTCTAACTAAGTTATAATGCAATTAATCTATGGGATTCTACAGCCTATTTCGTTCATCATGAATGGTATTTTGGAAGAGCTTATTAGAACAATCCTGGCTGTACAATTCAATACAAATGCAAACATGAAAACTGAAAGCAATTACAATTAAAAACTAAGACATCACAGCTATTTCCTACCCATTGTTATGATATTTTGGAAGAGCGTTTTAAGATTAAGATCGGCTATGCTACTTAGTAAACAAACAACTCAAAACCTTCAAAGACGCTCAAAGTAAACATATTCATCATAATGTGATTTATTGAAGATTTGACAGAATAAGTTCAATCGATAATCAAAAGAAATTTCAATTAAAACGCATCACATCATAGGTAGCCATTTCTCATTCATTATCATGATCTTTTGGAAGAGGTTCTTAGAACAAGTATAGCTATAGTGACTAATGAAATTAACTATGAACTCAAACTTCAAAAATGTGAAAACGACTAAGATACTTATCTAAATTGCGAAAGTAAAGCCACTCAGGAGGTAGGGGCCCTCTACCACCAGACGGAATCTAACTCAAGATCAACTCAACACGTTCAAAGCAATGTTGTCTTCTTCATTAAAGGAAAATAACTTAAAATGGAGTATTCTCGGTCTTCAGAAATATAGCAGTCAATCCATGAAATCTAATCAAAATCTAGAGCTTGTCTCTCGGTTTCCTGAGTACATTTATACAAATCTTCATAACAGAACTTGCAAAAATACGGGGATCATTGTCTTTCCTTATAAAAATCGTACTAGAACTCTAAAGATGGCAGCGTAATGGGACAAAGGACATCTGGACTTTCCTTGTCCTATTAGAATTCTGCCTCCTTGAATGAGTTCCCACGTACAAAACCACGTCCAGAATTTGGTTCATTCTTCATGGTGAGCAACAAACGTTGAGGACATGATGTGGAATATACCCATGTGTGGCTTTTCCTGAGAGGACACCTGGAACATGCTTGAACGTGAAGACAACCTACAGTATCTGGCGTGCTGCTAGCTACTAATACTGTCCATTCGTATTGGGGTTTCAACAAAAATGCATTACAACATGTGTGTTGGTACAAAACTTAGCAAGGATGTTATTTATTCTAAAAAGAATGATTCACTGCACATAATTAGTCTGAGAATGAAAAAGGGAAAATGGGGGAGGAAGTAAGAGATAAAAGAAAGAACAATTTGGGGCTCAATACTTCATCCTTTTCTTTTACAAAAATAATCTCTCTGTTTTCCTTTTCTTTGTTTTTACTTGATTCTCCTTCATAGCCATTCAAGTTTTTATCATAGGCGATCTTTGAGTAACCAGAATTTCATTCAACTTACTAGAGCTTGTTGTTTGAGAAGAGTTTATAACCACTTTCCTTTGAGAGTTTTCTAATTTCTTCCTGAGACATACTACTTCTTCCAAATTTTCTTGTTCCTGAGTTTTTTCTTTGATTTGCAATATGTCTTCTATCAAATGGGCTTCTCTAAGCTTAATTTCTTCAAATTTACGAGGACTTCTGAATTTTGTTCTTCTTTCACAGATTTGAGTAGAATCTCTTTTTTTTTTTCTACATTTTAGTTTGAGTCTATCAATCTCCTCCAGGGAACTTATTAGCTCCCCCTCAAGGTCAACTTCACCTTCTTCTTCATCTTCTAGCAAGAGTCCTTCAAGTTCTTCTATGGCCATTAGTAAAAATTCAGAGATTCCTTCTTCTCCTGAGGATTCATCTGAGTCTTCAGATGTACTGCTGTCTTGTTGAGCATAGAAGGATTTTCTGCTGAATTTCTTTCCTTTCTACCAAGCATATTTTTCTGATTTCGAGCTCCGATTCCCTTACTTCTTGTGAGGACATGATAATGTCCAAATCTTCCATGCTTAAAAGTGATTAGCGGGTAGTTTACTGTATCTTACTTCAGCCTCTATCTAGCTTTGGCACTTAGCCTCTTCTTCATCAAAGCAAGAGCATATGTCTTCTTTATCTTCTTTCTTATTTTTTGTTTTAAAGGTTGCCTCCCTCGTACTTGGATTTTTCTGTGGGAGCCTCATCTCATATGCTATTAGATTTCAAAGTAGCTGGTTCATGGTCAAGGTTTCCCAATTAGCTGTTTCTTCTATTGTAGACACCTTGGGATTAAAACTGGGTGGAAGAGATCTTAGAATCTTTTGCACAATTATACTTTATGGTATGGTTTCTCCAAGAGATTTCATATTTTTAACAATTTCTGCAACTCTTAAGAAGAAGTTTCCAACATCTTCATCATCATTCATTTTTAAATTTTCAAACTGAGCTCTATATACTTGAATTTTGGCAATCTTTACCTTTTTATTTCCCTCATGGATATTCTCTAGAGTGTCCCACATATCTTTGGCAGTCTTACTGTGCATTATTTTGATAAAATCAGCTTCACATAGTCCATTTAAGATTGCACTCATTGATTTTGCATTAGCTACAAAGCTTTGTTTAGCTTCTTTCTCTGAATCAGTTGAATTTGTGACATATCCAAATTCCACAGCATCCCAAACTTCTAATCCTAAAGACATTATATATGCTTTCATTTTGATTTTCTAGAAGGCATAATTAGCACTAGTGAAGAAAGGTGCTTTATTGGTTGGGCTTCCTTCTTGACTAGCCATCTTGAGAGCTTAGGATCTCTTTTCAATTGTTAGACTGATACAAAAGGGACCGACTCTGATACCAATTGTTGAACCTTTAGTTAAACTGAGAGGGGGGGGTGGGTGAATCAGTTTAACACATTCCTGAACTTTTAGAAATTTTCATTAAACTTATTTACACCCTCATTTCATATCCAATTTAATGTGTGAGTAATCTTAGAATGTAAGCAACAAGTGTTAGTATAATATAGCAGTAGAATTAATATGAGAGCAGCAGGTATTAAGAAGATGATACATATCAGATCAATATCATGCACAAAGACACCAGATATAAGTGGAAACCCATAAAGGGAGAAAACCACATCTTATTATTGTTGTGATGCAAAGGCAAGCTTCCAACTCCCTCTTACCACCGTTTTTTCTCAGGCACTAACCGCAAGATGTCTTCTAACCTCAATTCTCACAAACTTGCAAGGAAGCACCAACTGCATTTATCAAACTGAATGTTTGCCGATTTATCAAGGCCCGCCTATTCTGTGAGCTTCTCTTTCTTCTCTTCTCCTCTTTAATCTTCTCTCGCTTTCTTCCTTCTATATTCGCATCTTCTATTTCTCTCTCGAGTTTGACACAAATTGATATTATATATAGAAATTCTCACATGACTGTTTGTATTTCACAAGGAATTTGGAGTGAATAGTCATGACTCTTTGGCTTCTGTCTTCTTATTCCTTTTTCCAACTCATTTTTAGAATTACTACAATATGTACAAATTTCCATGCTACAGTGGGATTTTGTCTTTTCCTTAGGATACTTGCCTTTGCATCACAAACAATAAAAAATTAATTACAACATTTACATTCACATTCTTAATTACATATTTCAATTTTACTCAGCTCCTTTTCTGGATTTTAGCTTTACTGGATTTGCCTTTTCCTGCTGCTGTTAAGAACCTGTTCTGCATACTCTTTGTTCATTGTCATCTGCATATTCCCTATTTTCTGTGCTTATTCACCTGTCCAACTCATTCCTATACATATTTATGTTCACCAAAATTTCATCTCTGCATGCTCTCCTCTTATTTTTCCTTTTCCATAATTGCATTCAAGTTTAATGCCCAATCATTTTCCTAATCTGGGCAATCCCACACTTCTCTTTAATTCCACGCTGGAAATTCAATTAAATTTAAATCTGAGAGTGTTAATATCTCAAATATTTGAGATATTAATCCCAAGTCCCTTATGTTATGCACTCTATATTAATGCATATATTCCTCACTATAGTTAGTAGTAGAGCCGCAACCCAACGTTATGCCAGACCATACCTTGATTATTGTGCGCTTGTGTATAACTCACCGACATCATATGAATATTCACAGAGCATTCGAATGTTGCCATAGATGCACTTCGCTCATACATATATACTGACTTTAATAGAAGGTTAACTGTCACTTATATATATCATCGCATATAATCCCAACTTTGGATTAAACCCATAAACCTTAATACATGTTTGATTGGGCCCCACACATACAATCAATAACCATTATATATTATATTTGTTACGCGCCCGGATCATATTCAAACATTATTATACACATAGCATAATATCTCGACATATATAATATATATATGCAATTCATTCACACAAATAACCTGACATCCGTAAGGATTGACCGCCAATACGATTAAACTCTTTTAATATATTTCACCGGACCTTATACTAAGATTTCAATACGTCGAATAATGTTAATGAACCAAATCCATTACATATATCTCCGTCGGGGCCCAAAATATAATCAAACGAACGCATACACCGTACCTTGTTAACCCACGCGCCCATCCGACGGTTGGTATGACGTTGCCCGATCCAACGTATATCGCTCGATCAACATGCACAAACAATAACGCGCAATGGCGCACTTTAAACAGTGGTTTTTCAATTTCGGTCGGGGCACGCGTCAACACCTCTATGGAATCACTGCGAAATTCCAAAATACCGCCTTCCGTATAATAGTGGTGCGATGAAACCCGCTTCCAGGTTTTACTATTCCTCCAAGCCGCCGTTAATGTTCATCCGTCATGGTTTCGCTTCTCCCTACACTCCAGGTTCCGGTCCTCCACGATTTCAATTATATATATATATATATATATATATATATATATATATATATTCATCGCATTTCAATTATATATATATTGTTACGACTATGGTTCCACTCCATTATATCGTTTCTTTTGATCATAAAGTGTTCCACTTCAATGTTTCGTTATATGATTCTACTTACCCCTGACTGTTCGACATAACAATTTATGCACAGCACAACCACTGGAATACATTATATTGCCATATATTCTTTCAATAACCCACAGGGTTGGGTTCACGGTAACCATCCTCGAGATTTCATCATTTCAACAATGCGTGCAGGATCATCATTTACAACGTATTTTATATACAGGCATTCAACAGAAGTACTCTTTGTCATTTCGACCAGTGATATTTTACCCTCAACACAGGTTTTTAACGTACATTATCCATCATTAAATAGACACCTCTATACATATATACACACAGAATTCAATTCAATCAATGCACAGATAACCTTAAAATAATTTCTTTCTTCACACAGTGAGTTTATTTACAGGGTTTTCTGGTTCTGACCAGATCTTCAGTCCAATGGCCCTCTTACTGCACTCTACTCTGCCTTTGCTACCTCTGTTCTCCTTGACTGATGCTGCTTCTTGCTCCTCTGCTGCTGTGATAACGACTCTGTCTCCGTATTTGCTTCCTCTACCTCTTCCTTTCTCCTTTATATTCATTTCCTCTTTGCTGCCTCCATTTTATGTCTTTGTTTCCTTGTAACTGTTCCTGTTTCTACATCTGCTACCTCGTTTGCCATCAATGACAACATTTCCAACACTTCCTCCACACATGAAACCTCCCCTAGGTATGGTCCTAGTGAAATACCCTGAAGGTTTGGATGCTGACATGGCCTACCAAGTTAGGGAGAGGGATTAAAACACATTGGAAGATATGCAAAATGGAGCAATGAGTGTAGAGGCAAATCTGATTGAGAAAAAAACAAGATTGAGAGATGAGAAAAGGGTGACATATAGAGATGACAATGTAGCTTCCACATCTGACCCCAATAATGACCGCATAACCAAAAACGTAGAGAGGTTGCAACAAATGATGGAAAAAATGGTTGTCACAGTTAATAACCTAAGCAGAAATCAAAACCATAACCAGACCCAAAACTTTAGAAGAAACAATGCCACTCCCAACAGACAAAGAGAATCAGATTAGCAAGTTATTCCCCCATTCCAAGAGAACTTCTTAGATGAATATGAGGGAATCATAGAAGAGTTTGGGGGGAACATAATAAACATGTTTGAAACAGAAAATTCAATCCAAAAATATTACACAGAAGAAGATCAACCCTCACCCTCATATTGGGATGAGGAATGGTTAGAATCTGAGGATTACAGGTTAGGATTTGAAAATGACATGATGCAAGTCAGAGAAAAATATGGACTTAGAAGAAAAAAGAGCTTAGATACTGCCAAAACAAAAGCTTCTGAGGTCACCATCAAGAAAAGGACTGAGAAAACTTCTAAAGTGACTGCTGAAAGTAACAAATCAGCAGCTGAGAGTTCTGGGAAGAACAAAGAAAAAGACAACCAAAACACTGAGAAACAAGGTAAAACAACAAGCAGTGCTAACACTGCAGTTAGTACTCCTGATAAAACAGTTTCTAACACTATACATAGAGAGAATCATCACACTGATTCAGCCACTAAGGTGGTGACTAACAAAACAGAGTTGAAAATTCCAAAGAGTCAGTCCACTTTCAATTTGGAGAGTGAGATTGCAAAAATCAAAATATCTGTCCCACTCTCTAAGATGGCCACTCAGGATGTATATAAAGGCCAAATTTTGAAAGCATTAAATTTAGGAGAGAACAGTGACACTGTAAATCTGAGTGATGATCAACCTGCCCTTCTATTTGGTCCAAAGATAGAAGGAAAGTTTCAGGAAGGGGTAGTGCCCCATTTTTATATCAGCCTTAATATCCATGATAAGATCCTCCACAATGCAATGCGTGATTCTGGGGCATCACACAACCTGATGCCTAAAGTAGTGATGGAAAGATTAGGCCTAGAGATAACCAGACCCTATAAAGACTTATATTCATTTGATTCTAGTAGGGTAAAATGTGTTGGCCTCATCAAAGATCTGTGTGTGAGCCTTACCCAAATTCCAGCCAAGTGTATGGTCATGGACGTTGTAGTGGCAGATGTGCCACCTAAGTATGGCATTTTATTATCAAGATCATGGAGAGCCAAGCTGCAAGGAACAATGCAGATGGATGGGGCTTACGCCACAATCCCAATCTTTGGCCAACTTAGAAGACTGTACAGAGAGGCACAAATGAAATTCCTGGTTAGTAGCCCCGAAAAGCCTGAAAAGTCACCTTTATACTCTGTACATATGGACCTTGACTCCTTCATCCTTTGTAATGATGAATCCTTAGAAGGGTCAGAGTCCAAAAACAGAGATACAAACAAGGAAACAGAACCCATGGACTTTAACATAATGGCTACTCTAGACGCAGAGGGGAATGATATAGGAAACTCGAAACAGTGCACTGAAACAAAAACTCAAAGTGAACCAGGAACACAATGTTATTAGCCAACTAGTCACCTCTCTGATTTCCACACCCACGACGAAACAAAAAACAACCCACAGCCTAGTGCAGCTCCTATAATGCAACATAATGGCGAACCCAGCTGTAGGGAAGGAAGTGATGATAAAATGAAAAATGAACCCTTGTGGGAAATGAATTTTGATGGGTCATGCACCAAGAGAACCGCCAGAGCAGGAGTGTGGATACATAACATAGAGAGCGGTTATGCAAAGAGCCATGCATGTAACCTGCACTTCAAATGTACCAACAACATTGCAGAGTACGAGGCTCTTATCCTAGGCTTAAACTTGTTGAAAAAATTAGGAGCCCATAGAATAACTATGTGTGGGGACTCTGAGCTAATTATTAAATAGGTGAATGGTGAATACATAGTGAAACATCCTAGACTGAGGGCATACAGAAATGACACTTTGGATCTATTGAAAACCTTTGTAGAATACGAGCTGGTTTTTTTCCCTAGGAGCCAGAACGAAATTGCAAATGGACTAGCCTTCATGGCTAGTTCGTATCATAAACCTCCTAGTGACCAATAGATCATCATTCAGACCAAATTCAGACCTGCAGTGCCGGACAATGAAAAATACTGGCAGGTCTTTGAGGGCGATAAACAGATTGAAGACTTCCTGGTAGGCAGAAACGAGTTTGAATTTTCTGATTTAGACTCTAACTCTGACAGCAGCTGCCTAAGTGAAGAATCCTCAGATGAGGAAGAAACACCCTATAACATAGAAATAAACACTTTGAACAAACAGATTGGAAATCCAGACGAAAAATGTGAAAACGCAGATAGTGAAGAAGTAGATGTGCTGCAGACCAAATATAAGAACATACCTCGAGGTCCGGCACCTTTAGAAGACCTTTTTGACTTTGATGATGTAGAAAAAAAGCCCACTATAGAACATGCAGACTCTTATGTGGAGGAATGCAACATAGGAATTGAAGAGAAACCCAAGATGATCAAATTGGCTAATTCCCTGCCTGCAAACGTGAAAGAGAAATACATTGACCTATTCAAGGAATTCATTGATGTGTTTGCTTGGAGCTATGAGGACTTAAGGGCCTATGACACAGACATCATACATCATAAAATACCCTTGAAAGAAAATCAAAAGCCCTTCAGACAAAAACTTCACAGAATAAACCCAAAACAATTGCCTGCAGTGGAAAAAGAGATTAAGAAGATGTATGACGCAGGTATAATTGTGCCGGTGAGGTTCTCTGATTGGATATCAAACCTAGTGGTTGCAAGAAATAAAATAGGGGAGATCAGATTGTGCATAGATTTCAGGAATCTCAATAGAGCCTCACTCAAAGACAATTACCCTTTGCCCAAAATGGAACATATTCTTCAGAGGGTAGTAGTTTCTAAAAGGATCTCCCTGCTAGATGGTTTTTCAGGTTACAACCAAGTCTTAGTAATCCCAGAAGACCAACTCAAAACAGCCTTTACCACTCCATGGGGCACCTTTATGTATGTAAAGATGCCTTTTGGATTGATGAACGCTGGTGCAACCTTCCAAAGAGAAATGGACATAGATTTTTCAGATGAAATAGGACACTTCATTGTCATCTACCTGGATGACATAACAATCTACTCCAAGACCAAGGAAGAACACCTAGAACACCTGAGAAGAGTGTTTGAAAAATGTAGAAGGTTTGGTATGTCACTGAATCCTAAAAAGACTATATTTGGGTTGCAAGAAGGTAAGCTTCTTGGCCACATCATATCTGAGGAGGGGATTAGGATAGATCCACAAAGATTTGAGGGAATACTACAAATCACACACCCAAGAAACATCAAAGAGTTACAGTCCTTCATTGGGAAAATCAACTTCCTCAAGAGGTTTATTCCCAACTTAGCTGAACACCTTAG
This sequence comes from Pinus albicaulis, assembly GCA_034641835.2. Lineage (NCBI taxonomy): Eukaryota > Viridiplantae > Streptophyta > Pinopsida > Pinales > Pinaceae > Pinus > Pinus albicaulis. Next base: position 163,895,165 of record CM076579.1, on the reverse strand, counting down.
GAATATGACTAACATGTTGAAGAAAGGTGTAGGAGTTAAGTGGACTGTTGAAGCCAAGAAATATTTTGAATCTGTTAAACTTGCACTCACCCAGGCCCCTGTCCTAATCAACCCAGATTTCTCAAAATATTTCCTGATTTTTTCATTTGCCTCCAAGCATACGATAGCTGCAGTTCTACTACAGAAAAATCTAGAGGGAATGGAACAGCCCATTTCTTTCTTCAGCAAAGCACTCAGGGATGCACCCTTGAAATACAACATAATGGAAAAACAAGCCTCTGCTCTGATTAAGGCCTTGAAAGACTTTAGGGTGTACATATTGCATTCCCACACCATAGCCTATGTACCCAACATAGTGGTTAAAGACATCTTGTCCCAAGACCCAGATGGGAAGAGGGGAAAATGGATTGCTATAATCTTAGAGTACGACCTTGAGATAAAACCCACCAAACTGATCAAAGGTCAGGACCTAGCTCAACTAATGGCTGAATCAAACCTACAAGCCCTTGACATTAACCTGGTGGATGCCTTGGATGAGTAGCAGTGATTGCCTGAACCCACTATTGAGGAAACGTTTCAGAGCTCTCCTTGGTATTCTGGCATTCTGTATGTGCTTACACACCTCAATGCCCCTCCTGAACTTTCAAAGACCAAGGCCATATTATTAAAATTGAAAGCCAGAAGCTATTGCATAATGAATGAAGGCTTATACTGAAAAAATCCAAATGGCCTATTGCTTAAATGTTTGCCTGAATCTGAAGCAGAAAATATTAAATAAGAATTCCATGCAGGAGAGTGTGGAGGCCACCTGAACTAGAAAGCCACTGCAAACAAAATACTCAGAGATGGCTACTATTGGCCTACACTCTTCAATGATATCCATAAGATGATAATCGCCTGCCACAAGTGCCATATTTTTGAAGGAAAAAGAAAAATCCTCCCCTTACCTCTACAACCCATCACTGTTGAAGGTCCCTTTCTACAATGGGGCCTAGATTTCATAGGAGAAATTCACCCAACTTCTTCTGCACAACACAAATGGATCTTAATAGCCACAAAATACTTCACTAAGTGGATAAAGGCCATACCTACTAGGAATGCCATAGATTCAGTCATCATTGGGTTCCTAGAAGGTCATATCCTCTCTCGGTTTGGCTGCCCAAGGAAAACAATCACTGACAATGCTGCTACATTTGGATCCAAGAAAATGGTTGATTTTTGTCACATGTATCAAATAGCACTCGGTCATTCAACTACCTACTACCCTCAAGGTAATGGATTAGCTGAATCATCAAACAAGAGCCTGGTGATCATCATCAAAAAGCTGCTGGAAGAGAACAAAAAGTCATGGAATAACAAGTTAGTGCATGCCCTGTGGGCTTACAACAAAGAAATCCATTGGCATGTCACCATATCAGCTTGTCTATGGAACAGAAGCAGTGTTTCCTACCAGCCTTGGAATACCAGTGATCAAACTTGTTCAAGAGATACAGACAGAAGAAGACAGTATGGTGAGGAGAATAAACTAGACAATTCATCTCCAGCAAACAAGGGAAGAGGTCTATAAGAGAGCTATCAAGGTTCAAGAAAATATAAAGAAGTTATTTGACAAAAGAACTAAGGAATTAGATTTCAAAATTGGAGATAAAGTTCTGAAGCGGGACTCAAGGAGAGAGGACAAAGGAAAGCACGACATGTTTGACAGTTTGTGGCAAGGTCCCTACATCATCTAGGCCACTGTGGGTCCAAATTCCTTCTTCCTACAAGAATTAGATGGTACAGAGCTGTTTGTGGGTCCTGTCAATGGTAGGATGCTCAAACACTACTTCTGTTGATTTCCAATTTCTATTTTCCATTTCCATTGTACATACTATTGCAGTGTTTGTTTTCAAAAAAAAAAAAAAACAGAGAAAGGGAGAGGTTCAGACATGCTGAAAACATGAACCTCTGAAGTGCAAAGATTGGCTCTAATATGATCAAAGCCTGAGCTAGAGAAAGAAAATATAGCTGCTTCAAACATGCCCAAAGCCTGGACCAGGAAAGAAGAAAAGAGTCAGCTCTAACAAGCCCAAAATCAGAGCTGAGATGAAGAAAAGAAAGTGAATCTAACAAGCCCAAAACTTGAGTCACAGAGAGAAGAAGGATGCTTCAAAACCTCAAATTTCAAGCCTTCAAAGCTTTGCTTTCAGTTTTCTGCAAGTTTCTGTCCATGTGCAACTGTCTTTATGCCTTGGATCCACATCAAACTAGACTGTCTAATCCTAGTTTGGTTGTTTTTAAATTTCTGCTGTAGAATATAGAGAAGAAATCTGCTGGACAACCTAATCCCAGCATATATTAGATTAGGTAGAGAAACATATGATACCAACAGTTTAATCTGGTCTCATGGAGTAATAAGGGTAGAAATGGAATAGGTTTATTTTCTTGTTTGTAAAAAAATAAAATGATGTAAAGGGTCTGCTAGTTCAAATGCGCCCTAGAAGAAAAAATGCTAGGATTGTAGAATGGGTAGGTAGATTGTTGGGAAAGTTTTTCTGCTAAATTGATGTCTTCAAAATTGTGGCAGCTGACAATCAAAGAAAATGTGGCTGAAGTAGAAGGCATCTGGCCTACACCAAAGATCTTTTTTTGAATTCTTGACTCCTTCAAGAAGAAGCCATCCCCATGTGGAGCCATTGTTAGCCCCCTATAAATGTTTGACAAGCAAAGCAAGGGGCTAAGTTGTTTTTGAAGCCTTCAAGGAATGCATCTCCCCGAGGACACATCATCCTTGAAGTCTCCTGTGCCTTTGCCTCTGATAAAATTCCCTCTGTTGTCTCCCTTTATAAGGTCTCACTGAATTGCAAAAGCTGTGCTCCAAAAGGCCTACATTTATCCCTTGTATCCCTACAAAATATTCCTTTTTAACTTTTTTTTTCCCTTTTTTCAATTTCCCCTCTGACCCCCTAAATCCTCCCAAAATTCCCTTTACATCCTGCTCACACCCTTGTTTGGTCTCAAAACCCCTCTTTCCATTTACCGTTACCCTTTCTAGCCTCAAATTGCACTGATAAAGGTTTAAAAACCCACATGCTGACATATATGGGTCTTAGCCCCCTTCAGGCCAGTCCCCTTAACGTTTCCCTCCACGTGACCCAATGCCGAAACCAGGCGAAAAGGCACTTATTGAAAAATGTATATCGGGAGCGGTTAAAACCATCGATCTATACAAATCGGACGGTTGTAGCGGTCCCACAACGTCCACCATTCTACTCGTTTGCTGCCCCGATCACAGATCCGCCGTCCATTTAAAATTTGATCCGACGGCTCACAGTACGCTCGTCCCGGTGGTCCCCGCCCGTGCACTATTTAGAAACCACCGGTTTCCATCGCACTACCTTTGGAGGACTGGCGGTATTTCTTATTTCACAATGACTCCACTCATCAAACGATGCGTGGCGGCAGCACTGTTTCAAAACCGTTCACCCATCGCGCGTTATTGTTCAGCAGAAAACCCCGCGCGATATGCACGTCAACCGTCCGATCTGGGGCTCTCCATCCAACGGCGGTTGCTCCATGAAGTTGCGCGGAGGTTAACCAAGGCGTCCATACCCCTGGCCCATTATCCATCGCCCTCCGATGCGTTCCCAGCCGTCGATCTCCTCCTGAGATCGGACGGTCCTGATTTAAAGTTTGTCCCGCCGTAACCCCATCCTGCCACGTCATTTTTCCACGTGTGTTCGTCGTTTTCTCGTCCGTCCCCTATATAATTTCATTCCAAGGTCAAATTTTTAATTTTTTTCATCGGATTTTTTGTTTCGACGTCGCCCAGTGCATTTCTCACCATTACACATTTTTCCTCCATAGTATCCTCTGCATGCATCGTCGTCCACCGTGTCACGTTGTCGTCTCCGCAGTCGACCACACCACCCTCTCCATCCATGGTTTTCTTAATTTGTTTTTGTGTTTTGCAGGGTTACAGGCAGGTGGAAAACCACCATGATTCATATGCACTATTGTAAAAGCACAGAGCACAGAAGTAGTTGATTTTAGAGCCTGATTTTACAGAAAAATGTCCGGAAGTGTGTCTGCACCGTAAATTTCATCAAAGGACAGAGTTCAAACTCTGTAAACCTTCTTCGGCGCCATTAAAGCTCGGATTGCATAAAAAAATACAGTACGGGAGCAGTAGAGAGCTCGAGGCAAGAAATAGAACATTTTTGAGTTTTTTCAGGGATTTTAGAAGGCAAAGTACCAGTTCAAAGACAGCATGGATTGCATGAACGGTCCAGCGCGCAGAAAAAAATGCTATTAGGATTTCAAATTAGCAGAATGTTTCTTCCTGAGCATGGACACGGTACACATTATTGTTTCAGTATACATTGTGTCCAAGAGAAGTCGCCACCCCCCCCCCCCCCCCTACAGCAGTCCTATGCTATCAGAAGCATTTGTTGCACAGTATGGTAGACCCTAGCATCATTTATTTACCTTTTTGTTTATTCACCAGAAGTACTACAGAATGCTGCAGCAGAGTACATTAGAGACATGCCTGGAGTAAATGGAAGCTTAGAGAAGACCACTCTTTCACGCAAAAGAGTGCTATGGATAAATGCACATAATTTAATTAGAATGGGCCTCGACCCTCTTCTTTTCCTGAGTTTTAATGCTGCATTTAGTGTGTCACCTACCTTCTCAGCTCCACTTGAGCTATAAATTCATGAAGAAACTTATTGTAAAGGTTGTTGATCAGTTATCAGAGAATTGCAAGCTGTTTCTCTTGAGACATAGTCTCTGTGTAAAGTTGTGAGATAGGCTGGGGAAAATGTTTTCAGACTGAGTATCCAGCTATTGGAAATGTTGTACTTGACTGGTGTTTCTTTTTAATATGACAAGCACATTTCTTTGGATCCTGATCTAAAGCAGCGGTGATGTTTTCCTATCTCTGTGTTTTAATTCATTTCATTTCATTTCTACTGGCTTGCATAAGAAATCTGGCATAGGATTTACCCTTGTTAGGTACCCTATGTTTCTGCTCTCCTTGCCTTTGATGTTTTCTACTAAATGTGTTATCTAATAATTGATTTCAGTTGATTTAACTAGTGTAATGGATGTTATTTCCTGCTAGCTGATGTATGAATTAAATGAATCTGTTCTTAGATGTTCCTGTTAGGATTTAGCTAGAATATTTGGGAACACTAGGGATTAGAGCTAGCCCTATCCACTAGGATCCTTGTGCAACCAGCTGGCCTTTCTAAGATCCCTCAAGCTGGAGGCCGAAGCATTGAGAGTTCAAAGTCTCTCTCTGATCTCAGGTCTTTAACTTTGTGTTTTAAATCTTTATTGTTCCTCCTCCCTTACCATTCCATACCACACTATCATCTTTAAGATCCAATGTTTTAGATGACTAGCCCAACTAAAAGCATGCATATTGATTAGCAAGCAAATCCTTTCCTGACTCCATTGCCCAATGGTCTTGAATGCTCCCTGGAATACTTCACCTCTGCCTAAATCTTCTTTGCTCATCCTTGTCTCACATTGAACCCTTCTTTCCTGATAACCAACAACCAAACAAAAAATCAAACAAACAAGCCCTATGCCTATAACTAGCCTAACATCTTAACACTAATCTTAAAAGTCATACACGTTTGACATATCATAGAGAGATCCCTCTCTAGACCCAGGAGGGCTAGATCCTAAGGTCTAAAAGTGGTTTGATGTTGTCTCATCTTTTGGTCTTGCCAATTTGGCCAAAACATGGGAACCCCAACAATATCTTTATGAGAGGCATACAGAGTTAAGAATTTTTGGATCCAACTTATTACCTTATAAGTTGCCTAGATATATGAGCATGAGAATTTTTTCACTGGAGTATTTAAGACAAATTCTCAATTCTGATTCTATTAATTTCTTAGCTGCTAGAAATAAGACCCAATTTAAATTAAAGAATTGGGTTGGTCCCTTTATCATAAACAATAGAGATGTAGAAAAAGAAGTCACAATTAGATTAGCAGAGTTCAAATTTCAAGAAATTTTTCCATGGAACTATGATCCCCAAGGAATCCTAAGTAGTATAAGGGTAAAAAGAAAATTGACTCCCTTCATACATGAGCTTAAGCTTGAGATTGAGAATTTTTCCAACCAAACATAATGGATGGAAAATACACTAATAGATACAGCTAGTACAACAGAGACAATAGGTAAAATGAATATAGCACAAGCTCTTGAAGTTGTAAAGAAGCCAGAAATATCAGCAAAAAGAGGCAGGGAAGAAGGGGCATACATAGCAAAAACAACTACAGAAACTAAATTAAAACTGATTTATAATAAAAGGTTTAAACTCAGTTCAGTTGAGAAAGAAAAGGCAACTGACATTGAAGATACAAATGCTCCAGAAGTAAATAATGATGAAGCAACAGTGATAGTGAATGAAATACTTACAGAAATTGAAAAAGGAAAAAAAACAAGTAAAGATGACACTCAAATGATTGAAAAACATAATAATATGGAGGCCTCTTCCTCACAAACAGCTGAGGAAAATGATTTAGACATCAAGGAGAGATATAAGCAGATAAAGTAGAAGAATGAGGAAATCAAATCAGAAATATATTCTCAATTCCTCAAGAAAAAACCTGGAAATCAAAATAAGCTACTAACAACCTTTGATTATTCTACAAACAAGATGATTATGTCATTTTTTCAACCAACTACCTCAGCGCCAAAAACAGTGGCAAATTTAAAAAGGTGGAGTTGGAGGTAGACACTAAAAATGTTCATGAGCTAGACCAAATTAAATTTCATAGACATAGATATGAAATGTTGTATTCAACAGTGGTGACTAAAGAAATGAGTGCTACCAAGCTACAAAATATTGTTCTTAATATGCATGATCAAATGAAGTTAGACATAGCATCTTTGTATGCAAAGGATCTAAGGATTAAAGCGTTAGAGGATTTAGTTTTACGGGTGGGATATGATTCCTCAAATATTCAAGCAAAAAAATTGTTGGTAAAGAAAAAGAATGATGATATTGCAGCTTTGAGGAAATAGCTTAAGCTTCCTCAAAGTGAGCATCCACAAACCAAAGAAATCCTTCAAGATCAAACTGAAAAAGAAGAGATGATGACTCTCATCCTCAAATTAACTTCTCAGATCAAAGAAATGGAATCCCAAATGGACCAGCTTGTCCAAGAGAAGGAAACTGTGAAAGAACCTGACACTCTTATCATTCCTACGGTTATACCAGTGATTACCACAGCAGTGGCTTCCACATTAGGAGAGAAACTAACACCAAAAGAAACACTGGAAACTGCAGTGCCAGTAATTTCAACTACTACTTCAACCACAGATTATTCTACAACACAGGTTCAATAAACAGATGGAGCAGGTCAGATTGTAAAAGCTATGGAGGAATGGTCCTTAAAACCCAATGAAATCAACAACCTAAAAAAGATGATTGAAATTCTTGAAACTACAAACAATACAACACTGATAAATGCTAAAACTCATGAGCATAAGGAAATTATACTTGGAGAACAAATCAAGGGCTTCCAAAAAGAGCTAACTTTCACTGAGCAAATTTCATACATAAAGAATCATCTATGGACAAACATAATTGAAGCCATTCACACTCAATGGCCTTCAATTCAGGTTATATATGAGTAGAGAGATTTATTATTAGCAGCCCAGACAAAGATTCAAAAGACAAAGGATGAGTTAATGGATAAGCCAACTCAAGCTTTAAAACTCATCACATTATTGAACAGCAAGAACAAGGTAGAACTGGAGGAATTACAGGTATTGGACAGAACAAAAACAATCTTACAGATTAAAAAGGTTGTAACTAAGAAGAATTTTATCAACAATCTGGAAGAGAAATGTGAATCAATGAACATTTCCATAACAAAGTTTATGGTAAAATACACAAACTTAAGAAAAAGGGGCATGCCAAACATCCATGTTTTTAATGAAAAATTGATGCCCCAGAAGGATTATAATAAAAAGATAAGGAAATTTTCCAAGGATCAAGTCAACAAACCATTAGCACAAGGCACTCCCACAGGAAAAGTCCTCCTTCAGCATTTTGAAGATTTTTTCTTTTTTCAACATGAGATTAAACATCTCTTTGTGTTCAAGCCCACTTTTGCTAGATACACAGAGGCTGATGAGAATTTTAGGAAGCTAAATAATGTCAAAATTCCCAATGAAGAACAGTGGCAAAAATTTACTGATTTAATGTAACAATGAGAGGTAAAATAGTGAAGAAATATTACCTTCAAAAAACAGTCAAGAAAGTAGTAAAAAAGAACAGTGAAATAAAAAGACAGTTTGTTGATTTTACTGCAAAAAGATATAATTTTACAGTAGTAAACAGTGAAACTGTAGCAGTGTTAAAGAGTATCAGTTAAAGAGTATTAGATGAAAGAGTGTCAGCAAAGGCAAGTCAAAAGCCTGATATTTTATAGCAGCCAGGAAGCAGGACAGCTAATCAATCAAAAGCTCCTTGTTAGATAAAACAATCCTATTTATTTTGGATAAGAGGACAACTTACTAATCTGTTAAGCAACAGTCCCTCTTATTATGTAAAGATATTTTCTTTTTCCTCAAGATATTCCTAGATTTCTCCAAGGATATTTGTAACTATATTTTTTATAAATACTTCTACATTAGAAGTATTCAGTGTGGAATAAAAATTACTGGACTTATTATAGACATTTTTGTTGAACATTGGAGGCAATTGTGTGTTTGAATTCGAAGTAGCAGAATGGACAAGCTGACTAGCATCATAATTTAGGATCCCTGTGATAAGCTAATGAGTGAAGTACTCCCTTCTTGTCATTGTTTCATTTTATGAGTTTCATGCAATTCATTATATTTTTATTCTATCTAAATGTGTAACTAGGAGTATTACTACAGGATTAGTCAAGTGCTCCCTGTCTTTAACTAGTTGCCATTTTTATGTTTTCTTGTGATTTCCGCTGTTGAGAATTCTTAATTGATCTCACTCTCGTTTGACCTCTGCCTTCTACTTCCATTTTCCAGATCAAAGGAACCTTAAGTTCCCTTTATCCCGATCATACCACCTCACAAAAAACCACTTTCCCAAATCTCTGAGGGTTATCTATCTTGCCCTGAATATATTTGTACCTTTTTGGCCTTGACTTCTAGTGCTCCTAGCTTGATTTAGACTCCATAGCCCAATGGACAAGTCGATTTCTCTCTATCTTACCTGCAAGTTATTTTTTTCCCACCAAACCCTTTAAACCAAATCTAAATTGTACTTTCATAACTAGCCTAATATTATTAATAAAAAAAAAGATAAATCTTAAAGAGAGAGCCCTCCCTGAATCCTAGGAAGGCTAGATCCTAGAGTTTGAAGTAGGTTTGTGGTTACCTCTAGTGTCCTTTGAATAAAAACTCAAAATCCCACAACTTAAGAAATTACTAGAGTGATAAAAAATCCTTTTCCAATTTAATACCTTACATCATGGCCACAGTAACCCTCTCCTTGTCCCTCTTCTTGGAGTTAGATATCCCCATGGCCTCAAGAATGGTTTGGAGCCTCTTCCCTAGGTAATTCTTTCATGTAAAATAAATTACTTGAACAACAACAACAACCATAATTTCCTTTTAATACACCATAAATTTATCATCCTTTATGGTCCCAGAGACCTGTGCAAAATTTTCCTAATCCATACCATAACCCTAATAAAAACCCTAAAAAAATCCTTCATTTTAACCCTATACCTAGCCCTAATCCAAGCCCTATCTCTATCCTTAATTCAAACCATAGACCTAACCCTAGTCCAAACCCTAACCCAAAGTCTAATCCAAATCCAAAGCCTGGTCTAGGCCTTAACCCAAACCATATCCCAAACCTTAATCCAAACCACCAGGTTGCACAACAATTTGAAATGCCTATTCTTCACGTTGACTCCCCTACTGAGTATAATTGTTGGAAATGTTTTCATTGATGGCAAAGGAGTTGGCAAAGGAGGAGCATCTGAAACAGTAACTAGGAAAATAGAAGAAAATTAGCAGAGAACAGAGGTAGCAGAGAGGAGGCAGATGAGGTGGTGCTGAAAAGTAGTGAGCGCAGAGTTTATACACACTCTGTTCATAGCTGTTCAGAGCTAGAGTTCTGTTGAGAGACAGAGTAGAAGGAAAGGGCCATCAAACTGAAAATCTGGCCAACAAGAAGTTGTAGGTGGATGTTGGTGTAATTAATTTCATGAATGCAAAATGGAGAATTTGGTTATGGATGTATGTGTTTGATTGATTTAACCCCTGGGTAAATATGCTTGGTCTTAATAAGTAGGTGTAACTCTGTGTTAATGGTTGAAGTAACGTCTCTGTGTGAAATAGAGGGTTTGATCTAATTTTGGATATATATTATCCGAGGAAGATCGATCAATGATGGATCGATGCTAGCAATTGAGATGCTGTTCCACACCGTACTCAATAAAGGGAGGATTAGATACCCTGTTGTATATATACAGAGCTTAACACGATTGAATGCATGATTTCAGAGTATAAATTGCTTGCGTCTGAACGATTGATTTTTCGGTTTGGAAGAAAGATGTCAGTTGAAGTAACAGTTCTACTGCTGGAATCGAAACCTGATTCCCTTTGAGATTGGTTCATAACGTTGTTGAAATGACTGCAATGAGGGTAAACGCCAATGTTTGAATTATAAGAAATTGAATACGTAACCCCTGTAGAAGGTCGAGCGTGAGGTTGTAGTGGTCCTCAGTCCAAGTGAGGATATTAAAACCCTGTATAAGGCATTGAGTCCTGTGTTTGAACAAAGCTTAATAGCAGTGAAACCCTGCTCGCTACAGAAGTTAACGTGGTTTACTGTTAGTTAAGCGATATTGTGGAGGGTTGACCCCAGAGTAAATAAGGTGGAGTTTATACAAAGAAACGCGTTAACCGTGGTAAGATTCTGGTCAAGCCCTATTCCAATCTCAGAGTGGATTTTAGAAACAAAACAACCCTCGTCGCGCAGCTTTTGGGTCGGAGTAAAACCATTAAAAAAAAACCTGATCCTATTATATTCTGCCAGGTCACAGGGAAAATACCGCCCTCATCGCGTTTTTTTTGGAGCGATAATCTTCAGTTGGAGAAAAAATGTGAGAGCACTCATGTTCGTTCGATCTGTAGGGTGATTGATCTGACGATCGTCGCGCAGGGAGTCACACGGAAGGTAAATAAGGTATGGTCCATTTGTTTTGCGTTTAAAACCATTCAATTGCACGTTGAAGTGTGGGCCTTGGGAACATATATATATATATTAAAATTTTGCGCCGGGTTAATGTTAAAAGCTGAAGTTGGTTGTTAAGTGTTTTATGCTGAAATCCTAATGGGTTCATTATATTAAAATGAACTTGGGCCTTATATGAATGTTTCTAATGTGTGGTTCGGCGAATATTATTATATGTCATGGAGAATGTTAAAGTCGAGGACCACAACGTGTGATAGTGGTTCAGTGAATGTGTGAAGGTTTTTATAGTATGGTTGATGTCTATTGAAGGCCGGAAGGAAGTCATATAAGTATGGGCCCGTGGGTGAATTATATATGAAATATGTTGTGTTGATAATATAATTGAGTTAGTAATACGAGTCTGAAGATCGAATGCATTTTATTAAGGTTTTTCTATAAGAAATTGGTATATGTGAGGTATAACATTTGATAGGCATATTATATGAAGCCGGGCTTGATATCCATTGAAATATTAATATGTTGTAGTTGAGTGCGCGTATAAGAATTGTACGCATTGGGTTGGATTAATTAAGGTCGAACCTTTGTTTAATTGAAGAAAAGCGAATGTATTGATATGAGGTAAGTGCGTATGCAACCCCTCAAAATTCAAGTATTTGCTGGCGCCTTAACATAAGGTCTGAGGACATTTGAATGTTCCTAAGTATAGAGCAGAAGCCATAATATCTATTAGGTTGGGTGTGTAACCCATAGGTGAATGATAAGCTGTGATCATCATTATATCGAATGTTTATAAAGTCCGCGTATTGATTGGACTCTCACGAAACGAGAATAAAGAAGAATTAACCTTGGGTTAAAGGGTTTATTTGAACATTAATGTGAAGACCATCAATGGGGTTTATATTATCTCTGCATAACCATAGTGGTATGAGAATTTACCAAAGCTTCCGCATAGTTATAGAGTGCCCCGAATTAAAAATTGGGGAAAAAAATTGGAGTGTATTATTGCTATTTGAGGTGAGAAGCTTTGGGGTGTTGAAATAGTAAAAGTCGAAGTCCCAACTGAACCTTAATATCTGCCGGAGTATTAATAAATTTCAAATCTTATTAAATGTTTCATAACCTTGATTTGGAGCCAAATGTAATTCGAATTAGGCAATTCGAATACATACGAGTGGGCTGTAATATAGCTCCGAAATTGAATTAAAACATTGATTGGGTTTATTACAAGAATAATTTAAAAATTTGGTTTTATAATAAGGTTTCATTCAAAGATGAAAAGTGAAATAAGTTTCCAAAATCATTAGTTTGAGAGTGCCCAGATTTAAAAATAAAATGAATACAGTTCATATATGGATAGAGAGTGTGTAAGCAGGTAGCTCGAGCACAGAGATTGATAATGAACAGAGATTGCCCAGATTTGGAAATAACTTGGATCAAATTTTGGAGAGGCATTTTTATATGCACAAGACTTTGAGAGTTATTGGGGAACTAAACTGGTAAAACTATTATATGTTCAGCAGATTCAAAATTGTAGTGAACGGGTGAATATGCATAGGAATGAAACTGTGGGCTTGACAGGTGTACATACACAGAACACAGGAGAGTGTGCAAAAACTGAAAAAGGCAGTGAAAACACAGGAGAATATGTAGAACAGTTACACTACAGTAGCAGAAAAGACAAACTCACAGAGAGCCAAAAGCTGAATGGATTGAACTAAAAGCATTATTGTAACTAAAAACATAAATGTTTTAATTGTTTTATATTGTTTTTGATGCATTGGCAAGTATCCGGAGAAAAAAAAAATCCCACTGTAATCTTGAAATTTGTACATATTGTTATATTTCTTCTGAATGAGCTAGTAAAAGAAATGAGAAGGCAGGAATCAAAGAGTCATGGCTATTCACTTCGAATTAATGTAGAATTAAAACAACCATGAAGCTACTTTGTATAAAAAAGGTAATATCCATGTGCAAAAGGTTACGAAAATAGAGAGAGAGAAGAAGAGAGGGTGCAGCAAAATTGAAGAGAATTGAAGATTGTGAGAAAGCTGTAGAATGGAAGAAAGCATAAGAATATAAGAAAGCTGCAAGAGTTTAGTGATTGCAGAAATGATGCAGAGAGGTTAGAGATTGCAGAAATGATGCAGAGAGGTTAGAGAATGCAGAAATGAAGTAGTGAGGAAGAGAAGAAGGAGGAGCTGAGCAGAGAAGAAGGGGAAGCTGATAGTGAATATGAGAAGATGCAGAAATGATATAAGGCAGATATGAAGACTAATGCACAACAGTGAAGATGGTATAAAACAAAGCTGATATCCAAGGTAAATCAACAAGTTTTTTCTTTTGAAAGAGTAAGGAAGTTGGAGCTTCCCTATCAAGTTGTAGCTTGATAGATGTCAATTGTAGCTGACTGAGGTAGGAGCCTCCTGTAGGTTGTAGCCCACAGAAAATAGATGGGAGTTGGTGCTTCCACATCAAGTTGTAGCTTGATAAAATGTCAATTGTAGCTGAATGAGGTTGGAGCCTCCTGTAGGTTGGTGCCTGTAGAAAATTGATGGGAGTTGGAGCTTCCTTGCAAGTTGTAGCTTGCAGAATTGAGATAGGAGCCTCATGTGGGTTGGAGCCTACATAAAATCAATGGTGAGAGGGAGTTGGAGCTTGCCTTTGCATCAAAACAATAATAAGATGTGGTTTTCTCCCTTTATGGGTTTCCACCTATATCTGGTGTCTCTGTGCATGATGTTTATGTGTTTATATGGTTTATCTTAGCTGCTTAGTACTTGCTTCTCTCATAATAAGTCAGCTGCTACATTATATTAATACTTTCTGCTCACATTCTAAGATTACTCACATATTAAGTTGAACATGAAATGAAGGTGTAAATAAGTTTTAATGAAAAAGTTTTAAAAGTCCATGAATGTGTTAAAATGATTCACCCCACCCCCGCCCCCGCCCGCTCAGTTTAACTAAGGTTTCAACAATTGGTATCAGAGCTGGTTCCTTTAGTGTAAGGTTAATAGCTTGAAGGAGATCTGGTTGAGTCATGGACTATCAAAATTTACCTGTGTTGAGTACAACAAACTTTCCTGAATGGAGAGATAAGGTTAAAACAAGATTATTGGCTTATGAACCTGAGGTATGGAAACTTGTATGTGATGGTTACTGTACATACTCTCCCTCTGTGCAAGAACAACATAGGAATGCCAAGGCAAAATGTGTGATGTTCAACAATCTTTATAACAAGGATCTTGATTTAATAATGGATTTAACCTCTGCAAAAGAAATTTGGGATAGATTTCATTTCATGCGTGGAGCAGACACTAAGGACTGCACTGTCAAGAAGGAGAAGAAAATTAAGAAGAAGAAAAATTCATGTCAACAGGAAAATGTTCAATCAAATGAAGTACCTGCTAGTGTGAATGGAGATAAGAACCATGAAGAAATTACAGCTGAAGAAAAAGCCAAACTTGACACTGCTTTGACTGAAATAGAAAGATTGAAGAATGAAAACAAAGACCTTAAGACAGTGGTGAAAATATGTGATGAGAGAGAATATTAAGATAAGAAAGAAATTGTTGGCCTGAAGACACACCTTGAAGAAGCAAGGAAAATAGAAGACACTTTGCTACAAAAAATGAGAGAGAAAAATCTAGAATGTGAAAAATTGGAAGAAGAAGTAGTAAGCCTGAGAAAGAAATTAGAAAAGGCCCAAAGATATTTATTAATGAATACTCCTCAAATGAAAATCTCTGGACAGTTGGACCAGATTCTAAAGGCTCAAAGGTCACCTCTCATAAAGGTTGGGATAGGATATGAAGGTGAAACCAGTAAGTCCAAGGTTGAAAATAACAAGAATGTAATTTTTGTAAAAGTTGTAAAGGACAATGAAGCAGCTCATCAAATTCCTACAGAAGCAGAAACCGGCAAGAACATGATCTGTGAAGAAACAAACAAAAACAAGCAGCAACATGAAAGTACAGATAATGAAAGGATGAAACTGTCAGCTGAAAAAGGCTCATACACTCTTGATTATAAAGTGAATAAATTTGGAAGATGGCAAAGAAGGTTCTTGCCTCCTATGGGAAGCATCACTTGTTTTTCCTGCCACAAACAAGGACATACTACAGCATATTGTAAGACAAAGCAAACCCAGTCCAACCAACAAATGATGCAGCAAATGAAAAGAATACCTCAAGCAAACAAATGGAAAAGACAATCTTTCCCTAGGTACACAAATCATTTCCATGGCTAATGTTATGCATGCAATAATTTTGGACATAAAGTTGTTGATTGTAAATTATATTAAAAAAGGGGAATAAAATATTATACATCAGCTCAAACATACCTTGGCAAAGTAAGATGTTGTGTATGCCTCAAGCTTGGTCACAAAGCAAAAGACTGTAATCTGCCATATACATCCAAGAACTCTAGAAAGAGGATGCAATCAAAACAGATCAATCAAAAATATGAATAAAAAAGAAGAGCAGGCATTATGAAGAATCCCAATAAAGTATGGAAGGAAAAGAGAAATGGGGAGCATATTATCTCAATAACATAATGAATCCAGCATAGTCTCAGGGGGAGCTGCTCTAGAAAACAAAGAAAATATCCAACTAGTGATAAATATGAAGCAACATCCCAGGGGGATAGCAGTTCATAAATAGTCCCCACAAAAATAGTCTAAGAAGAGCTCCATGTAATGAGAACAACTATGAGATCAGGAAGGGAAAGGAAAATTTCTCTAACAGAGAATTATTGAGGAAGAAGATCACCTGAAGCACACAATAGCCAGCAGGTTGATGGAAGGAGAGAAAGAAGCAAGCAACGATGATGATAGAAGAAGACTTCAGCACATTAAAGTGATGATCACACTGTGCCTCATACTGCTAGAGTTAACAATGAATCACATCAAGAATAATTAGCAAGAGAAGTGCCTATCATCATTATGTCATGACTTCATTCATCTATGAAAAGTCCTCTTGGATGAATACAATTAAGTGAGTGATAATTCTCTGAGTGATCTGCCCATGAAGAGTCCAAGCAAAGAAATTGAAGATGTCTTCCGGAAGATAATTATGTTAGAACAATTGAATTGAATATTAAGTAGCAATGATTCTGGAGCAGTCCTAGAAAGGAACATGCAATGGCTTTCCTTGAACAGAATGACAGGAAAAAGGAGAATGGTTAATGATGCCAAGATCAAATTCAGGAGATTGATGACTGTTGGTGTGAACAATGGAAATATCAATAGTAGAAACTATGGGTTCATGTGCAAGATAAAGTGAAATCTCTGCATGGTTTATCAAAGTAATATCAATTGGTGTTTACGTACAAGCAACATGCTTATCAACAGATTACCAAGCATTATCAGTGGAGCAGTAGTATGATACAGGTCCACAGGATCAAAGGACTATGGCAAGAATGCATCAAGGTAAAATTCCCAAGGTTATCTGCATTGAGCATGAAAAGGTTAGTAGCAGTGCTAAAGGATCAGTATCTAGTTTACACTTGAAGGATTATATTGAGCATTGAAGCATTATCTACTTCTATACAAAACTACATGCCTTCCGGAAGTCAGCACATGTATATCTTCAAGGCCTCTGTCTTAAGATCATTCATAAAACTGTGTGAAGTATGTTTGCTGAGTTTTCAATCAAACAACTTGAAGATGTTTATGCTGAAGATCATCATGACAAAATAGTTGTGTTAATCTAACAGTTGAAGCCCAAAAGTCTGTTATTGATTCATCACAAGCATACTTCAGCAGAAAGGAATTGTTGATGTTTAACCATTGAAAAGAAGTTGATCATTAAAGAGAGATTGATCATTGACATACATAACCCCTTATGTCTTAAATAAAATTGCATGGTTGATAAGTGAGACTGACCAATACATTGAAGGGTGTGTTTTTAAAATACATTGAACAAGCACGAAAGTCATTTGGTCTCTCATATTGAAAGATGTTTCCTATTCTCACAATAAACTGTAAGCTCTGGTTTGATTCATTGTTCACTTAAGCAACAAGGACCTTTCAATCTTTAAGAGTAATATCCCTATCAGCATTCTAGCATAGATCACCAACAACATGTAGTACAGGTGAACCACAACAATAAAAGATATATTGGCATCATCACAATTGAACATATGAGTACTGTATATGTGCATTGCAGAAAAAGACTTACTCCATCTACAACCATCCTCAATAGATATGCATCGTCGATAAATATTATAATATAGACTGAAGTATAGCTGAAGCAAGCTTGATATGTCACATGGAGCATTCATAATCGTTAGATATTGATCCAATGATGCATCTTTGATTATACAAGTCTGATTATATATGGTTGTCATCACCTACACTCTATAAAAGTGAAAGGAGTATGTACTTTGGGTTTGTATCAACATACTATGTATATACAAGTTCAATAAGTCTCAAAAGTGTTCTCTCAACAGCGGTTTGGAGCAACAGGGTACAAAGTCAGAAAAATAAGGCCTAAATACATTTCAGAGAGAGGAAATGCAAAGAGAGAATCCAACCTTTTGCCATTGATGTCAAAGGGGGAGGAAAATCAAGAAAAACAAGGAGCAAAGGATAGGTTGCCATCAATTCCAAAGGGGGTGACTGTTGGAAATGTTGTCATTGATGGAAAAGGAGTTGGCAAAGGAGGAGCGTCTGAAACAACAACTAGGCAAAGAGAGAAGAAAAGTAGCAGAGAACAGAGGCAGCAGAGAGGAGGCAGATGAGGTGGTGCTGTAGAGTACTGAGGGTAGAGTTTATACACACTCTATTCATAGTTGTTTAGAGCTAGAGTTCTGTTGAGAGACAGAGTAGGAGGAAAGGGCCATTGAACTGAAAATCTGGCCAACAAGAAGTTGTAAGTGAATGTTGGTGTAATTAATTTCATGAATGCAAAATGGAGAATTTGGTTATGGATGTATGTATTTGATTGATTTAACCCCTGGGTAAATATGCTTGGTCTCAATAAGTAGGTGTAACTCTGTGTTAATGGTTGAAGTAACGTCTCTGTGTGAAATAGAGGGTTTGATCTAATTTTGGATATATATTATTTGAGGAAGACCGATCACTGATGGATCGATGCTAGCAATTGAGATTTCGTTCCACACCGTACTCAATAAAGGGAGGATTAGATACCCTGTTGTATATATACAGAGCTTAACACGATTAAATGCATGATTTCGGAGTATAAATTGCTTGCATCTGAACGACTGATTTTTCGGTTTGGAAGAACGATGTCAGTTGAAGTAACAGTTTTGTTGCTGGAATCGAAACCCGATTCCCTTTGAGATTGGTTCATAACGTTGTTGAAATGACTGCAATGAGGGTAAATGCCAATGTTTGAATTATAAGAAATTGAATACGTAACCCCTGTAGAAGGCCGAGCGTGAGGTTGTAGCGGTCCTCAGTCCAAGTGAGGATATTAAAACCTTGTATAAGGCGTTGAGTCCTGTGTTCGAACAAAGCTTCATAGGAGTGAAACCCTACTTGCTACAGAAGTTAACGTGGTTTACTGTTAGTTAAGCGATATTGTGGAGGCTTGACCCCAAAGTAAATAAGTTGGAGGTTATATAAAGAAACACGTTAATCATGGTAAGATTCCGATCAAGCACTATTTCCAATCTCGGAGTGGATTTTAGAAACCAAAACATCCCTCGTCGCGTAGCTTTTGGGCCGGAGTAAAACCATTAAAAAAAAACCCGATCCTATTATATTTTGCCACGTAACAGGGCAAATACCGCCCTCATTGCATTTTTTTGGAGTGATAATCTTTAGCTGGAGAAAAAATGCGAGAGCACTCCTGTTCGTCTGATCTGGAGGGTGATTGATCAGATGACCATCGCGTAGGGAGTCGCACAAAAGGTAAATTAGGTATAGTCCATTTTTTTTGTGTTGAAAACCATTCAATTGCACGTTGAAGTGTGGGCCTCGGGAAGGTATATATATTAAAATGTCGCGCCGGGTTAATGTTAAAAGTTGAAGTTGGTTGTTAAGTGTTTTATGCCGAAATCCTAATGGGTTCGTTATATTAAAATGAACTTGGGCCTTATATGAATGTTTCTAATGTGTGGTTCGGCGAATATTATTATATGTCATGGAGAATGTTAAAGCCAAGGACCACCACGTGTGATAGTGGTTCAGTGAATGTGTGAAGGTTTTTATAGTATGGTTGATGTATATTGAAGGCCGGAAGGAAGTCATATAAGTATGGGCCCGTGGGCGAATTATATATGAAATCTGTTGTGTTGATAGTATAATCGGGTTAGTAATATGAGTCCAAAGATCGGGTGCATTTTATTAAGGTTTTGCTATAAGCAATTGGTATATGTGAGGTATAACATTTGATAGGCATATTATATGAAGCCGAGGTTGATATCCATTGAAATGTTGATATGTTGTAGTTGAGTGCGTGTATAAGAATTGTATGTGTTGGGTTGGATTAATTAAGGTCGAACCTTTGTTTAATTGAAGAAAAGCGAATGTATTGATATGAGGTAAGTGCGTATGCAACCCCTCGAAATTCAAGTATTTGCTGACACCTTAACATAAGGTCCGAGGAAATTTGAATGTTCCCAAGTATAGAGCAGAAGTCATAATATCTTTTAGGTTGGGTGTGTAACCCATAAGTGAATGATAAGCTGAGATCATCGTTATATCGAATGTTTATAAAGTTCGCGTATTTATTGGACTCTCATGAAACGAGAATAAAGAAGAATGAACCTTGGGTTAAAGGGTTTATTCGAACATTCATGTGAAGACCATCAATGGGGTTTATATTATGGCTACATAACCATAGTGGTATGAGAATTTACCAAAGCTTCCGCATAGTTATAGAGTGCCCCAAATTAAAAATTGGGGAAAAACATTGGAGTGTATTATTGCTATTTTAGGTGAGAAGCTTTGGGGTGTTGGAATAGTAAAAGTCGAAGTCCCGACCGAACCTTAATATCTGCCGGACTATTAATAAAGTTCAAAGCTTATTAAATGTTTCATAACCTTGATTTGGGGCCAAATTTAATTCAAATTAGGCAATTCGAATACATACGAGTGGGCTGTAATATAGCTTCGAAATTGAATTAAAACATTGATTGGGTTTATTACAAGACCATTTTATAAAGTGGGTTTTATAATAAGGTTTCCTTCGAAGATGAAAAGTGAAATAAGTTTCCGAAATCATTAGTTTGAGAGTGCCCAGATTTAAAAATAAAATGAATACAGTTCATATATGGAAAGAGAGTGTGTAAGCAGGTAGCCTGAGCACAAAGATTGATAATGAACAGAGATTGCCTAGATTTGGAAATAACTTGGATCAAATTTTGGAGAGGCATTTTTATATGCACAAGACTTTGAGAGTTATTGGGGAACAAAACTGGTAAAAATGTTATATGTTCAGTAGATTCAAAATTGCAGTGAATAGGTGAATATGCACAAGAATGAAACTATGGGCTTGACAAGTGTACATACACAGAACGAAGGAGAGTGTGCAGAAATTGAAAAAGGAAGTGAAAACGTAGGATAATATGCAGAACAGTTACACTATAGCAGCAAAAAAGTCAAAATCACAGAGAGCCAAAAGCTGAATGGATTGAACTAAAAGCATTATTGTAACTGAAAATATAATTTTTTTAATTTTTTTATATTGTTTATGATGCATTGGCAAGTCTCCGGAGGAAAAAAAAAATCCCACTGTAATCTTGAAATTTGTACATATTGTTATATTTCTTCTGAATGAGCTGGTAAAAGAAATGAGAAGGAAAAAAGCAAAGAGTCATGGCTATTCACTTCGAATTCCTGTAGAATGCAAACAACCATGAAGTTACTTTGTATAAAACAGGTAATATCCATGTGCAGTAGGTTACGAAAATAGACAGAGAGAAGAAGAGAGGGTGCAGCAGAATTGAAGAGAGTTGAAGAGTGTGAGAAAGTTGCAGAATGGAAGAAAGCAGACGAATATAAGAAAGATGCAAGAGGTTAGTGATTGCAGAAATGATGCAGAGACGTTAGAGATTGCAGAAATGATGCAGAGAGGTTAGAGAAAGAAATGAAGCAGTGAGGCAGAGAAGAAGGAGGAGCTGAGCAGAGAAGAAGGAGAAGCTGATAGTGAATTTGAGAAGATGCAGAAATGATATAAGGTAGATATGAAGACGGATGCACAATAGTGAAGATGGTACATAATAGAGCTGATATCCAAGGTAAATCAACAAGTGTTTTCTCTTGAAAGAGTAAGGAAGTTGGAGCTTCCCTATCAAGTTGTAGCTAACTGAGGTAGGAGCCTCATGTAGGTTGTAGCCTATAGAAAATAGATGGGATTTGGTGCTTCCACAACAAGTTGTAGCTTGATAAAATTTTAGTTTTAGATGACTGAGGTTGGAGCCTCCTATAGGTTGGTGCCTGCAGAAAATTGATAGGAATTGGAGCTTCCTTGCAAGTTTTAGCGTGCAGAATTGAGATAGGAGCCTCCTGTGGGTTGGATCCTACAAAAAATCAGTGGTGAGAGGGAGTTGGAGCTTGCCTTTGCATCACAAAAATAATAAGATGTGGTTTTCTCCCTTTATGGCTTTCCACCTATATCTAGTGTCTCTGTGCATGATGTTTATGTGTTGATATGGTTTATCTCATCTGCTTAATACTTGCTGCTCTCATAATAAGTCTGTTGCTACATTATATTAATACTTGCTTCTCACATTCTAATATTACTCACATATTAAGTTGAACATGAAATGAAGGTGTAAATAAGTTTTAATGAAAAGTTTTAAAAGTCCATGAATGTGTTAAGGCGATTCATAGCCCCCCCCCCCCCCCTCTCAGTTTAACTAAGGGTTCAACAATAATGATATATCTTAAAGGTTTGGGGAAGGGGTGAGTTTGGAAACATATCCTATCATTATGGAAAATTCACCCTTGGAAGATCTAATTTAAACACCATTAGAGGAGAAATATTTGATTGGAACCTACTCTAAAAATGTTGTTGAAGCTCAAAACCATAGAATTTACCTTAACCATTCTTTTCAAACTGAAAAGCAAATATTTGAGCCCGAAATTGAGGGGTTTTTCTTTTGTCTTTCACCAGATTCATTATGCCTCCAAGGGAGTGATTATCAACTGGTGGAAGATTTGTATGAGTTGTAAAATAATAAATATTTCGATTCCATTGAATCCCGGCTTCAAATAATTGTCAAGATACCTTATTCCCTCATTATTCGATAACTATTGATGCCACATCAAATAAAGAAAGTGGTTTCTCATACTATGGCATGTGTTGAAGTTTATTCTTTAAAATTGAGTGTGAGTATATTTAGCATTTTGTTGTGCACATGGATACATTGGAAGTACTCCTACACTTGAGGGAGCTCTTTCTTTCTTTAAATTAGGGTAGGGTAGTATTAAAACAACAAATAAATAAACCATATGAAAATAAAATAGTTACAACACCACCCTTGAAATGGAAATTCCCTAAGGAACAAATATTGAATTTTGCATTATTATGCACTCTTGTGGTGAGTCTTGTCAGAAGAAATTCATTCTTAATACCTTATATATTGTAAAGTGACATTGATTATTGATTGAGTGTTTTTTATATATATTGTTTTGTCATCCATGGAGATAGTCAAGGGGGATTTGTCATTATTATGTTTAAAACTTTCCATTCACAAGCCCAAACGCTAACCTTGGCCTAGTCACTTTAACAAGTTGATGTCCAAGAAATATTTTCAAGTTTATTTTAGAGGGTATTGTTGAAAAACCTCTTATGGAAGACCAATCCTGTAACACCCTAATGAGATCTCATGAGAAACCTAGCATGATTAAATAGAGGAAAATTTTGGTTGTTATCTAAGATGCCTTGTTTAAAATTATTCTTTAGGTTAGAAGGACCAACCAATAAATATTAGTCATTAAAAATGTTTCACGCCATCATGTGCTCTTAAGGAGTATATTTTCCTCCTCATCTATTAAGTAACCTATCTAAGGCTAATCATAATCATAGTTTATGCTAAAAAGGATTAATTGAGGGATAAGAGGCCTCATTATGAGCCTACCTACCATGATCATGGGTCCTAATGAGAATGAAATTACCGCTACTGGTCACCAAGCTAGGGTAATGAATTTCAAGGCTATAGATGCATGATGGCAACAAGGCAATGCCTGTGGTATTAAAGTTAATTTTACACTATGATTTACATGGTTGTTTTTTTCTTTCCCTAAACTCATTATCATATCTCTCTCATAATGGCTTTAAGATCATTCCGGTGTTATGCGTTGGATTTCTATATTTTTGAATAATTTGGTTTCTATGTATGCAGGACCCTTAATGCAGGTGATTCACTTTGCTTGACAAGAGGAGCTTCATATATATTCTTGGATAATGGTAAGATGGTCATCCGGAACAGGTATTTTTTTTTCAAATTTTTTTTTCCTTATTTCCATAAAAAAATTTAAGCCATGGCTTTCAAATTATGTCAATTTTATTTTTAATGAGGATATGGAGATGAAGAACTACTCATTAGGGTTTCTATTAAGGTGTTTTGAGGAAATTTTCATGGTTGGCTATTTCACGATAACACTATGTTTGGTGTGACAACATTGTTAGCATTCCTAGGGTAGCCCTAGCATTAATTATTCTCTTGAAACCAGTCCTAATTAATGAAGAATCCAAAAACAAACCAACGCGTATTTCCCTTCTCAGAACAACCATATCTAGAAGAGGAATTTTTGTTTACACAAATTTGCATGAATATCATTGTAAGTGCAAGGTCACCTATATATGTTTCAATATTTTTTTTTTCAAGGGAGCGACAGTACAACAATTGATTCGCTTACATGAGGACATGCAAGATGATCGGCACGGGGGATGCCAAGCCTCCATTTTATCTTATTTTACGCTTTTTTCTTTGAAGTCCTTTGTGCTTTCACTTAGTTCCTAGGGTTACTATCGTCATTTTGTGCATTATAAGGTAAATATTTAATATTATAATGTTTCACTTGTTTTAACAAGATTTACAATTAAAATCATCATTAAATATAATTTGTGTGTATGTAGGTTTTGCCAGTTTGTGGTTCTGCCTGCATGAAAGAGAAACCAATTTTTGGATTCGACATCTCGACACAATTTCGGGGAAAAATGATGAAGGTTTTTGTTCAAAATGATGTTTTAACACCTCCATATGAGTTAGAATGCACCCAAGTCACATGTGTGAGTTTCTAGAAGAAAATTGACAAATCAACCCCAAAATTCACAAAATTTTCAAACTTCCATTTTTCGCCTCAATTTTTGTGCAAATGAAGAAACATCTCGGTATTCTAGAACACATGTTTTTCTCCTAGTATAGGAAATTCACTAAGCCTCAACCTGTTTTCCAAAATTAACCAAAGTGTAGCAGATCTGAAGGGTTCTTTGAGACAGATTTGTGAAAAAGAAACAATTTTCCAGATTTCTAAATTATGCCCAGAATTGAAGAAAATGAGAAAGATTTTCTTTATATTTCAAATCTATAATATCTTTAATTATTTTTTGGTTGTGCTAAGCCTTCTTTTGATGGAAAATTCTTATGATCTTTTATCATTTTGTTTGTATTTTATTTGTCTTGTTAAATGTCTATTATATATTTGTAAAAATTATAAGAGGCCAAGCCATGGCCCTATGGGAGGAAAATGATACTAATTAGATGATGCTGCTAGTTTAGAATCAAAGGTGACTCCCTTATGAGTGTTGGAATTTTTTCTCCTGCTTTGTAATGTAAAAGGAATGAAATTTTTCTTTAATCCACAAATTCTGTCAGGTTTCATGCTCCATTGTTTATGCACTTGAGAGCTATGTGAGTTAGTCTTTAGTAGGAGGCACAGGCTCATTGGTAGGGCCATCCCAGCTAGTTTATCTCCTTTGTGCTTATTTGGTAGCATGTATTCTTGATATGCTTGTGGTGTTTGATGTTTTAATGTTTGATGTGCTAAATTCATGGAATTGCATTCATATCTGGAATATTTTTATTGATTGGTAATGCAACATGTTCATTGTGGTTTTTGTTAATTAAAGAAAACCAATATGTTGTAGCAAGCTCAAATTCATGTTATTTCAGGACCAAAGTATCTCTTACCCTATTCATTGTGAAATTGTTTTATGTCTCATTGATTATGATCAATTTACAAAAAGGGGTATAATCATGAAATGATAACCTGCAGCTTTTTTTTTCGACTATAACATTTTTTTTGGACTTGAGAAATTTTTTGGATCTTGTGATTTGTGACAAGGAATTCATTCATTATTTGGACTCTTCATCCATGAGAACAAAGTGTGCAGCTGTCAACAGGCTGAGTGAAGAAGATTCTGCCAAAATCGTATTAATTTTTACTCTAAATTGAATTAAATTTGTATGCAAAATTTTTTTGATGCTCTTGAGAGCATGCATATGCATTATTGAATGAGGTTTACGCATTAATATGTGAATGAAGAGTATTTTTTATTATTCTGCATGGGACTATAGCAATCGAATTTTAGTGTTTACATTAAACTATTCGCAGCTTAACCTAAATTTTGAGAACAAAATATGAAAAAATATGAAAAATGTGATTCATTAGCCTATCAAATTGAAGCGTTCTATTTTACAGCTAATACAAATGTTTTTCATCTTATTTGGCCTCTTTCCCAGGCGAAGAGGACATAAAGTTTGGTTAAAGGATTTGATTTCAATAATATTCTCCAAATCTAAACTAATGTTGACATTAGTTCTCCAACATGAAATATTTGGTTTGCGAAGTTAGATATATGTCAAATAACCTCTCTGATCGTGGCGATGTGCCTGTGAGCAACCTTCTAAGGGGCCTTAAAGTAAATGCTTGGTTCATGAAATATTTGGTTTGTGAAGTTAGACATATGTCAAATAACTTTTGTGGTCGTCACGATGCGCCTGTGAGCGAGCTTCTAAAGGATCTTAAAGTAAATGCTTGGTTGATGGTGGCAGCCCAAAGGTATCCCTACAACGAATAACACGGTACCTATTCAAAGAAATAAAAATAACCGTAGGGGACTACGCATCGTACACCTTCAGATGGGATAATAAGCCGGAAAATACTTTGAATCTGGATATTTATACATCTTTGCCTTCAACTGCTGGTTCGGATCACAACTAAAATAGCTCCAGGATGTTTACTAATAATGATAAGTACCAATGGCTCAAGGAGATTTCTCTGAAACGCTTCAACTCATTCGAATCACGACTAAAATACATATGGCGAGTAGTCTCTACTATGTTTACAAATAATGAGAAGTAATAATGGCTCTAGTAATAAGAGCTTTTTTCTGAAAAGAATTGTATGATCATTGTCCAAAAGCTCACAGCCAGCTTCAATAAATATTTAGAACCTTATCTACGAGTTACCTACCACATCCATATGGCCTAATTAACTTGGGTGCTTACAGACTCGAGTGAAGGAACTCTCTCTAAATCTAGAGTTACCCATAAGAGTCCTGAGTCAAGATCGAAATACTACTGTATTTATTAAAACCGTCAAATTTGATGTTCCTCTTTTGCGAAACCTCATTTTCTGAGTGACGATGAATCCATTTTCTAATCGGGCGACTTCTTTGTTATTCGAGTTCCCTGCCCGACCTTGCGTTACTGCACACTTATTTCTTTGGGCCTCATGAAAGAAAGGGATTTTCTTGGTTGTTTTTCCCGGAGGCAGGGATTTGCTGCACGCAGCCCCCCTTGTTAGATGTGAAATGAACTTGCACGCAAAACTATTTTGAGAGATTACAATCTTAATGACTCTTGTAAAAAAAATTTAATGTACAGTTATAGCAACCCTTTTTTTTAAGTGACTCCCAAGAGATAATATTGCTTTCATTTATATACACATGTTCCCATAATTTAATTTTAGTTATGAATATAGAATTCAAGAAAGGAATATAACTATTAAACTTTCAACCTGTGACTTCGTTAAGTAAATGAAAATAGAATAATTATTTATGCGAAAGGGATTTATTTTGAATAACCTCTTTCTTGAGTGTTGTCTCATTTCCAGAATTTAGGTGAAGATTTGAAATTTGTATGTAGGTGAAGAGTGCATATTTGAGAAAATATATGTTCATGTTTTGATTTTACAAGTAGCACATCTATATTGAATTGGCATGTGTCTTGAGAAGATTTAAAGGAGGCTTTTCATTGGATATCACACATAAGTAGTTGGTCAAGTGAAATTTATTTGGTTTCTTATGTTTAGAGTATTTTTATCGGTGTGAAGATTGTCAAGAGATAGAGTTCAAATTCCTAATATTTAGGGTTTTTCTCTCAATAGCTAGGGATTACATTTCTATAGTTAAGGTTTGGTTTTTTCAATTGTCAACAATTAGGGTTTTTCTTTCAATTATTAGTTAGGGTTTTCTATTTTATTATCATTAGTTAGAGTTTACTTTTGAATCACCAATAATTAGGGTTTGTTCTTTAACTCGGGTTTGCTTACAATTGTTTATATATTGTAGGATTGGCGTTCATGATTCTATTTATAAATATTTTTTTGGATTGCGGGATTGGAACATGATATGTAATAGTGCAATAAATCAAGGTGTGAGCATTTTTTTGGAAAATTAGGGTTCTGTTTTTCATATTGTTGAAGTCTCTCTATGGAATTTATAGTGCTGAATATTGAAGTCCACATACCCCAAATTGACATTAAATGTTGGTCCATTCATATACCCTATACCGCACCCAACATCCACCTTCATAATGCAACCATGGAGGTTGGGTTAATTAAAAGTAACACCTCCCATTCAATGGAGATTAGTCCAAGGGGGTAGGAGGGAGTGTTACATTTTATTTACACCAAGATTACTTGTTAGTGTTCACATATTGTGTTAATGAATCTACAACATCTTTCAATGTGTCCACATTTTCTAGTATCACCTTTTTTTTCAATCACGTCTCTCACAAAGTGATACTAAAAGTCAATATGCTTTGTCTTAGAATGATATGTTGGGTTCTTTGCTAAGAATTTTTCACTTTGATTGTCAAAATATATCCTTACTATTTGTTGTACCAACCCAATGTTTGAACACAATCTCTATAACCATATTGCTTCCTCACTTGCATGAGTGGCTGCCATGTATTCAACTTCTGTAGTTGAGAGTGCTACTACGGATGTCTATTTCTCATCTAACTGATTGCTCCTTCAAATTGTTTGAACACATACCTACTTGTATATATTTTTTTATCTAGATCTCCACCTCAGTTTTCATCAACAAATCCACGAATGTAGAACACTATGTACAAGCCTAGTCTTCCTTGGTAGCACAATCCATAGCCATTGATACCATACAAATACTTAGAAAACCACTTTATTGTTGTACAATTCTTCTTCATTGGTTTTTAAATTTACTTGCTAAATATTCCCACTGTGTGTGAAATGTTCGGTCTAATACAAACCATATCATACATCAAGCTTCCAACCATAGTAGTACATGAAACTCAAGACACTTCCTCTTCCATTTCTTGTGTCTTGGGTCATTGATCCACATATAAATTTACCCTTACAAGAATAAACACATTTACAATTTAAGCTCTTTGATATTAAATCTTTGCAATATTTTATCAACATACTTTCTCTGATTTAAGCATAGTTTCTTTCATTCTTGACTTCTTTTAATTTCCATGCCCAAAATAAATTTTGCAGTACTAAGATCCCACATGTTAAATTTAGAGGACAATTGAAATTTCACTTCTTGATGATTTCCCTATCATTCCCAATCAACAACATGTAATCCACATACAAGACCAAATAAATAACACGGTCACCAACTAATTTTAAATACACATAGTGATTCACTTTTCTCCTTATTTGACATTTGTGCATTGTAGGATGAGACACATAGGTCATTAGTTTGATCAATTTGATCAACAAGGGGAGTAAAACCTACAGCTTCCTTTTCTTCAACACCTTGATCACTATTAGCTAGTGATCCGCTGAGATGTCAGTAAAATTGACTTTCCCATTTAAAATGTCAAATGAATAAGAGGAATGAATTTCGTGTTTATGGCCAGAAAAATTGAGCAGAAATTGGATAATTTGTCTACTGCCTAATATTGTTGTGATTGTAAGGGTGGAGCACAAACATGATATAATTTCAACACTTTATTAACTCAATTTGCATCTGAACTTGATAACGCAAATCCTAAAACTTTACAACTTGTTTCCTCTACAAATTCAGTTATATTTGACTCTAGATATTCTTCCAATGTAATACCGTGATTGACTGAACTTGGATATCCATTTCTTATTTCAATTGTCTCTTACTTTTTCTTCAATATCAACTATTTCAAAGTTTTTGTTGAAGAGAATGGTGGAAAATTACCATGATGTTGCCTTTTAATAGAGATTTTGGTACTTGGAGACACAATATCCACATGCCAACCATGGAGTAGGATGTCCTTTTTGACATAAAACAATAAACTTGGTACTTGTATCTCTTAATAAAGTTGAACCAAATTTATCTACAAATGCCATAATATCAACCATGCGTTCAATTGAAAAACCAACAACCATAGCATGAGAAAAATCCATTCTTAATTCTTATCATAGTGCCATTATCCTTACATATATTGCACATAAAATTTTCCTCTGTGAAGCATCTGTTTCTTCAGTTCTGCTACTTGACTTCAAGGATGCTCCTAGTCTACTTCCATCTATGTTAATTTGTTCATAAATCAAAACCATTGGAGTTTGCT
Source organism: Pinus albicaulis (assembly GCA_034641835.2). NCBI lineage: Eukaryota > Viridiplantae > Streptophyta > Pinopsida > Pinales > Pinaceae > Pinus > Pinus albicaulis. The sequence goes on along the minus strand of CM076579.1, from coordinate 163,865,236 downwards.
TGATTTTTTTTTTATAGCTCTTGCAAGGTTCTGCTACAACATCGGCTCCAACTGGGGACAACGTCTTGAATTTGGGACATTGAGAATAAAAAACTAGTTGCCTTGACTTTTGGGTTATGGATTCATATTTGAAACTTTTACAATTTTCTCTAAATCCTCGAATTGTGAAACCTCCCTGAAACCTTTATTTTCTGGAGCATTGTTCTTTATTCACAACTAAAGAATGGTAATAGAAATTTATGGAAATTATGAAATAGATGCTGATAAAGTGAGCTTATTTATGTACAAAAAACCCTACCATTACAAACCCATTGATTTATTTCAATTGAAATCACATTTCCAGTGGTACTATGAAAACATCTAAGTACTTAATTTGATACCAACTCCCTTTTGAACTTTTAAACTAGGAAGAGTAAAAAGATCGGATTCATACCCAAAAAAATTAATTGGATGTAATAAGAGTATTATCTCCAAACTACTCAAAGAATCCATATAATCTGCTACAGGGTCATGAAATTCATGAGAGAGAAAAATATCTTGATTAATCGCTTCAACATTTTGTTTGGATTCTATAACAACTTGGTGAAATGTATCATGAAATTTTTTAATAAATAATTCCTTGTGCCAACTAAAAATATCTTCTTCTACAAGACAATGATTACTATTTCTTAATTCTTCAACTTCATACTTCTTGCAAAAAAATTGATTTCTCTGTGAAAGGAAATGCAGATGGTCAATTTTTTCATCCTGTGTACTAACCCTTGATTTTCTTTCACAGGAAAAAATTCTAGATGCTTCATGTATATTTCTTCTTCTATATCCCCACGTAGGAATTCTATCTTCACACCCATTTGTTCTACATCAAAATCAAAAGAAAAAACACCAAATAAAATAAATATAATAAAATTTAACTTGGCAACAAGAGAGAAAATGTCACCAAAGTCAATTCCCTCTACTTGGGAATAACCTTTTTACTACTAATTGTGCTTTTTATTTCTCCACTTTTCTTTTTTCATTAAATTTATTATTAAACACCCATTTTCTTCCAATTGGATTTCTTCTAGCTAACAATTCCACTAGATACTAGGCCTTATCCTATCCAAGGTTTCCATTTCTTCAACCATGGCCTTTTTCGATATTTTCATCATGTGAATCCACTATCTCCATAACAATTCTAGGATCATCATTAGTAATTTGGTGGAGTATTCCTTTTTATTTGCATTCTTTCCCAAATCGATTTCCTGAGTGTTAGAGTCTATGGTTCTTATTCTTCTGATTCCTGCTCTTCTATAGAGTCTGATTCATTATCCTTCAATTCAAACTCCATATTTTCTGGTTATTTCTCTCTCGGTAGGACTTCCTATTTGACACCATCTTTGATTTTTTTCTAAATACCACATATCTACTATACTCAACCTTATTATTTTCTGGGTTTCAAATATTATAACCTTTCAAAACATCTTTATATACAATAAAAATACACTTTTCAACTTTCTTATCTAGCTTACTCCTATTATCCTTTGCAATGTGTACATAAGGATCACAAATAAATACCTTAAGATGTTTAAGGGAATATTTTGACCATTCCATACCTAATGTGGATTATTGTCATCTAATGTTGATGAGGGTGATCCATTTACCAAATAATACGTAGTGTTTATCACCTCTGCCCAAAATTTCTATCCTAACCTGACACCACTAAGCATGCTCCTTGTTTTCTCACTCAATGTGTTGTTCGTCCTTTTTGAAACCCCATTTTTTCGAGGTGTGTATGGAGTATTCTTCTTCCTTGCTATATTTCACTTCTTACATAATTATTCAAATTCATTCCTGTAAAATTCTCCACCATTATTTGTCCTCAAGACCTTACTTTTATTCTTTGTTTGATTTTCCAGAAAAGACTTAAACTCTTTTAATTTTTCAAAGAATTCAAATTTCCTCCCAATTCCATGTGTTCCTCGAGAAGCCATCTATAAATGAGACATAGTACAAATATTTACCTATTGATGGAATCGACACAGGTTCAAACACATCATTGTGCACCAATTGTAATATTCTCTCTGACCTCATTGAATCTAAGGAGAATCTTACCAAATTCTGCTTCCAATATAAATGATGTTTTCATAAACCAAAATCCATAGAGAAATTAGACATAACTTCTACCATACCATTACTCTGTAGTGTTCAAAGGCCCTTCTCTTTGATATGTCCTAGTATTTTATGCCACAACATAGTATTTTCTCCATAGGTTGTAGGAGTTTTTTCTTTTTCTAATCCACTCTTAGGGACACAACTATTGCACCCATTGCTACTAGTTCTTCCCATAAGCTTATATGTAGTTCCAATCTAACTCCCCCTAACAATACCATTGTTTCTCAAACCATCCTATAGGTATAATTTTCAATCATGATCTTTATACTTGAACCACTAATATTTCTTATAAAAATCAAATCTCTAGCCAATCTTGTGATGTATAGAACACCAGGGAGTGTTCTTATGCTTCTACCCATTAGTTTCCACTTGATTTTTCCTCATCGTGTGATTCTAGCTATGGATTCGTCTCCTAGGAAAGCATCACTCCCATTAGGGGAATTTCGAGGTCTAAAATGGGCCTCCTAAGGAAATGACAAAATACTAGTGGAAAAAATAAAATAAGCTTAGATTACATCATCAAATTTTAGAGGGAAAAAAAGAAAAAACTATTTTTCAACTCATATTTTCAATTTATCTCCCTATGGGTTTACCCAAATTTCGAGCGGGAACACTCGTTGGATGCTAAATTTGATTCCTCATCCAAGGAGTACCCATGTTGCATACTTTCGATGGACCCTGCTACACGAAAAATGAGAAATACATTAAAAATGTGATTGCAATCACGTTTTTTAATGTATTTTTCATTTTTCATGTAGCACAGTGGATCGAAAATATACAACATGGGTACTCATTGGATTAGAAATTAAAATTTTCATCCAAAGAGTACTCTCGCTCAAAATTGGAGTAAAACCTGAGGGAGATAAGTTGAAAAAGTAGTTTTATTATTTTATTATTTTTTAATATTTTTACTTTATTACCCCAAAAATGGTGAATCATCCGCCATGGTTGAAATAATCATCTTGAATCTTAGTGGTTCTTATAATTTTTTTTTTGTTGTACATTTTTATTAGGAGGCCCATTTTAGACCTTGAAAGTTCTCTAATGCATCATATCTTTCATACTAGCAAAACCACTCCCTCTAAGGAGTAATATTGGAGGATGTGTCCATGTCGACCAACCATGCCTCATCATATACATGTGTCTTTGAAGAATCCATGTACACATCTCCTCCTTCACCCAAGAGGGTTTTTTCTTGTATTAAAGGAGAATATTTATATCCCTTCCCTTTCCTAGCAATCTGGATCTACAATCTTTCTTGCAATTCCCTTATTTTCCACATATCCAACATACCTTTACAAACTTTCCTAGAGATTTATATCTTCCTCTAGACTTATATCTCCCACTTGAGGAATTATTTACTTCTAATATCTTTGTTTTGGATTTCGATGTTTTTCTGTCTCATGTCCTTCGATACCAAGGATGAGACTATTTCATTGAAACTTAAAGTAGTTGCATTATTTCTTGTGACAGCAACTAGACTATCCCGTGAATCTGATAGAGGACATAACAAATTGATGCACTTATATTCAAATAAATTATTAATATCTAAAAACAATAGTTCAATTATCATAGTATTGAAAGAATTCATGCTCAATCATAGAGTCTTCATCCTTCGTCTTTAGGTTATACAACCTTTTCTACAGGAACAATTTGTTCACCAAGGAATTGGATTGATACAAGGACCCTAACTTGTTCCACAAAGCCTTTGCTATAAATTGTAGGTTTTAACCATGTACATAAATTATCTACAAACGAACTCTTAAAAAAAAAAAAAAATAGCGAGAGCATAGAACATAAAACATATATACATAGAGATGTTCCCCTTGATCCCAAAACTGAGATTTCCAGCTTGATTTTTCATTATATTCCTTTCAATGTTACAACACATATATACAAATGTCGAAGCATTCATAAACCAAAATCCATAAACCATGAATTATGACATAACCATAGTTCCCTTGACCATAAATACAAAATAGCATGGATATAAAACCATCATGCCCAAAACCATGTGCTAAACCCATGCACAAAACCATAGGTAGGTCCACCCACCTAATATAGGGTCCAATTTTTTTTTCCTGAGATGCTTCCCCAGACCTCGTGTGGGGGGGCTACTTCCCCCTTGCAAACCCATAGCCTAGGGGGGATGCACCCCCACTGTGACCCCCCTTTTGTTCCCGACGCAACGAACGTGGTCCACCCCCCCCCCCCCCCCCCCTCTCTTACCCCCGCTTCACGCTTGGGGCTAGTCGTGGAAATAATATAACACACACTCACCATTCTCCAAATTGTTGTTTTGTTTCCACAGGGAGCCACATGAGAGCTTAGTAATTAGTCCAAACTTGCATCACCCATTGTTTCTCTACACTAAGATAACTTCTCAGTGCTCACATACTTCTTCAATGCATCTGCAACATTTTTCGAAGTGTCCACCTTTACTAGCAACAAATTTTTTTCCTCAAGCATATCTCTCACAATGTTATACTAAACATCAATGTGCTTTGTCTTTTAATGACAAGAAGTGTTATTAGCCAAGAAAATTTTAGTTTTCCTATCACAGTCTATCCTTATAGCTCGTTTCACCAACCCCATACTTCAACACAATCTCTACAACCAAACTGCTTCCTTGCTTGCATGGGTCGCTTCCATGTATTCTTCCTCTATAGTTGAAAGAGAAACTACAGAATTTATTTTTCTCATCCAACTGACTACACCTCCAAATAGGCTACACACATACCCACTTTTAGAGCTTATTTGATCCATATCCCTAGCCAAGTTTGCAATGATATGAATTTGAATGTTAGTTTTGTTGTGATAATTTCATCTTCAACATTATAAATAAGTTGTTGATATTTTTCTTCATGTGCATAGGTTTCTTGAGGTGTTTGTGAGTGTTAAACATGTAAATGTATTGAGTTTTATGTTAAATTAATGAGCATAAAAACATTAAAACATAATGTTGAACAACAATAATAAAATGTACAAAAAACCATCAAAATGATCCACTAACACAATATTTTGATGAAGGAATTCACCCCTCATGGGCCACATCTCCTTGGTACAACTTCCATGGCTTGGGCCTCTGTATTAGCTCAAAATGGAAAAAATTACTATTTAAAATCATCTACTGCTCCTAAAACTCGCTTCAATGTGTTCAAAATATCCAAATATGCTAGATAGACTCTTTTTGAGCCAAAAAATGGTCGAAATTTGCAAAATTTATGCTTCATTCAATTTTTCCCTAGGAATCTCCTCCAAAACTAGAGAGAACTCCAGTTAGCGCAGCTAATTTTGGAGTTGGCATCGAATTTGGGGGCTCCACCATTTTAACTACCAAGATAATAGCGGGTTAGTTAGTGGTTAAGCACGATTAGTTGGAGTTTAATCTGCAAACCGCACGTTTAATATGGAGGGCTCCACCATGGTTATATTGCATGTAAATATGGTGAGGGGGATGGCCTGCAGAGCTAGTCCCATCCTCCCACTGTCGGATGTTGACATAACACACACACACACACACACACATATAAATTTATTGTGATATATATAATAAGTTTCAATGCGCAGTCTAATGGTGTTGGGTTGTGTTGTTACGGGGGAGGTTGTGGGGTCCGCCCTGACCTCCACCCTTCCGCTAACATATAATTTTTTCCCCATAAAATATAAACCTGAACTTTTATGTATGATATAAATTCAACCTTAGAACAATGTAATTCATAATTTGACCATGATTATAATTGGGACCTTGGAAGGGGGCACGTGGCGGCCTCCAGGCTAGCCACGTGTCCTCATGCCATTGGTTCCTGAAACCTCCAATGAAAATAAAAAAGTCACCCTTTTAGCAACCATCCACATATTGACACAAGGCATAGTGTCATTGGGTGAAATGGAGGAATATTCCTAGAATATCCTTTTTTTGCTGACTAGGTTGCCATGTCACCAATCTATCCTTTTCTGCAAAAAAATTAATTGTTTAGGAAAACGAACAACAAGCCATAAATTTCACATATGGAGTCGATTTTTGATGAAACGAATTGTGCCAGATTCTTGGCAATGATATCTTCGCTTTTTCTCACGTTCCATTCGATTATGAGAACTTCCATTTTTGAGCTTAACACTAAGCACCTAATCATTCCTCCCCTCTAAAAGCATTTTGGACCCCCAAGGATACTATCGATTATTCAGAAGGTGAGGGTACAACTCCCTCACCTTCTCAATCTCCATCCATTTGGCCTTAGAATTATTTTTTCCCTTGAGTCCCACTCGAAGGTATCCAACATTCCCTCTCCTTGAAGTTTTGGTTCTTCTGTCAAGTATGAGATATTGTTGAAGTTCGTCAAGATATTCTGGAGAGGAATCATCTATTGATGGTAGCTAAAATTGCTCTCATTTATCATCAATCAATGGAGGCTCAAATAATCTCAAATTATCAACATTAAAAACAAAGTATATTTTCGTATAAGGAGGATAATCTAGCTTAAATGTATTATTACCAATCTTTTCCAAAATTTTAAAAGGACCATAACAGATTGGCTTAAGATTTTTACCTTCCCCTTGAAGTCTCTCTTTGCTGATATATAACCAAATTTCGTCACCATCTTGGAATATATGATCAACACAGTGTTTATCATGCCTTGCCTTGTAGCTGCTTTGACTCGTTTCAAGGTGTTCTTGCACTCTGTGATGTACCAACTGAATTTTCTCAATTAACTTCTTTGCTTTATCTATGTTGCTATGAATATCAATAGAAACATATTTTACTGAATATGAAGTCCAATGACGATCTTGGAAAGTACCCAAGACATGCCTCAAATGGTGATGTGTTTGTGGAAGAATGCTTTTCCCTGTTGTATACATGATGAATGTAATGCAACTGTTCATCCCACAACTTGGGATGTTTGTTGCAATATCCTCTAAGAAGATGAATGACTGTCCTGTTAACCACCTCGGTCTAACCATCTGTTTTCGGATGAAAGGATGTACTCTTATTCAACTTAGTGTCCATCATTTCCCACAATTTTTACCAAAAATTCCCAACCAATCGAGAATCTCGATCACTTACAACAGAAGCAGGAAGACCAAAATGAACCCATACATTTTGAAAGAAAAGATGAGTTGTTTGTTCAAGTGTAATTTTATTTTTACATGGCATCAAATAACACATTTTTCTAAACCTATATAAAACTACATACAATTAATCATAACCTTTCCTTGAGATTGGAAGACCTCCTACAAAATCCATTGAGATACTCTCCCATGGACATGAAGGTATTGAAAGTGGAGTGTGCAATCCTAGTTTCCTATTTCTAGGCTTTATTATTGCACACAAAGAACATACTCTAATGAAATGAGATACACTATCAAACATGCGTGGCCAATAATAATACCTTTGGAGATTCGCTACCATATTTCCTACACCGAAATGTCCAGCAATAAATGAAGTGTGCGCCTCCCTTATGATACTATTCCTTTCTCCCTGTGGAATAAATAACTTGCCCAAGTGATACAACAAACTGTTATGTACATGGTAATATAACTCTTCAATTTGGTTTCCTTGACTCAAGCTTGCATACACATCTCGAAAATCATTATCATGTGCATATTGTTCAATTTAACTTTCACTCATTTCAGAATTTTGCTTGAGTATAATAGATGAATTTACAATAGGCCTAAAAAGCATATAAAATACCTTATTGTATATTCCCTCTTTATACCTCATAAACAAATGAATTTTTTGTAGAATTCCATCCATCTAAAGTGTCTTGATTTTTACAACTTTGATTGTGACTGTAAGTACTGCAATGGTTGAAGGTCGGTATGGATAATGGTCTCCTTCCCTATAAAATATTGTTTTCATTTATTTACACTTTGTACCAATTCATATAATTCTTTGTCATAAGTGGGATAGTTAGTCATATCTCTATTAAAAATTTCAGAATGAAACGAAATGGGCTTACCATGCGGCATGAGAACTACTCCCATGGCATAATCACTAGGATCTGTTTGAATCTCAAATGGCTGTCTAAGATCTGGAAGAGACAATACAAGTGTTGAAATGATCTTATATTTTAAAGCATCAAATGATTTTTGCTACATATCTCCCCAATGGAATACTTTCTTAACACTTGTTAATGCATGTAACGAAGCTGCAATGGAAGAAAAGTTAGCAATGAATTTCCTCTAATATTGTGTTGCCCCAAGAAATATTCTTACCTTTGTAACTTTATTGGACTTGGGCTAATTCAAAATTACCTCAACCTTAGAGGTTTTTATCTTCATCTCACCTCCTCCAACAATGTGTCCCAAATACACTAAAGGTGTCTTGCTAACTCACACTTCGACATCTTTAAAAATAGTAGTTCTTTTTTCAAGACATTGAGTATTTTGTTCACGTGCATGAAATTTTCATCTCTTAATTTACTAAATATCAAAATATCATCTAAGTAAACAAGGACGAAATCATGTAGAAATGGTCTCAATACATCATTCATAACTCTCATGAAATTAGCTAGAGCATTGGCTAGACCGAATGGCATAACAAGCCAGTCAAACAATCCATGTCTAGTTTTAAATGTGGTTTTCCAAATGCCCTCTTCAACTATTCTAACTTGATGATAGCCACTTCGTAAGTCTAGCTTAGTGAAATAATTTTCATACCTTAACTGATCAAGAAAATCATCAATTCTTGGGAGTGGATAGTGATTCTTTATTGTGATTTTATTCAGTGCATAGAAATCCACACACATGCATCAAGTCCCATCCTTCTTTGGCACCAAGGCAATCATTGAACCACATGGTGAAGTAGATGGGCATATGATACCTTTTTTCGGCAATTCTTGATTTTTCTTCTTGGTTTCCATGCTCTCCATTATTGACATGTGATACATGCCAATGTTTGGAAGTGGAACATCTTGCTGCAACTATATCTCATGTTGAATTCCCCTCTTGGGAGGCAACCCATTTGGCTCTTGAAACATCTCGCCATGATGACTTACCACATCAAAAAAATTATATTTTATTTTGTCATCAAAACCATCAAAAGATTCATATTCCATATCATTGTTTTTCTTGATCATGAGAAGCACAAAATTTTTACTTGCATTAATTAGTCTCTTCATCTGCCCTGCATTAACCAAAGAAATATTCAACTTTTTGCGATGAGCTCTCACAATATAATCCAGCCCATCCTTGAGAAAATTATATGTGTTCTCATGGCGATAAAATATCTCTTTTCTGTCATACAAATATGGGCTTCCCAAGATAATTCCTGAAATGTCAAGTGGAACCACATCTAACTCAACTTCATCAACAAAATTTGGACTAATAGCAAACATGAATATACATTTCCTTGTAACCTGTAAATTTTCATTCTTGAATATCCAACCCAAAGGATATGGCTTATTATTAGGTACAGTTTCAAGGTTAATATTTTTGACCAAGTCTTCTGAGATTAAGTTCTTGTGACCCACTATCAAATAATGCATCAATATTTGTATGATTTAAGATCACCCTTACATAGAAAAACTCTATCATTGTTTCTTCATTTGGAGTGTTGTTGTGACCATTTGAGGAACTAGTCCTTGCTATGGCTTCTTTTCCCTTTGTGACCATGGTTGTAATCTTGGTCTCATCACCGGAATCGGATCCAAGATCATGTTGTGTGGTAGCAATAATCTTTTGTTTTCCCTTGTTGTTTCATTTCTTAGGCCTTAGTTCGGTATGTCATTTCCAACAACGTGCTTCATCATGCCCCTCTTTGGAACAATGTTTTCATGTAGTTTCTTCCCTTATTTCTTAACACCTGCATTCTTCTCTCCCTTCCATTTTCCTCCCTTCTCTTTCAACTTACCCTTGAATGGATTCTTCTTACTACCCTCTTCCTGAATGTTATTTCCCCTTGCTTCAAGGCGTGTGGCTTGAACACAAACTTCATCTAAATTGTTTGGGTTAAACATAAGGATAGTTTGTCTCAAATAGGAATGTAAAACCACAATGTATTTCAACAAAGTTTCTTGGGAATTCAAGTTTATTCCTAACAACAATGCCCTTTTACTAAACTCCTCGGTATATTCTTGAACTGTTTCACCATTGATTTGCTGAAATTTTTTCCAACTCATAATGGATTTTTGAATGTAAGCTAAAGGATAAAATTTTCTTTCAATTGAAGAAATAAACTCAACCCAAGAAATTGATATCTTACCATGGATTCACATTTCCTCTTGAGTATTTTATTCCCACCAGACTAGTGCTACTCCTTCTAGACTCAATGAACCCAACTGGATCTTTACGTCATCTTCTTGTAGGTTCTGAATTCTGTAATAATCCTTCAATTGAAGAATACAATTATCCAACTTCTCTGCATTTACCTCACCATTGTACATGGGAAGTTCAAACTTAATGTTCAATTTGAGTAAGGGAGTTTTTCCTTTTGGGGTTTTTGAGTGAGTTTGGGTGGTTTTTGTGGTGGAAGTGGAAGATGATTTTGATGGAGATGATGAGGATGATGATGAATATGGTGGAGATGGATGAGGCTTCCTCCACTACCCTTTGAATCCTTCTCTTCATCCTTTTTTTCTTCTAAGGTTCCCTCTCCATGTAGAGACTTGGAATTCTCTCTAACCATCCTGGCGTTCCTCTCTTCAAAGAGGATCCTAACCCTCTCAGTTAGGTCATAGAAAGCCTTATTGAATGCTTCCTATTCTAAAAGACCTTTAGTCTCTCCTACACCTGACATGATGGATATGGATTCAAGCTCAGCTTCTAGTGCAACTTGCACCTCCTCAATGTCAGCTAGAGATAAAATTTGAGGTGCTTCAGGTGTAGATGGGAGTGAAATTTTTGGTGGTGATGGTGGGCTTGTGGTTCTCTTTCTTCTGGTCCTAACCTCAAGACTATCAACCAATAGTTTCCCTTCTCCTCTCTGCAACTTCAACCTTGTAAGAATCACAAATTTGCAACCATTAAAACCCTACTTGTGAAAAACTCAAGCAAATCAAGAAAATAACATTTTCTCTAATACAGATGGGCCACTAAATTAGACGTAAAATAACCATCTAACCTTTCTTAAGCCCATCTACCTTCCTTATGCACATGAATATATATATTATATCTCTCCTTCTGCACTTAATAATTTTTTATTATGCTTTAATATTTTCTTAGGAAGGTTTCAAGGTAATTTAATATTTTTTCCTAATATTGGTTATTTTTGTAGAATATTGTGAGAATATTTGGTAGATTATGCAGATTTGGAGAAGGAGATAATGCAAGGAATTTCTCCCTACCACTGGAAGATCCATATTGGAGAATAAATTAACACAATGTTAGGAAATCATGGAGAAATATTTGAGAGATTCAAAGGGGTTGTCCACCCTCCTTAACTATCAAAGGCAACCAAGAAAATCCAAGAGGAGTGCACTCAATCTTTGTTGACTTGGAGTCAAGTGGACTCAATCACCCCAAATATTCTCTCCATAAATTTAAGTCCCAGAAGCAGCCAAGAAACTCAAAGAGGAGAGCACTTAATCTATGTTTACTTGGTGTCTCCAATAATTCGAATTCCAGAGGCAGCCAAGAAAGTCAAGACCAAGTGCACTGAAGCCATACTTCACTTGGAATCAAGTGGACTTGATCACTATTTTCTAGGGAGTTGTTGGTAGTTTCCCTGTAGAATACATAGAGCAGAGCTAGAGCTAGGAAGGGGTTATTTAGTTAGAGAGTTGATTCTTCCATTGCATTCTTAGGTTCCATTTTGGTTCATTAGATGCAGCCCATTCCATTCCATCCTATGCCTTTCATTTCCCATTCTATTAGGCTTTTGTTTTTTAAGACCTTCGAGATGTAATAAGCTTTAATTTTTAATGCAATGAGTAGACAGACTCCATTTTACTGATTTAGTTCCAAAGAGCTGGGCTTGCGGGTTAGGGCCCAACCCATCTACCTCAACTTCTCTGTTGTTTTAATTCTTTCCTTTCTTTCATTTAGCTAGTTTTGTTTCTTCCATTTATTTAGTTTTATTCTTGAACAGTTAGCTAGTTTCTAATAGTTTCACTACTGCTTAGTTTTTCTTTCAGTGTGCTGCTCTAGTTTTTCATTTTCTTGTGAGTAATATAATAGAGGAGAAAAACCAAAATGTTGTGGTCAATTCTTCCCCTCTCATCTCTATCCATAGAGTTCAACCAGGGTTGAATTTCCCACGAGCCAAAAAAATTGATTTCTCTTCACTATTTTATCACACATTCTTTTCTGTTTTTTACCTTGCATGGATCTGCAAGCTTTCTTGCAGGAATTAGTATTAAAGTTCCAGAGAATTTCATTTTCCATATTTGTGTTATGCTTCCAACCACCTATGTTACACTTCTATTCCTTCATTTCTCTTTGCGTAGCTGTCGCAACCCTTTATAACTTAAAAATCATTCAAAAACATCAAAAAATCGACCTTCGCCTTTGCTCCTCGGTTCTCCCACTATCGTACTTTGCTTGTTCACAAAATCACACTTCACAACTATTACCTTTTCCCTTGAAGACTTACCGCTCTCCTTTTCTGATTGCGATATTGCGATATCACATATCCCAGATCACAATTTTTACCACATTGCAAATATCTCTCCGCAACCTTTTCCTTTTTTTTCTTCAAGACTTACCACCTGTTTCCGTCGATTGCGATATTGCGAAATCGAAAATTGAAAATCGTGCTATTTACCTTTTTCTTCTAACATTTACCACTCATTCCACTGATGCGATAAATTTTCCGCATCGCACATTGCACTTCGCAACATTTCCCTTCTCCCTTTAACACTTCTGCTCCAAATTGGTGATATTGTGATTGCAATATCGGTCCCACCGCCACATCATCTTCCGCATCACACATCGCAAATCACACTTTTTTATTTTTTTCATGTTAACCTCTACCACTCCTGTTAGGGTCCTATAATAATAGGGTTCATAATTTTTGAATTGACTATGATTAGTCTTGTAAATATGTACATACCTTGCTTTCTTCAAGTTGTTTTCCCATATTTGAAAATAATAAAAAAATGAAAAGAGGGTAAAAGTCCTAAAATAAAGATCAAAAGGCTTGAAAATAAAAGATCAAAAAGAATAAAAAATGGACCCCAAAAGAAAAAAGAGATAAGAATAAAACATGAAAGTGAGAAAGTCAAAATTCAACTACTATTTACGTTTACTGCAAAAATAATAATTATGTGCAGATTGTTCAAAATGCCATAATCCATAATCAGTTAAATAGCTTAATCTTAACTTTTCATGTTTTGAATTTCATGCTTTAGATAAAGAATAAAGATATGTCAAACAGTTTAAACTTGACAAATTAGTAGATAATTAGATAATAAATGAGGAGCTCGACAGTTTAATTTGAGCCCTCGGATGAAATAAGGTTAGAAGTAGATAGTTTTATGTTTTAAAAAGAAAAATGAATTTAGGGTTGCAAGCTTAAATGCACCCATGCAAATGAAGTAAAAATGTTAGAATAATGATGGGTAGGTAGAAACTAGTTGTGCAAGGCATGAAATAAAACATCATCGGGAAAATTACTGATTTCCCCTCCCCTATAATGATCCAGTATTCTAAACCTTCAGTTAAAGAGGCTCAGAGAATTTCTCTGACTTCTGTTGGGACCGGACACAAGGCTTAGTAACTAATTGGTTGAAAAATATTGAATTCACTTCATGAAAACCCATTTCCTCATCATATTCACTCTTTTCCAAAAATACAAACCATTTTCCTAAGTAAAACACTTTTTTTTCTTAGAAAAGTAAAAATCCCCTCGTAATTAATTTCATTTCATCCAAAAAACACTCAAAAACCCATAAAATACAACTTATCCTAAGTTTAAAGTGTAAATGTTTAATGGTACAAATATTTGTGCTTAAAAAGGTTTAATTTTACACTTTACTTGGTTTATTTTTTGTATTTTCATTCATTACATTTCATTTCATTTCATATTAATCTTTAACATAATGTATTAATCCCCTTAGACTACCCCTTCCCATATTTTTATTAATTTTTTTATTATAAATATCCCAAAACCCACTTATTTAATTTTAAACCTATGGTTCTATATTACCCATGTGCTAAATATAACCCCGACCTTTCCCCATAGGTTAAAAATATATATCATGTAAAAATACCGCTCTAATGGTTATAAAACATATGTAAATGTTTTATTTACCATATAAATATTACCCCACCCAATAAAAACAAAAAATTAGTTTTATGTCAAAAACATATGTTTTAAACATGAAACTAGCCCTGCCACAACATAATAAAACCTGAGCCCCATGCTCACATATGCTGATCAAATTTATCAAACAATCCTAGCCATTCGCTTACATACCCTCAGATCCGACGATCCAAAAGACATATCACATTTTAACTTGCGTGATTAACACCCATTTCAAGATTTGCGAAATGGGTTGTTTTACGCCCTTATCTCTCCTCCACGTGGAAACATGTGATTGGATTGTATTTGATCCCATAAATCTACTTACCACCTAAATCCAATGCGATAACCACTTCCAATTTCTGCCTCCGGCACCAAAACCGCCCTCTGCTATGATATGACTGCCATAATGTCAATCCTCTTAACCCAAAAACGTTATAAAAGCTTCATACTGTGCAGTTAAACCCTTTTTCTACATTATTTGTATGTTTATCCTTCTGACTGAAAAAAAAAAAAAAGCGTTGTACACCATTTACATACCCAAAGAACCAAAGATCTATAATTTTTTGCCAAGACAGTTTGAAGCCTCTAGTATACTTCCAAGGACTACAATAGCTTCCAAAAGCCCTCCAAACGCTCGAAAAACCCCCCATAAATGCATAAAATCCCTCTACACAGGATTTCAATATTTAATTATTCGTTTTATGTGCAGGTTTAATGGTGGAAATGCATAAAAGCATTCCAAATGTCCAAAAATGTTTTAATAAAAAAACTAGGTGATGATCGAGGGATTTATTTCATCTTTATGGGACAAGAGGCAAAAACCATGCTTAATCACTGATGAATCATGATCCTCGGTGGATTATTAAAACCCTCCAACAGGAAAAGAATACACACTTTTTTTTTTTCCACAGAAAATCGGGATGTCAGGAAGAGCGTAACTTCACAGTGAATCATAAGAAAAATATTATTAGCATCTGGAAAAGAATACACACTTGCAGAACACACAAAAACAAAAGGTACACTGAGAAGAAAAGACAGTCAACAAACTATGACAAAGCAGTGAAGGTGAAAGGGCTAAACACAGATCAACACATAAATCAGAGATATTACCCACAAAGACAGGAGATCAAATTTTTAAATGATAAAGTCAAAGATTAAAGGAAAAATAAAGGATAATCAGTCATAAAAACATAGATAAAGGTAGAGATAAAGAAAAATATAGTGAGGCCAACAGTTAAAAGGATAAATCAAGTTAGGAGGCTTAAATCAGAGATTAAAGATAAAACAGAGGCAGCTAAGACACAAAGGCACATTCAAATGAAAAAACAAAGTCATTTACTTCTTCAAAAATATTTTTTTTTCCACCTACATGTTTTCTTTCAATAAAACAATGATAGTGAAAACATAACAGTCAAAGAGTATCAGTGGTTAAAGTGTATCAGATGAAAGTCAGAATGAAAGTCAAATTAGAAAAAACAAAGCAGTCAAGGTAAAACAGTAAAAGTAAAAATAGAGGCAGTAATGGTTAAACAGAGATGAAAACACTTTCACCAACAATAATTAATTTTATCCAAAGTAAAAGAAAAAATAGTTAAAAGAACAATAAGGTTAAAAGATGAAAACAGAGCAGGAAGGGACATTTTTGCAGAAATTTCCTTTTCAAGTCATAGTTTTGAAGAAACTGTTATGGCCAATCCAAGATGAACATTGCAAAACTAGAGGAGGTTTATGTTCCTAAGAGGCCAATATAAAAAAACCTATCTCACTATTTACACAGGTATTACAGAATGAGAGATACATCCATATCTTTCAATCCTATGTTTCAGATTGTGCAAAGTTCTGTTTTACACATATTTGTGAGAGCATATGGTGAAATGCTGGAACTGAATTTTGGGAAACAGAGAGAGGTTTATCTTAGTAACGTATTTATCTACAAAAACCTCTTTAACTTTTTACATATATATTTTTTATTGAGATATACAAAGGTATCATTGGACCCCAATTTTGCAGAATTTCTGGAGCAAAATGCACAAAGGAAGGAGATAGTTAGTGACTTGGATGCCTCATCATCAACTAAGAGTTGATATAAAATTAGAATTCTCTTCTTTGTCACCATAAATCCATAAGTATAGTTCCAAACAGATTCATTAGTTTTGAGTGTCCTTTATTTAAGTTCTATTTATGTAATACAGTTTGAGATATTTGTAAACCAAATCTTGATATTTTTTCAAGATATTCTAGTTTAGAATTTGTATAAATACTTCATTCTTTGAAGTATTATTGTGGAATAAATTGTTGAATATTTATATAGTCAATATTTATATACTTGAAGGCTCTTTGTAGCAAGTTCAAGTAGTAGACTATATCAAATCATCTAACATCATATTTTAGGATTCATGTGATGAGCCATTGAAGTGAAGTACTTTCTACTTGTCATTGCTTATCTTCTTATGTTTTACATGCATCCATATATGTATTCTAAATTTGAATGATAATCAGGAGTATTATTACAACATTTGTTAAAATCACCCTGTCTTTAACTGTTTATCATTTCTATGTTTTCTACTGATTTCCAGAGTAGGGAACCCTTAATTGCTCCCTCTTTTGAATGACCTCTGTCTACTCCTTCCTAATCCGGATCAAAGAATTCTTAGTTTCTCTTTATCCTGATCAAACCACTTCACCAAAAAACCTTCCAAGATCTTCAAATAATTGTCTATCCTTCCGTGAAAATATTTGACTTTTTGACCTTGATCTAGTCCTCTCTGCTTGACTTTTGACTCCTTAGCCCAATGGAAAAATAGATATATTACTATCCATCTCACTAAGTGATTTTTTCTCACAAAACCAAACCAATTTGCACAATCATAACTAGCCTAATATCATATAATTAAAACAAAGTTAAATCTTATAGAGAGAGCCCTCTCTGAACCCTAGGAAGGATAGATCTTAGAGTTTAATAGTAGGTTTGTGGTTACCTCGGTGATTTCTTTCTTTAACCTTGAGAAATTACTGAGTGATAATAGCTCCAACCTTGCAATATTGTGATTGCGCTATCGCAGACCGCATATCACACTTCTATCCGCCAATCACAACTCTGTCATTGCAAATTTCAATCATTCCACTCCAAATATTTCGCACCATAATAAATCTATTTTATAAGGTTTAAACCCATATTTTCATTTCTAAGCCTTGTTTCATGTGTTTAAGCCCTCCATTAGCCTCTTTAGCCCTTTTTCCTTTCAAATGCAATCAACACTCTTTCAATTAGTATTAAGTCATGGATAGCTTAGTTGCATGGGTAGAAGCATGATAGATAGACCATAGGATAAATAGAGTGCATTTAGACGATTGGAAAAGTTAAGTGTGGTTTAGAATTAGTTTCCTTTCTGCCATTTCTTTTCAGAAATATAGTTTAGTTTCTTTCTAGTCATTTCCTTTCTGCAATTTAATTTAGTTTCTTTCTGCCATTTTTTTCAGCAATGTAGTTTAATTTCTTTTCAGTCATTTCCTTTTCTGCAAATTAAATTAGTTTCATTTCTATCATTTCTTTTCATCAATTTAGATTGGTTCCCTTTCTGTCATTTATTTTCAACGATTTAATTTAATACCCTTCTGTCATTTCCTTTCTGCAATTTATCTTAGTTTCATTGAAGTGTGACAGACTTCACTGAGAACCCTTAGAAATAGCACCCTTTCATAAAGCAGAAGAGGATGAAATGAACATAATTCATCTACTGTGTATATAACACTGTCACCTCCAAGTTTGTACGAACCCCGGGTTGATAAAATAAAGTAGGGAAGCCCCTAGGAGTTGGAGCACTCTTGATGCAATACCAGGGCTCACCACTTTTTGGTGCTGTTGTCGGGGAGTTGTCTAGTAGATGCTTTGATTCTATTTTTAGAATTCTTTTCTACTTTCCTTTTTCATGTTGTTTCTGAAATATTGAAAAATACAAAAAATCTGATTTTCATGCCTCATAGGAGTAGGGATACTCAGAATTTAAAAAAAAAAAATTACTTCTCCAATACCAACCCCCCACTTCACCACGTGGTGCAGTAAGAACCACATCACCATAGAATTTTGAAGGTAGAAGAGATGGATGGATATGATGACAATGAAGAAGATTTTATTGGGTTTCCCATTCAATATATGAACATCAGTGTACATATGAATAACATCCCTCCATATTTCCTTCCCAACTTCCATGGTATGAGGAAAGAGGATCCATAAATATTTCTCTTTGAATTTGAGATACTTTGTAGGTCTTATGGCTACTTATCACACACTCAAAAAATGATATTGCTTCTTGAAACATTGAAGGATAGAGCTCTTAAATGGTTCATGAGTCTAGGTACAAATTCAATAAGATCATGGAATGACATGCAAAAGATATTTCTAGAAAAATAAAAAGGTCGTGATCTTAGAGAAGAAATTTTTAGAATGAACCAAGAAGAAGATGAGAGCCTTTAGGATCTAATAGGAAGGTTAATGTATAATGTTAAGAGGGAAAAATTGCATCATTTAGGATTTGACACACTAAAAAACCTCTTACTTAGAACAATTAGGGATGAGTGGATTGATCTCCTTAATCTCATGAGTAAAGGAGATGTATATCAATTGTCATTTGCAGAAATTTGTGAAACATGCAAGCGCATATCAAGAGGAAGGGGAAGAGTAAGTAAGCCAACATCAATGTTGGTAAGGAAATATGAACTTGGAAATTTTCTTAATAACTTTAAAACATAAATTCTTACCAATCTAAGTGAACATGTAGAAATGTTAAGAATGAAAAATGAGAAAAAAGAAGATGCTGATATTTTTGTTATCCACGCAGAATATTATGCTACTAAATGTTGTTCATCATTCCCCAGGTTTAACGAAGTTTACGAAGAAGACAATGGAGTAAGGCAATCACCAAAGAAGCTATGTTATGTAGCTCTAAGGCTACCTTGGCAACCTAGTCAACTTTATATGATGCAAGGACCCACTTCAAAATTTCAAGCTTATCCACATGCATCTCAAACTAATTGGGACACACTCCCTCCTTGGCAACCTTGTCCATCTCAACCCCAAAACAAATCTTGGAAACATGGTTGGCAAGGTCCTTATTGGGAAAATCATCAACATCCTCAATATTTCCCTCAATATCCTCCATACCCAACTCCATGTTATCCCTACCATCCACCTCCACCACAACCATAGCCTCAACCACATCCATCTCATATATCCACCCCCACTCAACTACCTGTACCACCATTTCCAAACCCACACCACGAAGTATCTCAGCCCACTTACAATGTTAAGGTACAACACTAACAAACATATCCTTTTGATCTAAATGGTCTGAATCTTAGTTCAAGAGAGGTATTGCAAAGAAGATATTTTCTTAATGTCATTGAAGGACAACATCAAGAAGAAGAAGATCCAAATGAGGAGATCAAAAGATCAAGGGTTTCACTTGATGAAAAGCAGAAATCAGAATCAAATGTTGAGAAAGTTCCGCCATGTTTACCAGCATTTTCTCCATGTATTCAAGAGAACAATCAACAAAAAGAGGAAGATTTGACTGCCATAATAGAAGAGGACATCCAAGGTGATCCAACTCAGCAAGTGAACGAGGGGCATCACAACTATATTGAAATATGGTTCCAAACAATCATTAAGTTGCAGAAACACACTCTTCTCCAATAGTACTTAATATAATCTGAGTCAAAGAAATTCATCTCTCATATTCAGGTATGTCTCAAAGCATGTATTCCAAGTGTGCACATGATTTTATCTGCAATCTTGATGTGTACATGGTTCCATTGGAAGTATTCCTATACTTGAAAAAGGTTTTGTTTTTTTCAAGTAGAGTAGGAAAGTGAAAAAAAAAGAAAAGAATAAAATCTCAAGTGAAAACCTCTTTTGAGGCATCTGAGATTGGCCCACTGATTGAAAACCTCCATGAGGTTGTCATTGGGTTGGGAAAAAAAATATATAAAAAAAATATCCTAGGTGAAAACCTCCTTTGAGGTGCCTAGGCAGACATACTAGTGGAAAACTTCAAAGAGGAAGCTAGTAGGCCTTTAAAAAAAAATTGCATTTCTCCACGTATCTTTCTCTCTTGAATGTAGGTGCTCTCCAAACTTTGCAAGCCAAAAAACAACAAGTTGGCACAAAAAGAAAATTTGGTCAACACCCTGGTTAAAGGTAGTCAAGCTTGGACTTCCTCCTCCTGTGCTTAGAAGCTCCAAAAGGACCTCAAGCAGATTATCACATGCAACTTCAAAACCACAGAAGACAGCTTCAACAGCCATATCAATAGCTTCAATATCACTTGTAAAAAAAAAATCAATGGTAAGGCTTAGGTATGCAATCATCTAACCCTTTGTTAGAATCTATTTTAGCTTAATAAAACATTAAAAAGTGTGAGAAGGAAAGTTTTTTTATATAGCCAAAATCAGTAGCAGAGCAACCTCAGCCTTATCTAGTAACTAGCCTCACTTTTTCCACCAAGAAAAGGAACAAGACAAAAGTAAAAAGGACTTGAGAAAGCAGGCAGTAAGTAGTTCATTGTAGTAGAAGACAAGGAGTGCCAAGGGATAACCAAGGGTGAACTCAATTCACAAAAAAAAGAATTGCGAGTTTACTTTGCGTGAAAAAAAAAAGAAAGAGAGAGAGAGAGAACAAAAAAAAGAAAAAATCAAATAAAAGGTGGATCCGCCACCTCTTGGCATGAAAAACATATTTGATTAAGGCATCTGAGGACCTCCATGAAGCACCTACAAGAAGAAATTCAAGAATAATAGCAATAATATTAGCAGGAGGAGCAGCGCATGGGCCAATAAATAGAAAATGAAATATGCCAGCATGTAGGAAAAACCATAAGGAAGGGAGGATGCATAGGTTGCTCAGAGGATGAGCAACAGTTTTAGTAGGGGGGTGATGACGGGCCTCTAAATTACACATAAAACAAGGCCTATCTAACCTTTCTTAAGCCCATCTACCTTCCTTATGCGCATGCATATATATATATATATTAAATCTCCCCTTTTGCACTTAATATTGTTTTCTTATGCTTTAATATTTTCTTAGGAAGGTTTAAAGGTAATTGCATCTTTTTGCCTAATATTGGTTATTTTTGTAGAATATTGTGAGAATATTTGGAAGATTATGAATATTTGGAGAAGGAGATAATGTGGGGACTTGATCCCTTCCAATGGAAGATCAATATTGGAGAATAAATGAGCACAATGTTAGGAAATCATGGAGAAATCTTGGAGAGATTCAAGGGGGTTGTCCACCCTCCTTAATTATCAAAGGCAGCCAAGAAAATCCAAGAGGAGTACACTCAATATTTTTTTACTTGGAGTCAAGTGGAATCAATCACCCCAAATATTCTCTCTAGCAATTCAAATTCCAGAGGCATCCAAGCAACTCAATACCAAATGCACTCAAGCCATACTTCACTTGGATTCAAGTGGACTCGATCACTATTTTCTAGGGAGCTGTTGGTAGCTGCCTTGTAGAATAAATAGAGAAGATCTAGAACTAGGAAGGAGTTAGTTAGTCAGAGAGTCATTTATTCCATTTCATTCTTCGATTCCATTCTAATCCATTCGATGTCATCCATTCCATTACATTTTCATTCCATCCAATGCCATTCATTTCCCATTCTATTATGTTTTTTTTGTTTGAGACCTTCGGGGTGTAATAAGATTTCATTTTTAATGCAATGAGTAGACATACTCCATTTTAATGATTTAATTCCAGAGAGTTGGGCTCATGAGTTAGGGCCCAACTCATGTGCCTCAATTTCTATGTTTTTTTAATTCTTTCCTTTATGTCATTTAGCTATCTTTTTTTCTTCCATTTATTTAGTTTTATTCTTGAACAGTTAGATAGTTTCTAATAGTTTCACTGCTGCTTAGTTTTGCTTTAAGTGTGTTGTTGTAGTTTTTCATTTTCTTGTGAGTAACAGAATAGAGGATAAAAACCAAAAGTTTGTGGTCAAGAATTCCCCTCTCATCTCTATCCATAGATTTTGAGCAGGGTTGACTTTCCCATAGGCCAAAAAAATTGATTTATGTTCACTGTTTTATCACACATTCTTTTCTATTTTTTTTCTGTGCATGAATCTGCAGGTTTGCTTGTAGGAATTAGTATTAAAGTTTTGGAGAAGTTCATTTTTCATATTTGTGTTATGCTTCCAACCACCTATGTTACGCTTCTATTCCTTCATTTCACTTTATGAAGATGTCGCAACCCTTTATAACTTAAAAACCATTCAAAAACATCAAAAAATCGACCTCTGCCTTTTCTCCTCTATTCTGTCACTACGGTACTTCTTCTTTTCATGAGATCGCACTTCGCAACTGTTACATTTTTCCTTGAAGTCTTATCGATCTCCTTTTCTGATTATGATATTTTGATATCACATATCGCAAATCATAGTTTTTTCCACACTGCAAATCTCTCTCCACAACCTTTTCCTTATTTTTCCTCAATACTTACTGCTTGTTTCCGTCGATTGCAATATTGCAAAATTTCAAATCGAAAATTGCATCATTTACCTTTTTCTTTTAACACTTACCACTCGTTCCGCCGATGCGATAACTCTGCCACATCACACGTCACACTTCACAACATTTCCCTTCTCTCTTTAACACTTACTGCTCCAAATTGGCGATATTGCGATTGCGATATCGGTCCCACTGCCAGGTCATCCGCCACATCACACATCACATGTCACACTTTTTATTCTGTTCCTGTTAACCTCTACCACTCCAACCTTGTGATATTGCGATTGTGATATTGCAGATCACATATCACACATCTATCTACCAATCATAACTCTGCCATCGCATATTTCAATCATTTGGCACCATAATGAAGCTGTTTAATAAGTTTTAAACCCATATTTTCACTTCTAAGCCTTGTTTCATGTGTTTAAGCCCTCCATTAGCCTCTTTAGCCCTTTTTCCTATGAAATGCAATCGATACTCTTTCAATTAGGATTAATTCATGGATAGCTTAGTTGCATGGGTAGAAGCATGGTAGATAGACTATAGGATAAATAGAGTGCATTTAGCTGATTGGCCAAGTCAAGTGTGGTTTAGAATTAGTTTCCTTTATGCCATTTATTTTCAGCAATATAGTTTAGTTTCTTTCCAGTCATTTCCTTTCAGAAAATTAATTTAGATTCTTTTTGCCATTTCTTTTTAGCAATATAGTTTAGTTTATTTTCAATCATTTCCTTTTCTGAAAATTAAATTAGTTTCATTTCTGTCATTTCTTTTCAGCAATTTAGATTGTTTCCCTTTCTATAATTTCTTTTCAGCGATTTAATTTAGTTTCCTTCTTTCATTTCCTTTCTGCAATTTAGTTTAGTTTCGTTGAAGTGTGATAGACTTCACTGAGAACCATTAGAAATAGCACCCTTTCATAAAGCATAAGAGGATGACATCAACATAATGCATCTGATGTTTATATAGCACTGTCACCTCCAAGTTTGTATGAACCTTGGGTTGATAAAGTAAAGTAGGGTAGCCCCTGGGAGTTGCATCACTCTTGATGAAATACCAGGGCTCACCATATACCACCTTGATCTGAATTCGAATGTTAGTAATTGTGTTGTGCTAATTTCATCTTCATAATTGTAAATAAGTTGCTGATATTTTGCTTCACATGCATAGGTTTCTTGAGGTGTTTGTGAGTGGTTAAATAGGTAAATGTATTGAGTTTTATGTTAAATTCATGAGAATAAAAAAATTAAAACATAATGCTGAAAAATAGCAATAAAATGTAAAAAAAACCATCAAAATGATCCATTAACACAGTATTTTGATGAAGGTGTTCACCACTCATGGGCTACATCTCCTTGGTCTAACTTCCATGTCTTGGGCCTCTGTATTAGCTCAAAATGGAAAAACGTCTGGTTTAAAATTATCTAATTCTCCTGAAACTTGCTTCAATGCGTTCAGAGTATCCAAATATGCTAGGATAGACTCTTTCTGAGCCAAAAAATGGTCAAAATTTGCAAAAGTTATGGTTCATTCAATTTTTCCCTAGGAATCTCCTCTAAAACTGGAGAGAGCTCTAGTCAGTGCAACTAATTTTGGATTTGGCACTGAATTTAGGGGTTCTGTAATTTTAACCACCAAGATAAGAGTGGTTTAGTTAGTGGTTAAGCATAATTAGTTGGATTTTAATGCGCTAATCGCACGTTTAATATGGAGCGCTCTGCCATGTTTATATTGCATGTACATATGGTGAGGGGGCTGGCCCCCTCCTCCCACTGTCAGATGTTGATATAACATATTTATAGATGTTTTTCACTATATATAATAATTTTCAATGCGCAGACTAATGGCTTTGTGTTGTGTTGCTGAGGAGGAGGTCACGGGGTTAACCCTGACCTCCACCCTTCCGATTGTTAGTGTTAGTATTTGCATTCTTCCACCAATGATCACATAAACTCTTTCATGTCATGTTAAGGGCCCCATTCTGAAATTTTTGTCATTCCATTAGGTCATCATGAAAAAATTTGGTCACTTGGTGCAGATTTAGGTCAAATATCACTCCTTTAAAAAATTTATAATTTGCTGGCTCATTTCACCACTTTACTAAGTGTACTATCAGTCTTGATTTGTCATCATCATTTCATTCATTTTCATCATGGTTTCATTCACTCAGAGTCTCCATTAGGTTTTAGGGTTTGAATAAAATACCAAAAAATGAAGGAGGGCCAGTAAAGAAGTTTCATTAGTAAGTTTGATTTGTAAATATGATTTCAACAACAAAATGTAATTTTTTTTTCTAATTTGTAGTAAATTCTCAAAAATTCCAGGTAGATGCACACTCAAAGTTGCATCAAGAGATAAGCCAAAGTTCCAAAAAGTCAAATAGTGTTCTTAAGCCATCAAAGGATGAAGTTCAATGATCTAGTTCAGAAAATGAAAGACAAAAAATAATGAAAAGTCAATTTCAAGACAGGAAAGGTGGGTCCCAAGGTTGTTTAATGAAATTTCTCCAAGTATAAAGGCTCCCAAAGACCAAGAAGACATTCATTTGCATCTTCAAAGCATCTAGCTCTCAGCCTCTCAAGAAAAAAACCAATTTTCCTTCAAAACATTGAATTCTGGGCCAGGGACTGCACTTTTTCTAGTTGCACGCTACGATTTTTCCAGATTTTCGCTGCATTTTTTCTCTACACGTTGTGATTTTTCCAGAAGGTAGAAACGGTCACTAAGATTAATTTCATATATTTTCGTCATCAATTCAGGGTTTATATAGTTGTTTTCAAGTAATTTTCATCTTCATAGCCCCTCCTTTCCGCTTGTGGCATCAATTTCATGGTGTATGCCCTCCATTACATTTTATGATATGTTTTAAACAATTAAAACCTTAGTTCCTAATTTACAAACTTAATCACTCTCCCAAGGACCCATACACCTTCCCTACAGCCTAAATCACTCACCACTACCCATACACTTACTCATTTCTCATTCCCAAAGCCCTATTTCCTAAACCCTACCACTCTAGCTATGCTTTCGTAGGTAGCTAGAAACCTCCCCGCAATACAATTTCCTACCCTATTTCCCTAACTTTTCTGCCCTCCCATTACTTCCCTACGCTCACTAATTCCTTCCTACATTCCCTCAAATTTTCCCTTACCTATAACAATACCCTAACCCCACTATCCTACTCCCTTTCCCCTTCCCCTTTCTTCCCTAGGGTTTTCAAACACAAACTAACCATAATGGAGGAAGAAATAAACACAATGGAGGAGGAAAGAAATGCCACAGATGAAGAAAAGAAAACATATTACAAAGGAGGTATGATTTTGAGATTAGAGCCAACAGACACAAGAGAACTAATGGCATCACCCTTAGTTGTTAGATGTTTCCAACAAGTGGGTTGCATTGAATTCTGTGAGATGGTATAAAGAGGCCAAATTCACCCTACTTTGACTAGGGTTTTCATCAACAACCTCCAAAACAACCAAGTGACTATAGCAGGGGTGACCTTCACTATGTCCATTGATATCATAGCAGCGACAACATGGATACCCAATGTGGGTGAAAAGTGGTTTAAGACCAAGGATTTGGATGCCCAGTTGTATGAGCCTTATCTCAAGGCACCTTACAAACAAAACATCAAAAAGGTATTTCCTTTTGGCAAGTTTTTAAACAGATTTTTCCCCATGATGAAAATCATCATGAAATACTTCACTTGTGAAGGAAGATTCTATAAATTATACAACTATCATATCAGGTTGCTCATGCATTTCACTAGGGTGAAATTTCTCAGCCACCCCTATTACTTGTACAAAAGAAATGATAAAATGGCCTACATTGTCCAAAACAAATATTTTGAGCTTCAGATGAACAACCTCTTCCATCACTCTCTAATCAAAATCATTGTCCTTCACCACCTTAAACAGTTGAACATATCATGGGAGAATTTCATATAGGTTTATGCCTTCATTGCAGGTCCAAGTCAACCTGCTAGACCTATTCCACCCACAGTTTCGGTTCCTCACAGGAAGACTAGGCAAAATAGCAGGGTTATAGTGAAAGAGGCCAATGAGGCCAAAGAGGCCAAAGAGTTCAAAGAAGCCAAAAAGTTTAAAACATACCAGAGGGGACCTGGTGATATGAAAATGGAAGTACTTGAAAATGGGTGCAAGGTATCCATTTCCATTTTAATTAAATGTGTGCAAAAACCCCAAGTATACCTAATTAAACAACTACTTGGAACTATTCCAGAGATTGACTGTAGGGGAATTTATTGGATATGTCACCTTTAAAGAAAGGATGAGATCCAGAGGCTACTTGGCCCTTTACAGACTCTGTCTATAGAACTTGTAGAAGTTAAAACTCATAATATGAAAATGAAATCACTTGTATTTGTTGTTCAAGATAGTCATTTTCCATAAAATATATATGAAAACAGTTATTCATGTCTTGGAATTTAAATAGAGTGTTTTTGGTAGTTGTATAAGAGTTTATGTGTCAAGGTAAGTTATTTTAATTTGTTGTTTAACTTATTAAATAATACATATACAACAATATAACTTCAGCGTATCATGACACATGTGTTTGATGAGTAGTTCACCCCTCCTGGGCTACATCTGCTGGATCAAGCCTCCCAAAATGAGCTTTTCCTCTTGTATTAAAAATCTCTCAAATGCAATAAAAGATGATAAGTGTCTCAATAAAAAAATATTAATACAAATAACGATTCAGAAGACAAGAAATAGCTAAGAATGCTTTTCCAAATTCACTAAACAGTGAGGAATTACCATAAAGAGTGATTTCTTCAATAAGGCCCTACTGGCTCTCTGAACTTATCTGCTACTTTTCAGGCTATAGAAGTCCTCAAATTCCTTTGAAACCTCTTCCAATGGCTTCATAAGGTCGAAATTATCTGAAATAGATCTTTGTTTCACCTCAAACAGATAACCACAACTCAAAACAGCTCAAACCCAAAAATGGCCCTGGTGGCCCTAAAAAACTCTCCTGAAGGTTTTCGGCCTCTGAAAGTATTAGAAAAGAACTGAAACCTGTCCCAATGGCTATATAATTCTATAAATAGTCAAAAATGGCTTTGGGTTCACCTAAAATGGTTAACCACAACTCAACACAGCTCCAACTCTAAAATGGCCCTAGTGGCTCAAAAAGCTTCTCTGAAGCTAAAAATGCTGAATATAAGATCCAATGGCTCTGAAACATATACCATTGGCTTCATAATTCTGAGAACATACGAAATAAAAAAAAAAAAATCACTCCAAAAGGTTCAGTAATGAGGGAGATAAGGCCAAATTTTTTTTTGTCCAGTTTGGCCTAAACAAGCTCCACTAAATGTGGAGACACTGCTAGTTAACTTAACTAAAACTGGCACATTCGCCTAATATGGAGGACCCAACACTAAATTGGTGGAATAAATGGTGTGATATTAAATGTTGGGATGCATGTGAGTGGTCCGACGGAACCGCTGGCTTAACCACGACTTTAACCATAACACAAACCATCACATTTATTATAGTGTTGCACTGGCCACATGGCATAATTAATATGGAGTTTATTAACCATTTCACTCTGCCGGTGCTAGGCTCTTGGGCGCGATGTTTTGTTCATATGGTGGGTAGGGGGCTGGCCCCATCTTTCCAGCACCCACATCCAATTCAAAACATAAAAGTAACTTTTCTACACCATATGTTAAGAATCAAACATAGGCCGCCTGGTTGGGCCTCTTGGTTAGCACCGTGCAGGTGCAGGTTCAAATTCGGTGCAATGCATAAATTTTTTCCACAAAATCTTCACCGGCCTGGGGGCCACGTGGCGGCCTCCAGACCTTGTTGGAAATATGATGTAGAGTGTTGTCCTTGATGGCAAACCACTGAATGAAGATAAAGACATGCGACTGTTGGCATGTGTTGTCCTTGATGGCAAACCACCTGATGAATTAATACTTGACCTGATGGACCTGGTAAATGATGTAAATCTGATGTGATATGATGTTTGTTGATAATATGATGCTGAGTGTTGTCCTTGAATGACAACCCATTTGATGAAGATGATGACAAATTACTTGATGAAGTTGTGCTTGATATAATATGTTCTTGATGAGCTAAATATGAAGTATCTACAGAATGTACAAAAGGCAGTGAAGAAAAGAAGTCAGCATGTGATAAAAGGAGTATGTCTCAAGGAATACGTGGATCTGTCTAGGGGAAGTCGCGTATGCACGCGGGAAATAACGTGCCAAGTCGCGTATGGGAAAAAGCGCTCAAAAAGTGCAAAACCAGGGGTAACCACCATGGTATTGACCCATTGTATTGGGTAATGATTCGTCTAAATGACCCCGTCCAGGAATACCATCGGAAGTAATGTGGTTTTGGGCTCATGGTATTGTTTTGGCTCATGGTATTGAAAAAGGGGCTCATGGTATTGAAAAAGGGTAAACC
Organism: Pinus albicaulis; assembly: GCA_034641835.2. Taxonomy (NCBI): domain Eukaryota; kingdom Viridiplantae; phylum Streptophyta; class Pinopsida; order Pinales; family Pinaceae; genus Pinus; species Pinus albicaulis. Next base: position 163,835,944 of record CM076579.1, on the reverse strand, counting down.
TATATAAAGAGAAGAAATTCATTGTGCAAATCATGAGTGTGGGTGCAAGATGTCCGAGCTTGAATGAATACTTCTCTGTGAAGTATATCTGTATGGAAAGGGTAAAGGTTTGATGATAGATCTGAATCTATGATGCACCTATGAAGAAATGATGAAGCGGGATTTCTAGATCTGAAATGTACTTGTATTTGCTAGATCTGTGTATGGAGTGATTAGATCTGTGATGAGGCGAACATCTGTCTGAAGTAAAGGGTTGAATCTGAACTGAGTGTCTGATCTGAAGAAGTATGCAGCTCTATAATGATTGAAGATCCATATGCTACTTCGCCGCAGAGGAAGCGCGTATATACGCGGCTTCGCTGAAGAGAAAGCGCGTATGCGCAATGAAATATGTACAGAGGTATACGCTGGTTGGTGTGGACAGAAGCGCGTATATACGCGACATCAGTGAAAGAAAAGCGCGTATGCAAACTAGGGTTTGCTGAAGTATGTAGTAAAGAAAGTTTGATCTATTCTCTTGTGTTGCTTCTTTGTATTCTACGGTCTTTGAGTTATCTGTATCGATTTGGTTGTATGATTTAGCTTAAAAGTATGGAAAGGGTCCAGTTTGAAAATATGATGAAATGTGGCCTGCAAGTGGTGTTCTATTGAAGTTGTTGGATCCAGTGTGAAAATTGATGAAAAGTGGTCCAAGGTGGTGCTGAGGGTTGTAGCCTTCAGTCAGGGGGTTGTAGCTCCCTTCCAGGTGAGGCTGGTAAACGAGATCAGGGGGTCGTAGCTCCCTTCCAGGAGAGGCTAGTAAACGAGTCAGGGGGTTGGAGCTCCCTTCCAGGAGAGGCTGGTAAACGAGCGCAGGTGGGTGCCTGCGTGCTGGTCAAGTCTACGCCAGCACATATGTTGTAAGATGTTTTCTCTATAATAAAATATTGAAGGCTGAGCAACTGCAGCGGTGGTTTTCTCTCGATTTGGGTTTCCACCTAAAAATCCTGGTGTTCATGTGTGATGCTTTGTGTGGTGGCTTATTCTGTTCTTACTGCACATGTTAACTGTTTCTTGAACATCTGATGAATGAATGATGGAATGATATAAGTGAAGATTTATTGACATAACTAGATATCTGTGTATACGCGAGTTTCAAAGGATATCCGCGTATATACGCTAGTTTACTGGAAGAAAGTAGCGTATGGGTTTTAAGGAATGAAAAGTAAAAAGTTTTGATTATGCAGTAAATACTGATTCACCACCCCCCCCCCCCCCTCTCAGTATTTTTCCCAACAATTGGTATCAGAGGAGGTTCTTCTGCAAAAGCTTGATCACTTGAAGGAGATCCGTTGCCATGGGAAGTCAAGAAGGAGTAATGTCTATAAAGCCACCTCTATTTAATGGAAGCAATCTGATATTCTGGAAGGTACGAACAAAAGAATATCTGCAAAGTCTTGGTGCAGATGTATGTGCAATCGTGGAAGAAGGTTATCAATACCCGGCAAGTATTCCTACTGATGCAGCTGAAAGAAAGAAGTATGAAATCAATGCCAAAGCAGTGAATGTCTTATTGGGAAGCATGTCTGAATCAGAATTTGCTAAAGTAATGCAGCTACATTCAGCAAAATAAATATGGGACAAAATAATTCTAAGCTATGAAGGAGACACTAAGGTAAAAAGTGCAAAACTCCAAACTCTTAGAATTGAATATGAAACTTCAAAAATGCGTAGTGATGAGAGTGTTGCCAGTTTCTTTCTTCGTCTGGATGATATTGTAAATCGAATGAGAAATCTGGGTGAAACTATAACTGATACTACTCTGGTGGAAAAAGTCTTAAGATCCTTGACTTCGAAATTTGACTCTAAAGTTTCGGCTATTGAAGAAAGGAAAGATCTGCATACTCTTACTATTGTTCAATTACATGGTATCCTGACTGCTTTTGAAATGAGACAAGGAGGTCCTTCTCAAATCAGAGAAGCTGCTTTTAAGGTATCTGCAAGAGGAAAAGAAAAGGAAGTTGTCAAAGAATCCAGCTATATATCAGATGAAGAAGAAGCAAATTTCGTGAGAAAGCTCCAGCTAGGTACTGGAAAATTCAAAGGTAAGCTTCCCTTCAAATGTTTTGAGTGTGGAAAAGTTGGTCACTATGCTGCTAAATGTCCTAATAGAGAAAAACATGGTAAAGGAAAACAATTTGAAAAGAGAAAGAGTTATTATGCAAAAGAAGATGATGATGAAGTGTCCAGTGAAGATGAAGAAGATTCTGACCATGATCTGAAAGTGCTCATGGCAAAGAAGCAAAAGAAGAAGCCTACTCGAAACAAGGAGATCTCTCAGAAAACATGGTTAGCAGAAATTGAAGAAGATGAATCAGATAGTGATTGGGGCCATTGGATTACTCCTCTTGGTGCAAACAATGATGATGAAATTTGTGAAAGTAGTATTTTGGAAATAGAGAAGGCTCTCAAGATCAAAGATGAAGAACAACAAAGAGCAATTGATAAGAAAGATTCTATCAACAAAGATATGATCTCTCAAATGAAAGAAAAAATAGGAATGCTGAATGGTCAGGTGGACAAGTATCAAAATCGTATTAAAGAACTAGAAGCAGATCTTGAAAAATCAAGCAAGAAGAATAAAGGACTTGAAGCTGCAATCATCTCTCTGCAGGCAGATCTAGAAGCATCAAGTAAGAAAAATGAGGAACCTCTACAATCATTTGAAAAGGAAGGCCTTGAAGCAGAAATCATATCTCTCAAAGAAGATCTGGAAAAATCAAATAAGAAGAATGAAGAGCTAGAACAAACATGTGACGAAAACGAAAATTGGTTGAAAGAAGAGATCCTAAATCTGAAGGATCAAGTAGAAGATGGAAGAAGGAAAGAAGAAAGCATGACAAAGCAATATCAAGCCTTGGAGGTTGAGGTAAACATTCTCAAAGGTAAATTAGAAGAAAAAGTTAAACTTTTGAGGTTTCAAGATAGTACTAACACTTTGGACAATATTCTAAGTAATCAAAGGTCTCCTGCTATCAAACTTGGTCTTGGTTTCCATGAAACTGTTAAAGGTGAATCTAGCTCACAACGAAGTGCTAAAAATTCAGAGGATGTCAATACAAAACCTGAAGTGTTGAAAGAAATAAAATATCAACCAAAAATCATGAATTCTCAAAAGAATTCATTCAAGAACGTTGAATGTTTTAAATGTCATAATTATGGGCATGTTGCAGCAAATTGCAGGAGCAGATCATTTCATCCACAAACAAACAGGTTCTACTCAGAAAGGTACTCTAGTTTCTTCAAGGGATATTGTTTCTCATGTAACATGTATGGACATAAAGCAGTTGATTGCAAAAGGAGAAAGATTAGAAATACTCATTATGATTCTTATGCTTATTTCTCTGGACACATGAGATGTTATTCTTGTAACAAGTATGGACATGTAGAAAAGGAATTCAGGTTGAACAGATCTGAGAAAGTGGATAACTTCCAGCACACAAATAGAAAGTTTAAACAAATCTGGAAAAAGATGGATGGATGGAATAAGAATCAATCTAGAGAAGAAAAGGATACTTTTATGGATGCTCTAGAAGACAATGATTTTCTTGAAGAAAACACTCAATTCAAGATGGAGGACTGATCAGAAACGTAGGGAATTCTGACCCTATTGCAATCATCCGCTTATGAAGCTGACTTTTCTTATTGACTGCAGGAATGATGTGGGATACATTATGAGATTTAGTAATGTATCGTCACAGGGGGAGCAATGCATGATGAATCTCATGGTTGATTTGATTATTCTGGTTATATGTTTTTCTGACAGTGCATCTGCTGTGAATAAAAGACAGGAGGTACAAACTCAGGAGGAAATGAAGGAAGATGAAAATTTTCTATACTTCACTTTCCATACGCGGGTTATATTAACAAAAGTCGCGTATACACGCGAGTTTCATCAGACACAGTCGCGTATGCATTGATGACAAGAGAATTTTTATACTAGCTGAAGATCTGGAGTAGAGGTTCAGGGGGAGCATCAGTCTGACTATTAATAACTGCATTATTGACTCAATTTCAGCTTAGCTTCTCAGTTCTAAATAATGATGATATGATACATGGTTTCTTGTGTTGAAGTTATGGATAAGTCCTGGTTGCTTGTTGAATGAAGAGTATTCGTTGCTGAGATGAAAGTCCTATAATTCAGAGATAAGGGCAGCCCATGCAGAGATTGTTACTTGCTGATGAACGTTTTCAGGTTGCACAAGTTAAGAAGAAGCACTGGTCCAGGGGGAGCAGCAGGTTGAATACCAATGATTGTATTGTTGGCAATATGACTGCTTATTCTTTGGTTATTGTGATACTCATGCTCAAATGATGATGGCTTGGTACATGGTTTATTATGATGAGATTTTTGAGCCCTGATTTTGTTACTATGGTTGAGATCTTTTTGCCTACATATGTTACTTCATGATCATGGTGATATTGGACCACATAGATGAGTGCTTATTTGAAGATGTTGCTCTGATATGATAATCTCTCTTGGAAAGATTGTATTAATGCTGCAAAGAATCTGAAGGCTTGGTCACTAATGTGTTTATGCTACAAACGTTGGATGACGCTTGAAGACACAACTACTCTGTTCTATCTGTAGTCTTGGGAAGCCTACAAATACCTTAGAAAGAAGGTGAACATTGTCTCTACCTCACAAAGGATCAGTTTTGGTTAAAATATAGAAGATTGCATTGGATACGCGGGTTTCCTTAAACACAGTCGCGTATATACGCGAGTTCATGCACATAAAACCGCGTATGTCTGATTGCTGACAATTTTTTTGGTTGAAGTCAGCTCTCTTCAGCATAGCTGCAGTGCTGTTTGGTATCTCTGATACTGTTTCGTATATCTGCTGGTGTTCCAGTTCTCATAATTCTATTTCTCATGTTTTGATAAAGATGCTTTGATGATTTGTTGGTGAAAGTGTTCAGGATGCACAAACTAAGGGGGAGCCTTAGTCACATGAAAAGAATGCTTGGATGCACAGATTCAGGGGGAGCAGTGACATTGCTGAGTATAATGCACTGTTTTCATTATGATGGTTCTGAACTATGTTCTCATGCTTGAGGACTTTCTGGTGTTGGTCTTAAAGTCACATATGTAATTTGATGAAAAGGTCTTGTTGAGACCCATGTTGTAAAATTGTAATATTCAGTCATGTAAGAACTTGTCAATTTTGTAAACCCACTTGGTTGGGTAGCTGAGTCAAATTTTGTAAACCCACTTGGTTGGGTAGCTGAATTGAAATGTGTAAACCCACTTGGTTGGGTACTTGAGTCTCATATGTAAAAACCACTTGGATGGATCTTTGATGTAAGTATGAGTCATTGGTGATAGGAGAGTCATAAAGTCATGTACTTCATTAAAAATATGTTTGAAGATTCAGCATGAACTCAGGGGGAGCTTGGTCACTTCAGTATACATCAGATCTGTAGAACGCTTCTTCCACATGAGGAGAACAAAGGGGGAGAGTATGTTGGTTTTTGATCCCCCCTTTGCCCTTGATGTCAAAGGGGGAGAGTGACATGGTGTTTGAATGGTGTCACAAATGGAGAGAGTGTCATGGTGTCATTGTATTCTTAATGTACCTATTTGTTGTGTTAACCAAACACCATCATGGTTGCCATCAAGTCCAAAGGGGGAGATTGTTGGAAATATGATGCAGAGTGTTGTCCTTGATGGCAACCCACTGAATGAAGATAAAGAGATGCGACTGTTGGCATGTGTTGTCCTTGATGGCAAACCACCTGATGAATTAATACTTGAACTGATGGACTTGGTAAATGATGTAAATATGATGTGATATGATGTTTGTTGACAATATGATGCTGAGTGTTGTCCTTGAATGACAACCCATTGATGAAGATGATGACAACTTACTTGATGAAGTTGTGCTTGATATAATATGTTCTTGATGAGCTAAATATGAAGTATCTACAGAATGTACAAAAGGCAGTGAAGAAAAGAAGTCAGCATGTGATAAAAGGAGTATGTCTCAAGGCATACGCGGATCTGTCTAGGGGAAGTCGCGTATGCACGCGGGAAAGAACGTGCCAAGTCGCGTATGGGAAAAAGCGCTCAAAAAGTGCAAAACCAGGGGTAACCACCATGGTATTGACCCATTGTATTGGGTAATGATTCGTCTAAATGACCCCGTCCAGGAATACCATCGGAAGTAATGTGGTTTTGGGTTCATGGTATTGAAAAAGGGGCTCGTGGTATTGAAAAAGGGTAAACCTATATAAGGAGAAGAAATTCATTGTGCAAATCATAAGTGTGGGAGCAAGATGTCTGAGCTTGAATGAATACTTCTCTATGAAGTATATCTGTATGGCAAGGGTAAAGGTTTGATAATAGATCTGATTCTATGATGCACCTATGAAGAAATGATGAAGCGGAATATCTAGATCTGTATCTGCTAGATCTGTGTATGGAGTGATTAGATCTGTGATGAGGTGAACATCTGTCTGAAGTAAAGGGTTGAATCTGAACTGAGTGTCTGATCTGAAGAAGTATGCAGCTCTGTAATGATTGAAGATCCATATGCTACTTCGCCGCAGAGGAAGCGCGTATATACGCGGCTTAGCTGAAGAGAAAGCACGTATGCGCAATGAAATATGTACAGAGGTATACGTTGGTTGGTGTGGACAGAAGCGCGTATATACGCGACATCAGTGAAAGGAAAGCGCGTATGCAAACCAGGGTTTGCTGAAGTCTATGGTAAGAAATGTCTGATCTATTCTACTGTGTTACTGCTATCTATATTCTACAGTGCTGAGTTGTCTGTATCAGTTTGGTTGTATGATTGAGCTTAAAAATATGGAAAGGGTCCAGTTTGAAAATATGATGAAATGTGGCCTGCAAGTGGTGTTCTATTGAAGTTGTTGGATCCAGTGTGAAAATTGATGAAACATGGTCCAAGGTGGTGCTGAAGGTTGTAGCCTTCAGTCAGGGGGTTGTAGCTCCCTTCCAGGTGAGGCTGGTAAACGAGATCGGGGGGTCGTAGCTCCCTTCCGGGAGAGGCTGGTAAACGAGTCAGGGGGTTGGAGCTCCCTTCCAGGAGAGGCTGGTAAACGAGCGCAGGTGGGTGCCTGCGTGCTGGTCAAGTCTGCGCCAGCACATATGTTGTAAGATTTTTTCTCTATAATAAAATATTGAAGGCTGAGCAACTGCAGCGGTGGTTTTCTCCCGATTTGGGTTTCCACCTAAAAATCCTGGTGTTCATGTGTGATGCTTTGTGTGATGGCTTATTCTGTTCTTACTGCACATGTTAACTGTTTCTTGAACATCTGATGAATGAATGATGGAATGATATAAGTGAAGATTTATTGACATAACTAGATATCTGTGTATACGCAAGTTTCATAAAGGATATCCGCGTATATACGCTAGTTTACTGGAAGAAAGTAGCGTATGGGTTTTAAGGAATGAAAAAGTAAAATTTTTTGATTATGCGGTGTGAAGAAAGATTCCACCCCCCCCCTCTCAGTATTTTTCCCAACAGGCCTGCCACGTGGCAGCTCGTGATTGGCCAGAAATATGAAAATTCAAACCTACATCCAATCCCTGTATGCCACTTGTCAAAATATGATTGGACCAAGTGGAATATTCTGAGGAATATTCCAAGGAATATTTTGAGGAATATTTCAGGAATATTCCTTGGAATATTCATTTTTTTATTTTTCAAATTGAAAGTCAAACTTGGTCAAACTCAGTTTTTGAAGGAAATTGTAAACTTCAAACCTTCATAACTTTCACATGCGAAATCGGATTTGAGTGCCATTCACGGTGTTGGGATTGCATCGCCAAGGCCTATCCGGTAGCTCAGGTTCCAAGTGATTTTGAGAACTTTCAATTTTGAGCTTTTTCCATGGCTTGGACTTGAGCTCCTGGTCACATCTCCCAAATGAGAGGCTTTTAGACCCCAAAAGCTCACTGAAATTCTGAAACTGAATTGTAGTACAGAAAATGAGAGAATAACAACCTCCTCTTCCCTTCAGTTTCCAAAAATTTTCCTGACTTGTCAACTGTTCACATGGCGAATTTTTGCTGAATGAGCCATGTACCTATGCTGAATCCTGACCAAGTTTTCTCGCCATACCAATCTTCCATTCTAAAACCAGCAATGACCCTTGCTGAAAATTGTGCCCTCTTTGCTTGCATGTCCTTCCATCTCATGGATTCTTGCACTACTTTGCACCGACACTTCGTTCTTGACACCAATCGACACCAAAGGCACCTTGTGCAATATACAACATCAACAACAAGTTGACAATGAAATTTTCTATACAATTGACACAACCATCAATGTAAAAAGTGTGCCCACAATCGACACAAGTTGACAAACATGTATGACACAAACGACACAAGTCGACAAATAGGTGTGACACAATTGACACAAGTTGACAAACATGTGTATCACAATCGACACAAGTCAATTAACAACAAGATACATCTTGACAAACATATGTGTATGTATCATGTACAATGAACTATATACAGTTCGCTAATTACACATACAACCTCTATGTACATGTGCAACTTCAACTCTTCTTTTCAAATACCAACAAGTACATCATCCCAAAAACATGTGGGTGACTAAGAGCTGAATCAAAATACATTGCTGCAACATAAGTGAGTATCATACTCAACTTTTACACCTCCATGGCGAAATTTTGCAACAACAAAGAAATTCCTTCAACTGAAACTGCATTTGCATGCAATCTTGCATCAACTTTTCAACTGAAGTACACGCATACCAATCTGAAATTTTCATGTACAAAATGAGTAATTACTTACTGCAATAAGAAGTTAATCCACTTCCTACCAAGCCAACTCCATGGCGTATTTTGTGATTGCAATACACCTTCATGTGAATCTTCCATTTCCACATCAATAATGGACTCCATAGATCCACTTGCACCAAAATTTTTGTCCTCTAGATGCATGTGCTTTGGACGATTTGTTGAATGCAAAGTCCAACAATGAGAGACATCATGTCCCTTCATTTAAAAAAATGTGCAACTCTTAAGCACTTTCTGAGATAGTTCTCTTTGCCTCTTCTACTTCCTGTGTGCTTTCTTTTTCAACTAGCAACTTGAAGCAACATGGTTAACTCCACCACAAAATGTGCAACAAAATTTTCTTTCATTTGAACAAGAAAAATGATTATTATTTGTTGAAACATAATCAAATTGATCATGTGAATTATTATACCTCTTTTACTGCATGGAATTTCCATCCTTTTTGTCTTCGAAAGATGATGAACTAGTAGAGGAAACAAATTTCCTTTTCAGACTTTCATCAATGTTCTTATCTTGAAAACTGCTTACATTTTCATGCTCGCCATAAGCGACATGTTTACCTACTACTTGTTGCAATGATGACTTAAAACAATGTCAATCATCCTTAAAACAATTTTGACATATATGCATAGAAGAAATTGGAATAAATGTTCTCTTTAAATTTGCATCACATGCATTCAAGGATTTGAATTCTTTACCATAAAACTACTCATATCCAAGACCAACATTCTTGGGATGCTCCACCACCAAAATAGGGTCAACCATGCCTTGTGCATGCTTGCCCAAACCTTTGCCTTCATGATAGCCCATCTTAAACATTAGTTTGGAACCGATTCCCCTTGTATGTTTTTCAAAAGAACCAACACACTTTTCAATAGATGAAATTGAAGACAAGTTGGAATGATTTACCTCTTCCTCACGCTTGTTCTTGGACAAAGCTTCTTGAGCTTGAAGGAGTTGTTTCTCCATGTCATGCAAACTTTGGAGAGTTGCTTCCTTCTCATCCTTCATAGCCAACAATTTTTCATGAAGCTTAACACTTTCTCTTTGATCCTCAATGAGAATCTGCACCATGTCCTTCACCTTAATGAACTCATTATTCATGTCATCATTGAAGAATTTCGTGAAGGAGGAAACTTCACTTGTGGAAGAAGTTGACATTATGTAAATGGTAAAAAAAAAAAGGAACTTCCAAATAAGTTCTCAAAGCTTTCCAAACAATGACAAGCTTTTAACCAAATGTCAGTAAAGACCCCTTCTCATTCAAGCAACCATTTTGCAACCAATAAAACAGTAAATCTTTTACACTGTTTTAACACATTTTTCATAGAAACAAATGCTCAACATAAGCACAACCAATGCTCAACCAAAGCTTCGATACCATCTGATGTGAAAATGGAAGTAATTTAAAATGGGTGCAAGGTATCCATTTCCATTTTAATTAAATGTGTGCAAAAACCCCAAGTATAGCTGATTAAACAACTACTTGGAACTATTCTAGAGATTGATTGTAGGGACATTTACTAGATATGTCACCTTTAAAGAAAGGATGAGATCCAGAGGCTACCTGGCCCTTTACAGACTCTGTCTATAGAACTTGTAGAAGTTAACACTCATAATATGAAAATGAAATGACTTGTATTTGCTGTTCAAGATAGTCATTTTCCATAAAATATATATGAAAACAATTATTCATGTCTTGCAATTGAAATAGAGCATTTTTGGTAGTTGTATAAGAGTTTTTGTGTCAAGGTAAGTTATTTTAATTTTATTTTTAACTTATAAAATCAGACATATATAGCAATATAACTTTAGTGTATAATGACACATGTGTTTGATGAGCAATTCACCCCTCTTGGGCTACATTTGCTGGATCAAGCCTCCGAAAATGAGCTTGTTCTCTTGTATTAAAAAGCTCTCAAATATAATAAAATATTATAAGTGTCTCAATATAAAAATTTGAATACAAATAATGATTCATAAGAAAAGAAATAACTAAGAATGCTTTTCCAAATTCACTAAATAGTGAGGAATTACCATAAACAGTGATTTCTTCAATAAGGCCCTTCTGGCTCTATGAACTTATATGCTACTTTTTGGGCTGTATAAGTCCTAAAATTCCTCTGAAACCTCTTCCAATGGCTTCAAAAGGTCGAAATTATCTGAAATAGATCTTTGGTTTACCTCAAACAGATAACCACAACTCAAAACAACTCAAACCCCAAAATGGCCCTAGTGGCCCTGAAAACTCTCCTGAAGGTTTTCGGCCTTTGAAAGTCTTAAAACAGAACTGAAACCTGTCCCAATGGATTTTTAATGCTGTAAATAGTCAAAAATGACCTTTTTTTCACCTAAAATGATTAACCACAACTCAACACAGCTCCAACTCTAAAATGGCCCTAGTGGCTCAAAAAGCTTCTCCGAAGCTAAACAGGCTGAATATCAGTTCCAATGGCTCTAAAAACTATACCATGGGCTTCATAATGATGATAAAATATGAAATAAAAAACAAAATCACTCCAAAAGGTTCAGTAATGAGGGAGATAAGGCCAAAACAAATTTTTCCCAGTTTGGCCTAAACAATCTCCACTAAATGTGGAGACACTGCTAGTTAACTTAACTAAAACTGACACATCTACCTAATCTGGAGGACCCGACGCTAAATTGGCGGAACAAATGTTGTGACATTAAATGTTGGGATGCATGTGAGCAGTCCGCCGGAACCGCCGGCTTAACCGCGACTTTAACCATAACACAAACCGTCACATTTATTATATTGTTGCACTGGCCACATGGCATAATTAATACAGAGTTTATTAACAATTTCACTCCGCTGGTGCTAGGCTCTTGGGTGCGATTTTTTTGTCGTATGGTAGGTAGGGGGCTGGCCCCCTTTTGCCGCCACCCACATCCAATTCAAAACATAAAACTAACTTTTCTGCGCCATATGTTAAGAATCAAACATAGGCCGCCCGGTCGGGCCTCTTAGCTAGCAGTGCGGAGGAATGGGTTCAAATCCGGTGCAATACATAAAAATTTGCCACAAAATATTCACCAGCGGGGGGGCCACGTGGTGGTCTCCGGGCCTGCCACGTGGCAGCCTGTGATTGGCCAGAAATATGAAAAGTCAAACTTACATCCAATCCCTGTATGCCACTTGTCAAAATACGATTGGACCAAGTGGAATATTCTCAGGAATATTCCAGCGAATATTTTCAAGAATATTTTAGGAATATTCCTTTTTAAAAATTTTTCAAATTGAAAGTCAAACTTGGTCAAACTCAGTTTTTTAAGGAAATTGTAAATTTCAAACCTTCACAACTTTCACATGCGAAGTCGGATTTGAGTGTCCTTTATGGCGTTGGGATCGCATCGCCGAGGCCTATCCAGTAACTCAGGTTCCAAGTGATTTTGAGCACTTTCAAATTTGAGCTTTTTCCATGGCTTGGACTTGAGCTCCTGATCACCTAGGCAAGTGTTTGCTCCATAGATTGTGGAAGGGGCCTTGCCTTCTTCATCAAAAAAGCAAGAAAATCAAAAGCAGAAAGAGGCAATTATCCATGAGGAGGAAGACCTCCATGAGGAAGAAAGAGATTTTGAGTTGGTGGACTTGGATGTCCAAGATGATCATGAGGCCTCAAATCTGATAATCAAAGAGGAGGATTCCATAATCAAAGAACTGCAGGACAACATGGCAAGGGCCCAATTTGTCATATCATTCCTTGAACAAGAGAACAAGCAGTTGAAAGAAAATCAGGTACTCATGGAGTTAGAGCTGCTAAAGGCAAAGAGACAAGACATCAAAGGTAAAGAAGTGATGACATATAATGAGTCTGACCATGGAAAGACTCAAACTACTGAAACAAAACCAAAAACTAGAGGTCTTAAGAGAGCTTTAGAGCAGAAGAAACATGAGGCAGAGCAACTCAATTTTGAGGAAAGGATTGCAAAGGAGATTGATGAAGATAGAGAGATGTGGCTTTATAGGGTTAACATCCACCTTGAGAACAAGGAAAATTTTAGGGGCTAATATTCGCAGGTGGGCTAACTTTCCATGTTTTTTCTAAAAAAAGATTTGTTAATTTCCATTTTTTATAAAAATGATTCACTCAAATTTTATAGTATAAAATTATTTCACCTTAAAAATCGTCAAAAATCAATATAGAGATTATATAAAATTATTATAAATTTCAATATTTTTACAAAAATATTGTCAAACATTTTATAGATTGCATATGGTAGACTACGCGATGCGCCAAGGTTTCTTAGCTTCAAGATAAATTTCCCTCCTTAAAATTTCCCCTACTTTAGAAGCTCCTCCATAGGGCAAAAAAGGAAAATGAGATGCTTATACACATGGCCAATAGATACATCACTAGAAACAATATTTGGAACATCAAGATCAAGCAGTTGAAGGAGAAACACAGCCAACCCTAATCAAGAAAAAGGAGGAGGACAAACATGAGATTCTTGCTGATGCGTCCCTGATTGCTTGAGACACCTCATTAACACTTCATCTAACAATTTTGATGAATTCTGGGCAAGTTTTCAAGTTTTTGGAATTTCTGCAAATTTTGACACACTTTTTTCACAGTCAGCCTGCAAAAAGTGCAGCATGGGCCATGCTGCGCTTTTTGTGGAGGCCTATAAATGACAAATGGGTTGCATATTTAGATTCATAGTGATGTCTACATGAAATATTGACTATTGGCATTCCAAAAACAAAGCTTTTGATAGGTGGAAAATTCAATGAACCTCTCAAAAATCAACTTTCTGCCTCCTTTTTCAAACCTTTGTTGCACTTTTGGAGCAGTCTTTGGAGATTCAATTTTTTAGGAGCTTCCCTCAACCATTTTCAGAACTTAAAGGTATTTTTGACAACGAGACTGGAATAGATTTCCAATGATCTATCTTGGGTTCAATTTGGACCTCGGGAAGGAATTCAAAAATCAATTTTAAGGCCCACGTTGCGCTTTTTCCCATCCACGCTGCACTTTTTGCAGTTTCCTGTTTTCTTCAAAATTTTCCAGTTTGATTAGTTGATGGATGAATTTAGTGTATTTTTACTGATATAATGATGAAATGTAAATTTAATTATGTCCTAAATAGTTACTAGGGGTAGATACATCATGTAAATATGTAATTTTGGTCAAAGTGAATCAGTTTCATGAATGATAAGGATGAGTTGACTAACCTCCCTAATCACTAGTATTCCAGTTGAGAAATTTTTGGATCAGCTCCACAAGTCAGGGATTCAACTCCTGAGAGTGGGAGAAGTAGTTTTTTTCCTATATATTTCATTTCCTTTCTCATTTCAATGGTTTGCTGCTGTAGAGTTTGATCATTGAAAACTATTGTAATCAGACTTTTGGCAAGAAATAACAGACTGAGTTGTAGCTATTTTTATAGGATACCTGTGGTAATGTGATTTGACATTGTTTCTTCTTATGTTTTGCAAATGTGTGAATGTATTGTGATTTCATATTCATGCCATCTATGAATGTAATTGATTCCTAATTTAGAAAGACAAAATACATTAGCTTATGCTATGTTTTGGAGGAATAGTTACAATTTTGTTTTCATCATCTTCTAATTGAAAAGAATTCATGTTTCCATTCTATTTTATGAAACCCTAGCAGTATAAACCATTTCATTAGATACCTCAATGTGTTAAGCTAATTACCTACCTTGCCCCATTAGATCCCTGCAATTTTGATCCTTGTTTTCCTTGACCTAATTTCTTGTTTGACCTATTCACCATCCAACACCTCAATTCAATAAAAAAAACCCTAGTGCTACTATAACTATCCTAAAATCCTTTTGATCTAGTAATATTGGCTATGATATTGTGGAGAGATACCTCTCCTACCTAGTAGGGCTAGCTACTTGGAAAAATATTGGTTTGTGGTTACCTTTGCTAGTCTCTTCTAAGCCTCGGAGATCTAGTGGAGTGATAACACCACTAACATATAAAATTTTGCCCCATAAAATATAAACCCGACCTTTGATGTATGATAAAAATTTGACCTTAGAACAATGTAATTTAGAATTTGACCATGATTATAATTTGGACATTAGAAGGGGGCATGTGGCACCCTCCTAGCTAGCCACGTGTCCTCATGCCATTGGCTCCTGAAACCTCCAATAGAAATGAAACAAGTCACCCCCTTAGTAACCATCCATAGATTGACACTTAGCATAGTGTCATTGGGAAAAATGGAGGAATATTCCTAGAATATCCTTTTTTGCTGACTAGGCTACCATTTCACCAATCTGTCTTTTTCTGCAAATTCATTAGTTGTTTAGGAAAATGAACAATGGGCCATAACTTTCACATATGGAGTCAGTTTTTGATGAAATGAACTACACCAGATTCCTGGCAATGATCTCTTCACTGTCGTTCAAGTCCCAATCAATTATGAGCACTTCCATTTTTTAGCTTAAAAATAAGCACCTAATCAATCAAAAAAGCCATGGATGTCCAAAAATATGTCCAATACTGGTCTTCCTTGGTAGCACATACCATAATCATCAGTGCCACTCAAAAATATGAAAACCTGTTTCACTTCTATCCAATGCTCCATCCCTATTTTTAAGATAAAATTACTCAATACTCCCACTGCATGTGCAATGTATGGAATAATACATACCATTTCATATATTAGGCCACCCACTGCACTTGCATATGGAACACGAGACATTTCCGCTACTTCTTCTTGTGTCTTGGGACATTGTTCAACATATAAATTTACACCTACAAGAATAGGAACCTTCACTAGTTTACTATCTTGCATATTTAACCTCTGCAATGTTTTCTCGAAATACTTCCTTTGGTTTAACCAGAGCTTCTTCTTTTCCAAATCTTGTTTGATTTCCATGCCAAAAATATCGTTTGCAGCACTATGTTCCTTCATGTTGAATTTGAAGAATAAATGGGTCTTCAAATCCTGAATGATTTCTTTGTCATTTCCAACCAACAAAATATCATCCACATACAAGACCAAATAAATAACACGAACACCAATTAATTTAAAATGCACACAGTGATCTTCTTTTCTTCTAGTGAAGCCAACTCCTCGTATATATGTATCAAATTTCTGATACCACATCCTTGGTGACTATTTTAACCTATATAAATACTATTTTAACTTGCATACCAAATATTTCTTACCCTTCACCACAAAGCCTTCAGGTTTCTTCATGTAGATCTCCTCTTCCCAATCCATGTGAATAAATTTTGTCTTCACATCCATCTGTTCCACCTCAAAATCAAATGCAGCAACAATGGATAAAAGTAATCAATAGAAGTTACCTTGGAAAAAAAAGAAAAAATATCACCAAAATAAATTCCCGGCACCTGGGAATAACCTTTTGCTACCAACTAAGCTTTGTCTTTATCCACCTTGCCTTATACATTCATATTCTTCTTAAACACCCATTTTCTCCCAATGGGCTTCCTTCCAACGGAAAACTTCATAAGATCCCATGCCTCATTTTTGTGCAAGGATGCCATTTCATCAACCATGGTCTCCCTCTAGAGTTTTCCATCCTATGAATCCACTACCTCCCTAATAGTTCTGGGATCATCATCAATTATAGATAAAGAAAAGTTTGAACAGAAATCAGATGGACTACACCTTTCTGGCTGCCTTATTTCTCGAGTTGATCTTCTCATAGCTGGAGTTTGTGGCTCTTCCTCTTCTGAATCTTATTCTTTTGTAGAGTCTGAATCTTCCTAATTTAGCTCAAATTATATATTCTCAGGTTCCTTTGGTATTATTTCATGTTTAAAAACACATTTCACCTCTCTAAAAACCACATCTTGGCTATACACAACCTTCCTTATTTCCGGGTTCCAAATCATATAACCTTTTAAACCATCCTTATACCCAATAAGGATGAACCTTTCATATTTAATATCCAACTTGATTCTTTTCTCCTTTGGAACATGTACTTATGCATCACAACCAAATACCCTTAGATGTGAAAGAGAGGGTTTCTTACCAGTCCATACCTCATGTGGAGTGTTATCCTCCAACGTTGATGAAGGTGATCTGTTAACTAGGTAACATGAAGTCTCCACTGCCTCTGCCCAGAATTCATGTCCTAATTCGACACCATTGAGAATGCTTCTTTCCTTTTCCATCAACGTCCTGTTCATTCTGCCTACAACTCCATTTTGATGAGGTGTGTATGGAGTAGTATTCTTCCGTTCTATACCACACTTCTTGCATAACTCTTCAAATTCCTTCTTGTATAACTCTGCACCATTATCTTTCCTCAACACTTTTATCTTCTTGCCTATCTAGTTTTCTACCAGAGCCTTAAATTATTTAAATCTATCAAAGGCTTTAGGTTTATTCCTGATGAAATATATCCATGTATTCCTTGAGAAGTCATCTATAAATAACACATAGTACACAAACTTGCCCAGTCATGGAATCGATATAGGTCCAGACACATCACTATGCACAAGCTCTAATATATTGTTCACTCTCATAGCACCATAATGGAAACTCACCTGATTATGCTTCCGATATATGCAATGTTCACAGAAATCTAAATCCATAGAAAAATTTAACATACCTTCTACCATACCATACCATACCATTACCATGTAGTATCTGAAGGTCCTTATCTCCAATATGTCCAAGCCTTTGATGTCATAACATGTTTTTTTCTCCAGAGACCACTAGGAATTATGCTCCACTTTCAGGAACCATAGAATTGTTGCACCCATCAATAACAGTGATCTAAAATTGATTGTTAGCTAATGTTGTTCTAATATCAGTTTCAGATTTAACATGAAAGTTTTTTGGTTTACTTCTTATACAAAGGTTTATACATGTTCTTATGATTCACAATTCAATAAACTTGATGAGATTAAGTGTATTTCATGAACATAAAAGCATGAAAACTAAATTTTGAACATTAACATATAAAACACAGTAAACACAGACAACTGAGTCAAATACACATGGTTTTGATGAAGGAGTTAACCCCTCCTGTGCTACATCTCCTTGGTTCAGCTTCCATGGCATGGGCCTTTGTATTAGATTAAATTTTGAAAAAGTGTTGCTTACAATCTCCTTTTTCCTCTGCAACCTAATCCAATGGCTCCAAAACATCAAAATCTACCAAGAATGACTCTTCATGAGCCAAAATTGGTCGAAAATTGCCTCAGTTATGGCAAAACCAAATTTTCCTACATTTTCTCCACTAAAATTGGAAGTCCGCTAGTTCACTCCACTAAAAGTGGAGCTTCCGATGCATTTGGTGGCTCCACCGGATTCTCCGTTAAGAAAAACCCACACTTAATTTGAGATAAGCGTGATTAAAGTGTAGTTAAGGGTGTGTTTAGCACTAAGCACTTTTAATGCTAAACTCCAAATAATGGTGATTAACCACGGATTAGTGGTAATAAACATGTTTAATAACTTCAATTCTCTATTGATGAATAGTGCCTGGCTCATGGTCATGGCACTTCAGACATATGGGAGGGGACTAGCCCGCAGGGTTGGCCCCATCCAGACCCCCAAATCCTGAGCGGATATAATTTAAATTTATGAAGAATCCTTATGGGGTAAGTATCATGGTGTATGGTATGGCGGTAAGTGTGGGCTCTAGCCTAGGGGAGGTCGAACTTTAACATTTTTTTTGAACAAATCATTGTCCTAGAGTTTGGTTTAAAAATATATGTTGATATATGTGCACCCATAACATTTGTCCAACCTTTACATTTGACCTTTAATATGAACCTTGGATTTAATATAATGCACCCACTTGAATATGGCTTGTGAATTAGATTTCTATCCAACCTTTCCATGGGGGAGGGCATGTGGCAGCCTTCGGCTACGCCAAGTGGCCCTTCTCCATTGGCCCAAATTTCACCCATAAAAATAATAATCCACAATATAGAAAAATTGCAACTTTAGGATTAGGAGGTAAAATTTCAATTTCCCAAGAAACATTGGTGAATCTCATTGTGACACTTGTCACAGTGTAATTCGATGAAAACTGGAGAATATTCCCTGAAGATTCTTGAGGTGCTGACTGGACTTCCCAGTCATCAGTCTGTCACTGTTCTACACATTTTTTACCTGTTTGAGAAAATAAACAGCAGACCGTAACTTACTCATATGAACTCAGATTTTGATGAAACGAGTTGCATTGGAATCCTGGTGGTGAAATTTATCTGGTTGTTCTAGTTTGGATCATTTCTGAGAACTTTCATTTTTGAGCTAAATACTGAGCCTGCGATCATTCCTCCCCACTAGAAGCCTTTTTGACCTTAAAAGATACTATCAATTGTTCAACAAGTGAGGGTAAAACTCCCTCACCCTTTCAATCTCCATCCATTTGGCTTTTGAAGGATTTTTTCCCTTGAGTCCCACTCTAAGCTATTCGACATTCCCTCTCCTTGGAGTTTTGATTCTTCTGTCAAGTATGAGATCTTGTTGAAGTTCATCAAGATATTCTAGCGAGAAATCATCTATTGATGGCATTTGAACATGCTCTCCTTGAGCATCAATCAAAGGAGGCTCAAAAAATCTCAAATTCTCAACATTAACAACATAATATATTTTCATATAAGGAGAAAAATCTAGCTTAAATGCATTAGTACCAATATTTTCTAGAATTTTAAATGGACCATAACGGATTGGCTTGATCTTTTTACCTTCCCCTTGCAATATTTCTTCGCTGATATATAACCAAAATTCATCTCCAACCCAGAATTTGCGATCAACACGATGTTTATCTTGCCTTTCCTTGTAGCTGCTTTGACTCTTTTCAAGTTTTTCTTACACTGTGTTATGTACCAACTGAATTTTCTCAATGAAATTCCTTGCCTTATCTATGTAACTATGACCATCTATAGCAACATATTTCTCAAATATGAATTCCAAAGGTGATCTTGGAAAGTACCCAATACATGCCTCAAATGGCGATGTGTTTGTGGAAGAATGCTTTGCCCTATTGTATGCATGCTAAATGTAATGCAGCTGTTCATCCCACAACTTGGGATGTTTGCTGCAATAACCTCTAAGAAGATGAATGACTGTCCTATTTACCACCTCAGTCTAACCATCTATTTGTGGATGAAATGTTGTACTCTTCTTCAATTTTGTGTCCATCATGTCCCATAATTTTGACCAAAAATTCCCAATAAACCAGTAATCTTGATCACTTACAATAGAAGTAGGAAGACCAAAATGAACCGATACATTTTGAAAGAAAAGATGACTGGTTTTTTCAGTTGTAGTTTTTTTCTTACATTGCATCAAAAGACACATTTTTTTTAACATATCTACCACAACATACAAGTAATCATGACATTTCCTTGACATTTGAGGACCACCTACAAAATCCATTGAGATATTGTCCCAAGGATGTGAAGGAACCGGAAGTGGAGTGTAAAATCCATGTTTCCTATTACTAGGATTATTGATTGCACATAAAGAATATCCTCTAATAAAACGAGATGCACTATCAATCATGTGTGGCCAATAACAATGCCTTTGGATATCGCTATTGTCTTGCCTACACCGAAATGTCCAAAAATCAATGATGTGGGTGCCTCCCTTATGATATTGTTTCTTTCTCCCTGTGGTATACATAACTTGCCCAAGTGATACAACAAAATGTTATGCACATGATAATCTAACTCTTCATTTTGGTTTCCTTGACTCAAGCTTTCATACACATATTGAAAATCATTGTCATATGCATATATTTCAATGTAGCTTTCATGCATAACTGAATTGTGCTTGAGTATAATAGATGAATTTACAATGGGCCTAGAGAGAATATCAGTTACCTTATTTTAGATTCCCCTTTTATACCTGATAACCAAATGAAATTGTTGTAGAAATCCCATCCATCTGAAATTTCTTGATTGTTGAAACTTTGACTATGATTGTAAGTACTACAAAGGCTTATGGTCAGTATGGATAATGGTCTCTTTCCCCATAAAATAGTGCTTCCATTTCTTTACACTTTGTACCAATGCATATAAATCTTTTTCATAGGTGGGATAGTTAGTCACAACTCCATTAAAAATTTCAGAAAGAAACGAAATAGGCTTACCATGCTACATGAGAACTTATCCCATGGCGTAATCACTTACATCTGTTTGGATCTCAAATGGTTGCCTAAGATCTAGAAGAGCCAATACCGGTGCTGAGCTTATATTTTTCTTCAAAGCATAAAATACTTTTTGCTGCATATTTCCCCAATGGAAGACTTTCTTTACACTTGTCAATGCATGTAACGGAGGTGAAATGGAAGAAAAATTAGCAATGAATTTCCTCCAATACTATGTTGCCCCAAGAAAGCTTCTTACCTCTGTAATTTTATTGGGATTGAGCCAATTCAAAATGACCTCTACTTTGGAAGGGTCTATCTTCAACTCACCTCCTCCAAAAATGTGTCCCAAATACACTAAATAAGTCTTTCCAAACTCACACTTCGACATCTTTAAAAATAATTGCTCTTTTTTAAGACATCAAGTACCTTGTTCACATGCATGACATGTTCATCTCTTCATTTGTTGAATATAAATATGTCATCTAAGTAAACAATGACGAATTCATCTAGAAATGGTATTATTACATCATTCATGACTCTCATGAATGTAGCTAGACCATTTGTTATACTGAATGGCATAACTAGCCACTCAAAAAATCCTTGTATAATTTTAAATGCAGTTTTCCAAATCTCTTCCTGAGCTATTCCAACTTGATGATAACCACTTTGTAAGTATAATTTAGTGAAATATATTGCATAATTTAACTGATCTAGAAAATCATCAATGTGTGGGAGTGGGTAGCGATTATTTAACATGATTTTATTCAGTGCACAGAAATCTATGCACATGCACCAAGTCCTGTCCTTCTTTGGTACCAAAATAATTGGTGAACCACATGGCGAAGTAGATGGGTGTTTGATACCTTTGTTCAGAAATTCTTGGATTTTCTTCTTGATTTCCAAACTCTCCATAATTTACATGCGATACATACCAATGTTTGGAAGTGGAACATCCTGTTGATGTTGAATCTCATGCTGAATTCCCCTCTTGGGAGGTAACCCACATGGTTCTTGAAACATCTCGCCATGCCGACTTACCACATCAAACAAATTAGATTTTAATTTTTCATCACATCCTTAAAAATATTTATAGTCAACATCATCCCTTTTATTGATCATGAGAAACACAAAATTTTTAATTGCATTAACTAGCCTCTTCATTTGCCCTACATTAACTAAAGAAATATTTAGTTTTTTGCAATGGGCTCTCACAATATACTCCACCCCATCCTTTAGCAAATGATATTTGTTCTCATGGTGATAAAAAAACTATTTCCTTTCATACAAATATGGGATTCCCAATATAATCCCGGAAATGTCAAGTGGAACCACATCTAACTTGACTTCAACAAAGTTTTCACTAATAGAAAATCGAAATATGAATTTCCTTGTAACCTATAAATTGGCATTCTTAACTATCCAACCCAAAATGTATGGTTTATGATGTGGTATAGTTTCAACGTTAACATTTTTGACCGAGTCTTCTGAAATCAGGTTTGCTTGTGACCCACTATCAAACAATGCATCAATCTTTGTATGATTTGAAATCACTCTAACATGGAACAATTATATCCTTGTGTCTTAATTTGGAGTGTTGTTGTGACTATTTGAGGAACTATTACTTGCTATGGCTTCCTTTCCCTTGTTAACCATGTATGTAATCTTGGTCTCATCTCCTAAATCGGATCCAAGATCTTGTTGTGTGGTGGCAGTCATATTTTGTTTCCCCTTGTTATTTGGCTTCTTTGGCCTTAGTTTAGGATGTAGTTTCCAACGATGAGCTTCATCATGCCCCTCTTTGGTATAATGTTTTCATTTAGTTTTCTCCCCTTCTTTCTTGATTCTTTCATTCTTCTTTTCCTTCCATTTTCCTCCATTCTCTTTTCCCTTACCCTTGAATGGATTCTTCTTACTACCCTCTTCCTGAATGTTATTTCCCATTGCTTCAAGATGTGTGGCTCGCACACATACTTCATCTAATTTGTTTGGGTTAAACATAAGGATAGTATGTTTCAAGTAGTAATGTAAATCCCCAATGTATTTCAAGAGTGTGTCTTCTGAATTCAATTTTACTCCTAATAACAAAGCCCTCTTTCTAAACTCCTGAGTGTACTCTTGAACTGCTTGGCCTTTAATTTGCCTAAGGTTTTTCCAACACACTATTGCTTTTTGCATATAGTCTAATGGATAAAAATGTATTTTAATGGAAGAAATGAATTCAACCCAATAAATGGATACCTTACCATGAATTCAAATTTCCTCTTGAGTCTTTGCCTCCCTCCAAACTAGTGTTGCTCCTTCTAGCCTTAATGAAGCCAACTAGATCTTTATGTCGTCCTCTTGTAGATTTTGAATTCTATAGTATACTTCCAATTGACAGATCCAATTTTCTAACTTCTCTGCATTTACCTCACCATTGTACATGGGAAGTTCAAACTTGATGTCCAACTTGAGTAACTGAGTTTTTCCTTTTGGGATTTTTGAATGAGTGTGGGTAGTTTTTGTGGTGGAAGTGGAAGATGAAGATATTGATGAAGATGATGAGGATGAGGATGGTGGAGATGGAGGTGGCTTTCCTCCACTAACTTCATAATTATTCTCTTCATCCTTCTTACCATCTGAAGATCCTTCTCCATGTGGAGGCTTCGAACCTTCTCATGATAATTTTGCAGTGAATGCATCAAGCGTTATTTTAACCATTATCTGAATATCCTTGAAGTTTCTCTTGACATATTCTTCTTCTGAATTTCCACGAGTCTCTCCAACACCTAACATAGAGGCTAAGGATTCAAGCTCAACTCGTGATTCTTGTACCTCTTCAATCACTTCAGCTTCTTGTGCAATTTGTACCTCTTCAATCTATACTTATGAAGATAGAACTTGAGGTGCTTCAAGTGCAGATTTGAGTGGAACTTTGGGTGAAGATGATGCTCTCTCAGCTCTCTTTCTTCTTGTCCTAATCTCAGGAATAACAACCAATAGCTTCCCTTATCCTCTTTCTAAATTCAACCTTGTAAGCATCACAAAATTGCAACTATTAAAAACCTTCTTGCACAATCTCAAGAAAAGCAAGAAAATAACCATTAGCAACCTTGTGCTATGATACCAACTTGATCTAAATTCTGGAAGTCTGCCAGTTAACTCCACTAAAAGTGGAGCTTCCGCCGCATTTGGCGGCTCCACCAGATTCTTTGTTGAGATAAACCCACACTTAATTTGAGATAAGTTTTATTAAATTTTAGTTAAGGGCGCGTTTAGCGCTAAGCACTTTTAATGCTAAACTACGGATTATGGTGATTAACCACAGATTAGTGGTAATAAACACATTTAATAACTTTAATTATCCGCTGATGAATAGTGTCTGGCCCATGGTCATGGCGATTCAGACATATGGGAGGGGGCTGGACCCCTCCGAAACCCCAACTCTTGAGTGGATTAATTTAAATTTATGCGAAATCCTTATGGGTTAAGGATCATGGTGTATGGTATGGCGGTAAGTGTGGGCGCTAGCCTGGGGGAGGTTGCGGGGTCGACCCTGACCTCCGCCCCTCCTCATGCATTAAAATTTTTGTTGAATGAACCATTGTCTTGGACTTTGGTTTAAAATATATATTGATATATGTGCGCCCATAACATTTGTCCAACCTTTACATTCGACCTTTGATATGAACCTTGGATTTAATATAATGCGCCCACTTGACTATGGTTTGTGAATTAGATTTCTATCCAAACTTGCCATGAGGGAGGGCACGTGGAAGCCTTTGGCTACGCCATGTGGCCCTGCTCCATTGGCCCAAATTTCACCCATAAAAATAATAATCCACCATATAGAAAAAAATTCAACCTTAGGATTAGGAGGAAAAATTTCAAATTCCCAAGCAACATTGGTGAATTTGATTGTGACACTTGTCACAGTGTCATTGGCTGAAAACTAGAGAATATTCCCTGAAGATTCCTGAGGTGCTGACTGGACTACCCAGTCATCAGTATGTCATTGTTTTGCACATTTTTTACCTATTTGAGAAAATGGACATCATACCATAACTTACTCATACGAACTCAGATTTTTATGAAACGAGTTGCGTTGGAATCTTGGTGATGAGCTCTATCCGATCATTCTAGTTTATAGAATTTCTGAGCACTTTCAGTTTTGAGCTAAATACTGAGCCTTTGATCAAATAATGCTACCCAGAATCTTGTACAGAGTTCAAATCTGAA
Source organism: Pinus albicaulis (assembly GCA_034641835.2). NCBI lineage: Eukaryota > Viridiplantae > Streptophyta > Pinopsida > Pinales > Pinaceae > Pinus > Pinus albicaulis. The sequence continues at coordinate 163,810,805 of CM076579.1, read as the reverse complement.
CTCCCCACGTAAATACCAGTTCTCCCTGAACCATCTTGCAGTATCTTTCTCGAACACATTTTTTACACCTGCATCATCCTTCTTTCTTACAGAAATCAGATTTCTGGCCAATGAAGGAATATGTAGAACACCAGGAAGTGTTCTAATCCTTCCACCTTGCAACTTCAACTTGAATTTTCCATGTTCGAGGATTATGGCCTTCCTATCATCCCCTAAGAAGACATCACCACCATAATACTTCTCATAGTCGCATAAACACTCTCTATGGGGAGTGAAGTGAAAGGAAGCACCTGAATCAATCAACCATGCCTCATGATCCACATGTGTATTTGAAGAAGAAGCCAATTACACATCCCCACCTTCATCTGAGGTGGTTTTTGCCTATGCAGAAGGAGCATCATCAAATCCATTTCCTTTCTCAGGAGATTTAGATCTCCATCCCTTTTTGAAGTTCCCTTCCTTTTTGCATTTACAACACACATTTACAGGCTTTCCTGGAGATTTAGATCTCCCTCTACATTTAGATCTCCCATGTGAGAAATTATTTTTGTTTATTTTATGGGACTGTCCTCGTACAGAAAATGCATCTCCATTTTGGCCCTCCATATTTTCCCGTCTCATTTCCTACGACATCAAGGCTGAGACAATTTCATCAAACTTCAAGGTAATTGTATTACTACATATTTCAACAACCATACTATCCCATGAATTTGGGAGAGAACACAGCAAACTGATGCACTTATATTCATCTGATATTTTAATATCAACAAATAACAATTAACTTACCACATTATTGAAGGCGTTTAGATGCTCTATCACTGAGTCTCCATCCTTCAACTTGAGGTTATAAAGCTTTTTCCATAGGAACAATTTGTTCACCAGAAACTTATATTGATACAAAGTTCTTAACTTGTCCCACAAAGCCTTCACCTTAACTTCCCAAGATACATTCAACAATACCGAATCTGAGATACACAACTGTATTGTGCTCTTTTCTTTCCCATCCAACTTCGCCCAATCTTCATCTGACATTGTCGTTGGTTTAGTACCAAGATCTACAGTGATCCACTGATATTTATCCACCACCAGATCCTCCATCTTGAGCTTCCACAACTCAAAACTCTAACCATTAAATTTCTCGATCTCTATCTTTCCACTTCTCTCCATCTTCTTTCACCACAATAATTGATCCTGCAGATCTCCCACTAAATAGTGTATGCCACAGGCCTAGGAAAAGCCCCTCGGTAGAAAAGGCGTCCCCTTGAAACTGAAACAAATCTGATACCAAATGTAGGTTTTAACCCTGTACATAAATTATCTACAAACGAAGTATTAAATCATAAAATAAATAATGGTGAGAGCATAAAACATAAAAAAATATACACAAAGATGTTCCTCTAGATCCCAAAACCGGGACTACCTGCTTGATTTTTCATTATATTCCTTTCAATGTTACAACACATATATATACATTCCAAATCATTCATAGACCCCAATCCATCAACATTGGATTAGAACATAACCGTATTTCTCTTGACTGGATCTACAAAATACCATGGAAAGAAAACCATTATGCCCAAAGCCATGTGTTAAATCCATGTAAAAAACCATAGATAGGTTCGCCCACCTAATATAGGGTCCAAAAAAAAAATCTCGAGGCACATCCCTGGACCTCATGGAGGGGGGATACTTCTCCCTTGAAAAACCCCTAACACGGGGGGCTGTGCCCCCCAGTGACCCCCTTGCTACGCGTGTGGCTATTCGTCGAAAGAATATAACACACAACCAACATAACTTCCCCTAAAATATTTAGTACTATTGAATATGAGAAACACAATCATATTGTGCTATTTTCCTTTTGATTCAACCTGTTACAATATTTTGTTGACATCCTGATTGGTTTAGAACCCGGATCCACAACAATCCATTAATCTTTGTTAGCCAATGAATCTTGCAATTTGAGCTTCGACAACTCAAAAATCTATCCACTGAATTTCTCAATATCTATATTTGAAGTGAAAACTATTGAAATACAAAATGTAGGTTTTAATCCTTTACAATTAATTTCTCAAAATAAATTCTTAGTAAAATATAAAATATGAAATGGTAAACACAGATATTAACATAGAGATCTTACCTTGGAAACCCAAATTGGGAAAACCAATGAGATATTTCAATACATTTTTTGTATAGTATTGTGATACAATATATATATTATGACATCCATAAAATTCCAATCCATTTACCATGGATTAGAATACAATCGTAGTTCATTAACCAAAACTAAAAAAACATGGAAAAATCCACTTTTAGAAAAAATTATGTGTTGAAAAGCTCAAAACATCGATGTGAAAAACACCCAAATTTTTTATTTTTATTTTTATTTTTTAACTATATTTCAAGTGCGCTTATCGCAACCCCCCCCCCCCCCCCCCAAAAAAAAAGAAGAATAAGAAGAAGAAGAAGGGGTTCTTAGCCCCCTTATGAATCCCATCAATGGGGGTGTTTTATCCCCTTACGCCCCCCTAGAATGAGGGGGTTTCTACCCCCTGCCTTGTGACCTCTCCACTACACTTGATGCAACATTCAATGCATGGGAATAATTGTGATTTATTGAAAATAATAGAAAGCATACCCACCATAGGCGATAGGTTTCATTAAGAGTAGCTCCAATAGGGAGACATTTTGTTGTTGGGATCCACCTTAGGATCGCAACAATTGATCTTCTTATGGAAGGAATCCACTCTTGTTTGCTTGCCTCTTCGAGGGGGCCATCTCCTACTTCAAATACAATTTTATTCCACGCACCTAAGAAATAGGACTCTATCCTTATTTATAAGTAATTAAATAGAACCCTAATCATAACAACCTCCTAACCATCTAGTGGACCTTCTTAAACGAGGCCCCCTTAGCTTTATTCAATACTAACTACCATAATGGGCCTTATTAAATGCAGTGATATAGTCCACCTTATGTTGAATGGACTTTGAGTATTATTACTCTACTACGAGACTTTCAAACCCCCATTACACCCTTAGGTAGGATTCCAACACTTATGGAGGAGTGAAACATTATGATTTTTTTAATGTACTTCCATATTTATATCTATTCACAACCCTATCCATAATGGTAATTTGAAATTTTTTTTGAGGATTTAAATTAGCATTTTAATTATTTATGAAATGCTAGAGGCGTTTGCAACTTTCCAAAGGAATGCAACCATTACATCCGTTGCTTTATGATCTAAGGAAAATTAATCTTGAATTTGTTTTTCCATAGTGGGGTTCACTTGACATGTGTCCTCATTTATTGTTGACTTGTCTAATCACATCTTATCAATGTGGACTCTTCATTCGTCCATGTTGTTAATTTTGTAACAACACCTCACCGTCATATTATCAAAGGATTTGTAGGTTAGTGTGCTATAGGAGTGATTGGGAAAAGTAAATGCTTCATGTTTCCTTGTGGTAAAGTACCACAACCTTTGAACCATATTGTTGATTAGCAAAGGAGAGAGAATAGGGCATTGGAGACAATCGTTCTCAATATTTCAAAAACATTATTAGTAGACCATAGTTTATGTGTGAATTTTAAGTTCAATGGAATCACCCACTGATCTAGGTGGCTCCAGAGACACTCAGAAGTTAAATATGGTTAAGAATAGTTCAAAAAGAAAATTCCTTAGATTGAGGTGAAACTAAGACTAGATCTTAGTGCTCATTGTCCTAATTCCAAAACAGGGCTTAAAATAGATCAAAAATAAAAGTCCTTAGATTGAAGTGAAACTAGGAACAAGTCATAGTGCCCGTTGCCCCGATTCCAACAATGTGAACGAAACTCGAATTCAAGTTTGTATGGTCAAGTTATGGCTGGTCAAAGTTTTGGTAAAACTTGGCCAAGTGGCAAGCTTAATGAGACAACAATTTGGCAAGAACTGAATGCACGAAATCTGGCCACCAGAATGAGTAAATTTGTTGCCTAATTAATTTTCTTAGTGACCCTTATTTTTGCAAAATTAAAAAATGACCAATATGGTTATAAAAATGAAAAAATATATTAAAAAAAGAGGGCAGGTTGGGCCCGCTAGCCTTGCCCACCCCACTAGTCACATAATATATATATATATATATATATATATATATATCAAACAGAGTGGTAGGCTGCCACCCTTGCCATGCCCCATGCACATCATATATCATATATATATTAAACCAAGGGTTGGGGACCCCACCGTTACCACTTGTCACCGTTTCCGGGGCCGATCCCCACTGTGCAGCTCGAAAACTATATTAAATCATATTCAATTCAAATGATAACTATTGGGGCTTAAAAAATCAAATCCACCAAACAATAAAATAACCAATGTTTATTTTTTTAGGCGAGGGTTGGAACTGTTAACCTCTGCCCACCCAATTTCGACCTTTTCCAATAGACGAAACAACCTCATGTTGGAACATCCACTGAAATGTTTATTAATAAGCCATTAACGAACATGAGACTACTCAACATTGATGTCAATGAGAGTCAAGATGCCTAAGTACATCTTACTAGGTACAAATAGATGTATCATAGTCGAGTCACCTAGAGTATTCGAAAAATAGGGGACATTGAGATAACTTTCCATTAAGGCATGCAAGCCTCAAAGTACTATAAATATCTCTAGTCTTTATCCCAGATGATGTGTTAGAGTCAATGGGTCACTGAGATCAAGACATGTTAGATGGGAGGCCTTAATGAGTCCTCCATCATCCAACATGAGTATAAAATAATATTTCAAGGACCATAGATGAAATATTTGCATTATGAAGCAAGTTTTATTTGACAAAAATGAAGAATAAAATTGGGTGATTTAACATTGTAAGGGAGCGTAATGACTTTATTTTTGGGTTAACGGTGAGTGAAAATGAGGCACGAAAGTATGAAGATTGTAAAGGGAAAATGATTTTTGAAATTTAGCACTAGGGAGATGGAAATTCATGGATGGAATGTAAGCTTAGAAACAGGAAAATGAATAAGTTCATAATGATATTAGTGGCATTTTGAAAGTTTTCTTTTATAACAATTGACATGGTAGATGTGATCAAATTATTGCCTTCAAGATTTATTTTTGATCATGCTTTTATTTGAAAAATATGGTCTTCGAAAAGCACCCATGCATAAAGTAGTTTTTGTATCATTCTTGATCCTGAAAAATAAATAAATAAATAAATAAATAAATTTGGCACTAATTTGCAATAAAAACGAAATGCATTTTTACTTGTCGACAATGGTGCATTTTGGACTATCTTGCTTTCTATATGCCTATTTTGAGTGCTTTAAAAAAAATTATTAGATTAAATGCATGAAAAACATGATCTGATAAATTTATTTATATTTTCAAGAAGTTTCGAGGTCCATTTGCTACAAAATCCAAAAAAATGACCTTTTATTATTATCTCAAATACAAATGAAAGTTATTCCATGGCGTAGATCTTGGTAACACCTTTCCAAGGATGCTTAAATCATAAAAAATGGAAACCATATGAGAAATTTATGATTGTTTGAAGTTTTGACAAAAATGTAGTGAGGGGTGCCATGTGATAGCACCAGAGGGTGCCATGTCGATGCTGAAGTGGGTAGATGACATGGCATGCAAACGTGGAGAGCTGGATGTTCAAGGTGACATGGTGGAAAATAGGGCAATGAATGTGTAATGTTGACCAATAATATGCTGCCACATGGACTAATCCAATGTTGCCACATGGTAGAAAAATTGTTGCCTAGTTAAGGATTGTCAAAATTGTAGTATAAATAACAAATTTTGGCTTTTATTAAAGTTGGAATCACGACATCTCTTTCAAAATTTCAAAGACTTATCAATCAACCACAATTTGAGGTTGTTAAATAAAATCCATACAAATGTTAGTCAAAGTTAAAAATATTAATCATTTTCCAAATTTGACAAACGAGGCAACAATTTGACAAATGCCCAGCAAAAACAAATTCAAGCTTTTTAGGAGTAAATCTAGTGTCTAAGGGAACTTTTCAATCAATTTCATGCCACCAATATATTTTATTTTTAATTTAACTCATCTTCTTGTAAAAAAAAATGGATCTCACAGCCAATTTATTCTATAAAAATTAGGAAAACATTGAAGCTACAACTCAAATATTTTTTTTAATTTTTTTTTAGAGGTTACTACGAGTGTGTTACAACAAAATTCGTAGGCCATTTTCTCACAAAATATCAGTTGGATTTTTATCAAATATTGTGGACATGTTCCCAATGTTCTAATGTTGATGCATACCAAAACTCAACACCATCAAATGCAAAACGTTCAAGATATAATCAAAATTGTTGTAAATTCTAGAAATGATTTTCTCACAAACTACAGATCAGATTGGGCTAAATTTTGTGGGAAGGTTCCTATGGTCCTAATGTTTATTCATACCAAAAATCAGATCAATCAAATGCACAGATCTCGAGATATAAGTGAAATGGATGAAGGTTATGATATTCATTTTCTCGAAAACAGTGAAGCAGTTTGGGCTAAAATTTACAGGCATTGTTCATTAGAATATTATGCACTTTCAGTACAAAAATTATGAGAACCCACTTCCTAGTTTGTGATATATCTTTAGTTTAGTTTCCACATTTTATATTTTGTTTTTGTTTTATTTTTATTTTTTTATAGATAAAACTACATATTTTTATTGAAGTGATACAAATCAAATTGAATGAAATTTTTGTTAGAAAATGGAGACACATCAAATTGAAGATTGAAGATGAAAATTAATTTAGGATTTTTTGACATCGTCAACAACTTAAAGAATTCATGAAAACCTTTCAAAACCATTTATTCGATTCCTACTTTCTAATCTTCCAGGTCGCAACAAGGTGAAAGAAGAGAAAATATTTTGAAATTTAACAATTAATTTTTCATTTTAAAATATGAAACTTAGAAAGCACAAGAAAAATATTATACCTCAAATTTTTAGTTTTTCTTCTTTCATTAATGTCCGTTTTCCTCATAAATCTTCCTTCCACTGGTTAGTGAATGAAGTGGCTCTTACTGCACCACAATGAAATCACAAAACAAAATCATGGTTTTATTCCTTTATTCTACCCTACTCTACCAAAAAAAAATGAAAATTTTTCTTCAATTATATGCATATTTCAAATATAACCATCTATGTATCAAGCTATCTAGTGTGCTCATATCCAATTCTGAAAAAGATATCTCTATGTCCTCTAGGATATAAGAGACTAGTTGTACTTTTGGTGACACGATTTATTGAAGAATGAAGGATTTTGTGGCCCAGTACCTACTTGGAACCAATGTTCAATGTATTCCTTTATTCCTTTATTTAGTTCTTCATTAGTTATCATCCCTTGAATTTCTTCTGGAAGCTTCCATTCATTATCTAAATGGTACCAAGGATCTAGAGATAAGCATGCTAAAAAATCTTCAATTTCTAGCTCAAATGGCTGCTTCTCATCAGTTGTAGTCCATTGGATATCTTGTTCTTTTATTGTTTCTTGGGATATAAATCTATCCTTGGTGGCTATTCTAGAACTAGGTCAAGGTCTTGAGAAGAATATTATAGGGCCATATCCTTTTCTTCCCAACAAATGCTTAAGCATAATTTTAGTTCCTTTGCTGGTCTAGAGCTCTTGCTTCACAAATGGATTAGTATTGAGAATCTTACATTATCCAAAAATAATTGAAATTCATGCATCCTATATGGTTTTGATATGCTTTTAACCATGCATCTAAGAATGAATGGAACTATCATGAGTTTGTATAAGATTTCAAAATAATCACCTATGTATCATTCCTAGAAAACGACACCAAAATATTGGGTGATTTAATTGTGAATTAAATCCCTGTCATTAAATTGTCAACCCGGGGTTCGTGAACTGATGAGGTATATGTGTATTATATGTACTAGGTGATTATTTCTCAGAATAGATTAATCTAATGCAGGAAACTTGAAACTAATTATCTCTTGTGGTTACAACCAATTACTAAAAATACCAGATACAAATCCTCTCACCCATATTTATGAGACACATATCAAAACATCCATGATTATTCTCCTTTTAATGTGCTTAATCAATGGTCCAAATATTCTAAAAATATTCCACAAATCTTCATGAGTTGAAATTGATATTCGAATTTGTGGTTGAGTGGCCAAATATGACTCGTCTAGAATCTTCAAATAGGCCTACAATATCATACAACTCATCCCACATTTAGATATATACAAAAACATGCTAATTTCCTAATATTTAATCATAAATTCTCTTAAAATACTTAAAATAAATTACTTGGAAAATAATAATGATAAAACCTATATGATCATAGAAATGGTATTAATGTAGGGTTATGAAGTTGTTAAATATGGTAAAGAACTACAAAATATGGTAAAATGATAGAAATGAGGGTGGAAGAGGATGACATTTTGGAAGCCCAACATTTCCCCCCAATTGAAAATGTTGCATATCTTCATGCAACTTTGCATTAATTCCTTTAATCATAACTTGATATTCTTGAAATGGTTTTCTTCTATATGAACTTTGGTTTTGTATTGATTTTCTTTTAAATTTGCATAATCATATCATTCGATAACTTTATTCTCTTTGCAAAGTGTACTTTGAAAGACCTTTGATTGCAACATATTTTTTAATGTTGGTTCTTGTGTGACAACCAAAAATTTATGACTATTGGTTCTTGTGTAACAATATTTTTCTTATTTTTGTTGCATCAAAATACTTGAACACATTGAGAATTCATTTTTAAGGCCCCATAGTGGTTTCCAACCATTAACGTGCTTATTAATTGATCATTGCAAAACATATAAACTTTTGGAATCAGAATGCAATAATAGTTGGTTAGGAAAGATATGTTGGTCAATAATGTATGAGGAATATCTAATATGGAAAAAAAATTAATGTATATTTACCCTTCCCCCAACTAAATTATATATTTTCAGTTTTTGGAAAATGAGAAAGGGAATATAAATGCGGTGAGATATTTTCCAAAGTCACAATTTCTGGATTTAGGGAATTACATGGTTAAAGATTAGAAACAACATACCTTCACCTACCCGGAAAATGGACAAGCTATGTATTTGAAAGAGTGTGGTTGTTGCTGCTAGATCATGGAATGTGAAGTGAAAAAAATATGATCTTCTTCTTCTTTCTATCGGTTGTATGTATAGAGGATGAATCTGGTCTCAAATTGGAATCTTTATTGCTAGGACAATGCTACTACTACTGAACTTTTGGAGTTGAGTCCTAATTTATTAGAACACTGCTGCAAGCTGCTGAAATAATATAGTATTAATTCATTTCCACTCAACTATATAATTATTATCTATGTGAATAAATGTATCGATTTCAAACATAGAAATAAATTGGTGGATTATTGGCCATTAATGAATTCTATTAACCAACATGAGACTACTCACCATTGATGTCAATGAGAGTCAAGATGCCTAAGTACATATTACTAGGTACAAATAGATGTGTCGTAGTCAAGTTACCTAGAAGATCCGACAAATAGAGGACATTGATGTATTCTCACTATTTATTGGCGAGAAAATTTTCCATTAAGGCATGCAAGCTTCAAGGTACTATAAATATCTATATTCTTGATCCCACATGATGTGTTGGAGTCGATGGGTCAAGACATGTTAGAAGGGAGACCTTAATGAATCCTCCATCATCCAACGCGAGTATAAAATAATAATTTTAAGGACCATAGATGAAAGATTTTCATTATGAAGCAAGGTTTATTTGACAATAAGGAAGAGGAAAATGGGGTGAATCAACATTGTAAGGGAGTTGAGTGACTTCATTTTTGGGTTAAGGGTGAGTGAAAATGAGGCAGGAAAGTATGGAGATTGTAAAGGAAAAATGAGTTTTGAAATTTTGTAGTAGGGAAATGGAAATTCATGGATGGGTTGTAAGCTTAGAAAGAGGAAAATGAATAAGTTCATAATGATATTAGAGGCATTTTGAAAGGTTTCTTTGGCAACAATTGACATGGTGGATGTGATCAAGTTATCGCCTTCAAGATTTCTTTGGAACATACTTTTCTTTCAAAAAATGTGGTCTTTGAAAACCACCCATGCATAAATTAGTCTTGTTATCATCCTCGATCCTCAAAAAAAAACTTAGCACTAATCTCCAATAAAATGCAAGATTCGCGAAAATTCATAAATAGTGCTTAATGAAATAGATTCAAGGAAAAGAAAAATGCATTTTTACCTATGAGTAGAGCTGCATTTATTTCCAGATGCCTATTTTGAGTGCTTTAAAAATATATATTAGATTAAATACATGAAAAACATGATATGATAAATTTATTTCTATTTTCAAGAAGATTCAAGGTCCATTTGCTACAAAATTTTAAAAAATGACCATTTTTATTATTATCCCAAATGTAAATGAAAATTATTCCATGGCGTATATCTGGGTAAGAACTTTCCAACGATGCTTGAATTTTCAAAAACAGACATCGTATGAGAAAGTTATGGTTGTTTAAATTTTTGGCAAAAACACAGTGAGGGGTGCCACATGGCAGCTCCAGGGGGTGCCATGTGGACGCTGAAGTGGGTAGATGACATGGCATGAAAACATGATGAGATGATTATTCAAGGTGACAGGGTGGATAATGAGGAAATGACTGTATAATGTTGACCAATAATATGCTGTCACATGGACCAATTGAATGTTGCCACATGGTAGCGGTTGCCTAGTTAAGGATTTTCAAAATTGTAAAATAGTTAAAAAAAAAAAAAAATTATTGGATTTGAACTCATGGCATCTCTTTTATAAATTCAAAGACTTACCAATAAAATACAATTGAATTTTTGAAATAGAATCCATAAAAATGTTAGTTAAAGTTAAAAATATTAATCATTCTACAAATTTGACTAACAAGACAACAATTTGACAAATTCCCAACAAAACAAAATTCAAGATTTTTAGCAGAAAATCAAGTGTCCAAGGGAATTTTTCAATCAATTTCATGCCACCAAAATATTTTATTTTTAATTGAACTCATCCTCTTGCCAAAAAGAATGGATCTCACAAGCAATTTATTCTATAAAAATTGGGAAAACATTGAAGCTACAACTGAGATTTTTTTTTTTTTTTTTGGAGGTTGCTAAAAGTGTGTTATAGAAAAATTCATGGGTCATTTTCTCACAAAATAACCATTGAATTTTGCTTAAATTTTGTGGACATGTTCCTATTGTTCTAATGTTTATGGCTAAAAGTCAACATCATCGAACACACAAATTTCAAGATATAATCGAAATTGTTGTAAAGTTCAGAAATGATTTTCTCACAAACTACATATCAGATTGGGATGAAATTTTGTGGGAAAGTTCCTATGGCCCTAATATTTCTTCATACCAAAAATTAGATCGATCCAATCCACAAATTTCGAGTCAAAGTGAAATGGTTGAAGGTGATGATACTAATTTTGTCGAAAACAATTAAGTGGATTGGGCTAAAATTTAGAGGGATTGTTCATTAGAATATTATTCACTTCCTGTACAAAAATTACGAGAAACAAATTCCTAGTTTGTGAGATATCTTCAATTTAATTTTTAGATTTTGTATTTTATTTTTGTTTTATTTTTAATTTTAATTTTAATTTTTTTAGATAAAACTACAATTTTTTATTTAAGTGATACAAATCAAATTGAATGAAATTTTTGTTAGAAAATGGAAAAAAATAAAATAGAAGACGAAAATTAATTTAGCCATTTTTGACATCATAAAAAATAAACCATTCCTGAAAATTTTTCAAAGCCATTTATTTTATTCCTACTTTCTGATCTTTCAGGTCGCAACAAGGCACAAAAAGAGAGCATACTTTGAAATTTAACAATAAATTTTGGGTTTTAAAATTTAAAACTTAAGAAGCATATGAAAAAGATCAGACCCAAGATTTTTAGCTCTTCTTCTTTCATGAATGCCCATTTTCCACATAAATCTTCCTTCCAATGGTTATTGAATGAAGTGGCTCTTACTACACCACAATGAAATCTCAAAACAAAATCATGGTTTTATTCCTTTATTCTACCCCACACTACCTTAAAAAAAATGAAATTTCTTCTTCAAGTATATAGATATTTCCAATGTAGCCATCTACGAATTAATATCTCTAGTGTGCTCATATCCAATTCTGAAAAATATAACTCTATGTCCTCTAGGATATGAGAGACCAATTGTACTTTTGGTGACAATATTTGTTGAAGAATGAAGGAATGTTGTGACCTAGTGAATGCTTGGAACCAATCTTCAATGTAGTCATTTCTTTCCCAGTTCTCTCCATTAGCTATCATTCCTTGAATTTCTTTTGGAAGCTTCCCTTCATTCTCTAAAGGGTACCAAAGATATGGAGACAAAAATGCTAAAAATTATTAAATTTCTAGCTCAAATGGATGCGTCTCATCAAATGTATTCCATTAGATCTCTTGTTCTTTTACTGATTCTTCGGATGTAAATCAATCCTTGGTGTCTATTCTGGAACTAGGAAAAGGGCTTGAGAAGACTCTTCTAGGGGCAGATCATTTTCTTCCCAATAAATTTTTTAGCACAATTTTAGTTCCTTTTTTGGTCTAGAGCTCTTGCTTCACAAATGGATTAGTATTGATACTCTTACATTATCCAAAAAGAAATTAAATTCATGCACCCTATATGATTTTAATATGATTTTAATCATGCATATAAGAATGAATGCAACTATCTTGAGTTTGTCTAAACTTTCAAAATAAGCACTTATGTATCCCTCCCTGATAATGACACAAAATTTTTGGGTGATTTAATTGTGAGTTAAATACTTCTCATTAAATTTTCAACCTGGGGTTCATGAATTGATGAGGTATACATGTGATGTATGTACTAGGTGATTATTTCTCATAATATATTAATCTAAATAAAAAAATTGAAACTAATTAAAAAGAAAATCATGAAAGAAAATGAAAAGCAAGAGCACACTTTCTTTCTCAATCACTTCCTCTCTCAAAGACTAGCTCTACGAGAACCAACAATTCTAATCTAAGCTATGAAATGAAAAAATAATTTAAACTAGTAGTCTATGAGATTACTAATGTGAGATTATTAGTGTGCCAATCCAATCTGAACATAAGGAAATGATATCAATATTAACAAAACAACATTGATGAAATAAACATAAAAACATATAATCAAAATAACACAAAAGAAACTAAACTTTCATAAATTAAATAACATAAATATTTACAACAATGAAAAGAGGCGTGCAAGCTGCAGATGATGGGGGCTCTCCACTCCTAAAAAATGAACGATTATCAAAATAGCAACATGTATTCCATAAAATGAAGTTGGAGAAATGTCCAAAGATATTACAATAATTAAACTCTCTTTCTCTCTATCCTCACTTTACAAATTTCATCTTTGATGAAACACCTTTGAATGAAGGATGCACTCCTATTTATACAAAAATTTAAGATAACTAATCAATAAATGTATATCCACAATTATCTCTTGTGGTTAACACCAATTACCTAAAAATATGAGATACAAACCCTCTCACATATCTTTAGGAGACACATATCAAAACATCCATGATTATTCTCTGAATGTGCTTAATCAATGATCCAAATCCTCTACAAATATTCCATAAATCTTCATGAGTAGAAATTGAAATTCGAATTTGTGGTTGAGTGGCGAAATAAGACTCTTCTAGAATATTCAAATAGGCCTACAACATCATAAAACTAATCTCACTCTTAGATATATGTGAAAAAATGCTAATTCCCTAATATTTAATCATAAATTCTCTTAAAATACTTAAAATAAACGACATGGAAAATAATAATGATAAACCCATATGATCATAGTAATGGTATTAATGTAGGGTTATGAAGCTACCAAATATGTTAAAGAGCTACAAAATATGGTAAAATGATAGAAATTAGAGTGAAAGAGGATAATATTTTGGAATACCAATATGTTTCATGATCGAGTTTGTCCACATGGCACTACTAACTCGTTCTCACTTTAGAAATCAAAGGATATCCATAAAGATGTATTCTAAAACACAAAAGAATTTAGTAAATCATAATAAATCCAAGCAAATAAGAACAAAACTTATATGAGATATAATGGGGTCTACACTCCCAGATTTATCATTAAACTAAAAAATATGCCTTATATATTATAGTATTCACATGAGTGTATTATAATATCTCATCTCCTTGTTATATTATGTTTTCTTTGTATAATGAGAAAATGAATCTTCTATTTATGCATAATTAACATTTAATAAGGATTGACTGAATTATAATATCATATAATATTGTGCACTGACATAACTAAAATCTTAAAGTGCTCCCATGAGGCCAAATAAGAGGACCACTATGGGGCAATGAAGATTCAAATAACAACCTATAGTTTCCATTAATGTTGATGTAGTTACATCACATAGATTTCCATTAGACAATATTACACATCCCAACACCCCCTCTTAATATTGACTAAATGGATGATAAAAATATATGAAATTTTGGTGATAGTAGCATTGGACATGTACTTCTGCATAGGTCTAAGTGTCTAGACACGTGGAAGACATCCAAAGGACATTTAACTTTAGCAATTTCTTTAATTAAATAAATTATTAAATTGATTTCCTTTTATAAGAAAAAACTGAGTTAATCTAATGAAATGCAAAGACTATTTTCATTAGTGAATTAGATCAATCTCAACTATTGATCTCAAGTGATGTTGAGATTTAATTTTAATTGTCAATCACTTTAGATATTAGGGTTAGAGATTCAGCCAATAACTCAAACTTATATAAGTAATAGTAGTAAACAAGGCAGAAGGATTATGATCGACCAAGAAAAATAAAAGGACATATAAGTTTTGAGGGTTTGAACAATTAGATAATTTCCAAGTTTTTGTTGTTTGTATTTTTTCTTAGAGGGATATTTTCCTAGGAAGGGAGTTTTTGTATGCCAAAGATTAAATAAATGAAACAAAAAATTGTAAGGGAACCTTTTTTTTGTGTGCATGTGTTTTGAGATTAGTGCTATTATTTTTTCCTACATTGTTATCTTTTTATTTGTCTTAAAATATCAATAATGCTTTTATTTTGGTATATATGTAGTAATAAAATAATTTTACAAGGTATTTAATAGAGAATAATTATCCAGTAGCCGGGGTAAGAGAAATTAACATGGTATTAGAGCTCTGTCTCTATGGAAACCAATTTCTTAAAGTATTTTACACATTGAACAAAAGATGGAAATTCGTTCAAGAGTTGTCACGGTCAAGAAGTAGTTCGAACATGTTGTAGAATTGCATAAATTAACGAATAAATTATATAAGAACAATTTTAGAGTGGATTTCACATACATAATTAATGGTTGTACAAAGGGACATGAGAGTACGTAGTACATAAATGAAAAAGATGTGAGATGCAACTGTATAGGGAAAATTGGCAGCTGAGTGGGTAGTACATCAAGTTGTGCATGTGAGTGGGAGATAATGATGGTTTTATGTTGAGCGTATGATACAACAAAGTGCAGCCATGAAACAAACATATGCGGTGGTGAGTATAAAAATTGTCAGCTATAAGAGCCACCACAACTGTACACGGTGTATGAAAGCCTTTTAGATGAACGTGAAGTAACATGTGGAGGATATACAAGAGCCAAAAAAGATGAAAATTAATTTAGCCATTTTTGACATCATAAAAAATAAACCATTCCTGAAAAGTTTTCAAAGACATTTATTTTATTCCAACTTTCTGATCTTTCAGGTCGCAACAAGGCACAAGAAGAGAGCATACTTTGAAATTTAACAATAAATTTTGCGTTTTAAAATTTGAAACTTAAGAAGCATAGGAAAAATATCAGACCCCAAATTTTTAGCTCTTCTTCTTTCATGAATGTCCATTTTCCTCATAAATCTTCCTTCAAATGGCTATTGAATGAAGTGGCTCTTACTGGACCACAATGAAATCACAAAACAAAATCATGGTTTTATTCCTTTATTCTACCCCACACTACCTAAAAAAAAAATGAATTTTTTTCTTCAAGTATATACATATTTCCAATGTAGCCATCTACGAATTAATATCTCTAGTGTGCTCATATCCAATTCTGAAAAATATAACTCTATGTCCTTTAGGATATGAGAGACCAATTGTACTTTAGGTGACAATATTTGTTGAAGAATGAAGGAATGTTGTGACCTAGTAAATGCTTGGAACCAATCTTCAATGTAGTCATTTCCTTCCCAGTTCTCTTCATTAGCTATCATTCCTTGAATTTCTTCTGGAATCTTCCCTTCATTCTCTAAAGGGTACCAAGGATATGGAGACAAACATGCTAAAAATTATTCAATTTCTAGCTCAAATGGCTGCTTCTCATCAGTTGTATTCCATTGGATCTCTTGTTCTTTTACTGATTCTTTGGATGTAAATCTATCCTTGGTGTCTATTTTGGAACTAGGACAAGGGCTTGAGAAGACTCTTCTAGGGGCATATCATTTTCTTCCCAATAAATTTTGAGCATAATTTTAGTTCCTTTTCTGGTCTAGAGCTCTTGCTTCAAAAATGGATTAGTATTGATACTCTTACATTATCCAAAAATAATTTAAATTCATGCACCCTATATGATTTTAATCGTGCATCTAAAAATGAATAAAACTATCATGAGTTTGTCTAAAATTTCAAAATAAGCACTTATGTATCCCTCCCTAATAATGACACAAAAATTTTGGGTGATTTAATTGTGAGTTAAATACTTGTCATTAAATTTTCAACTCAGGGTTCATGAACTGATGAGGTATACATGTGATGTATGTACTAGGTGATTATTTCTCATAATATATTATTAATCTAAAGAAAAAAAATTGAAACTAATTACAAAGAAAATCATGAAAGAAAATGAAAAGCAAGAGCACACTTTCTTTCTCAACATGTTCTTTCTCAATCACTTTCTCTCTCAAAGACTAGCTCTACAAGAACCAACAATTCTAATCTAAGCTATGAAATGAAAAAATAATTTCACATATTATTCTATGAGATTAATAATGTTAGATTACTAATGTGATATTATTAGTGTGCCAATCCAATATAAACATAAGGAAATTATATAAATATTAACAAAACAACATTGATTAAATAAACAGAAAAACATATAATCAAAATAACACAAAAGAAGCCAAACTTGCATAAATGAAATAACATAAATATTTACAACAATGAAAAGAGGTGTGCAAACTGTGGATGATGGGGGCCCTCCACTCCTTAGCAATGAACGATTATCAAAATAGCAACATGTATTCCATAAAATGAAGTTGGAGAAATGTCCAAATATATTAAAATAACTAAACTCTCTTTCTCTCTATCCTCACTTTACAAATTACATCTTTGATGAAACACCTTTGAATGAATGATGCACTCCTATTTATACAAAAACTTAAGATAAATAATCAATAAATGTATATCCACAATTATCTCTTGTGGTTAAAACCAATTACCTAAAAATATGAGATACAAACCCTATCACATTTCTTTAGGAGACACATATCAAAACATCCATGATTATTCTCCTTTGAATGTGCTTAATCAATGATCCAAATCTTCTACAAATATTCCATAAATATTCATGAGTTGAAATTGAAATTCGAATTTGTGGTTGAGTGGTGAAATAAGACTCTTCTAGAATCTTCAAATAGGCCTACAACAACATAAAACTCATCTCACTTTTAGATATATATGAAAAAATGTTAATTCCGTAATATTTAATCATAAATTATCTTAAAATACTTAAAATAAACAACTTGGAAAATAATAATGATAAACCCATATGATCATAGTAATGGTATTAATTTAGGGTTATGGAGCTACCGAATATGTTAAAGAACTACGAAATATGGTAAAATGATAGAAATTAGAGTGAAAGAGGATAACATTTTCGAATACCAATAGGTTTCATGATCGAGTTTGTCCACATGGCACTACTAACTCGTTCTCACTTTAGAAAAATAAAAGGATATCCATAAATATGTATTCTAAAACACAAAAGAATTTAGTAAATCATAATAAATCCAAGCAAATAAGAACAAAACTTATATGAGATATAATGGGGTCTACACTCCCAGATTTATCATTAAGCTAAAAAATATGCCTTATATATTATAGTATTCACATGAGTGTATTATAATATCTATCTCCTTGTTATATTATGTTTTCTTTGTATAATGAGAAAATGAATCTTCTATTTATGCATAATTAACATTTAATAAGGATTGACTGAATTATAATATAATATAATATTGTACACCGACATAACAAAAATCTTAAAGTGCTCCCATGAGGCCAAATAAGAGGACCACTATGGGGCAATGAAGATTCAAATAACAACCTATAGTTTCCATTAATGTTGATATAGTCACATCACATAGATTTCCATTAGACAATATTACACATCCCATCACCCCCTCTTAATATTGACTAAATGGATGATAAAAATATATGAAATTTTGGTGACAGTAGCATTGGACATGTACTTCTACATAGGTATAAGTGTCTAGACACGTGGAAGACATCCAAAGGACCTTTAACTTTAGAAATTTCTTTAATTACAGAAATTATTAAAGTAATTTCTTCTTATAAGAAAAAACTGAGTTAATCTAATGAAATGCGAAGACTATTTTCATTAGTGAATTAGATCAATCTCAACTATTGATCTCAAGTGATGTTGAGATTTAATTTTAATTGTCAATCACTTTAGGTATTAGGGTTAGAGATTAAACCAATAACTCAAACTTATATAAGTAATAGTAGGAAACCAGGAAGAAGGATTACGATCGACCAAGAAAAATAAAAGGATAGATAAGTTTTGAGGCTTTGATCAGTTAGATAATTTCGAGGTTTTTTTTGTTTGTATTTTTTCTCAAAGGGATATTTTCCTAGGAAGGGAGTTTTTGTATGTTGAAGATTAAATAAATGAAACAACAAATTTTAAGGGAATTTTTTCTTTTTGTGTGCATGTGTTTTGAGATTAGTGCTATTATTTTTTCTTACATTGTCATCTTTTTATTTGTGTTAAAATATCAATAATGATTTTATTTTGGTATATATGTAGTAATAAATTAATTTTACAAGGTATTTAATAGAGAATAATTATCCAGTAGATGGGGTGAGAGAAATTAACATGGTATTAGAGCTTTGTCTCTGTGGAAACCAATTTCTTCAAGTATTTTACACATGGAAAAAAAGATGAAAATTCGTTCAAGAGTTGTCACGGTCAAGAAGTAGTTCGTACATGTTGTAGAATTGCATAAATTAACGTATAAATTATATAAGAATAATTTTAGAGTGGATTGCACGTAGATAATTAATGGTTGTACAAAGGGAGATGAGACTACGTAGTACATAAACGAAAAAGATGTGAGATGCAGCTGTATAGGGAAAATTGGCGGCTGAGTGGGTAGTACATCGGGCTGTGCACGTGAGTGGGAGATAATGATGGTCGTATGTTGAGCGCATGATATAAAAAAGTGAAGTCATGAAACAAACATATGTAGGGGTGAGTATAAAAATTGTTAGCTATAAGAGCCACCACAAATGTACACGGTGTATGAAAGCCTTTTAGATGAACGTGATGTAACATGTGGAGGCTATACAAGAGCCAACAAATAGCATGCCAAACAACATAATGGTATGGCAACAATTCTTATAATCATCATTAAAAGTGCAATGCATACATATAATAGGTATAAAAGTATGTTGATGGTAGCCATAAACAAAAAAAATGGAAATAAGGTTGTGGTTTTTATCAGAATGTACAAAGGTTGTAAAGAAAAATAATTTTCCAAATCAATTGGAAGATTGGTGGTCATATTTCAGAGGGAAAGAGGGGGCTCGTACTAAGGGTTTGACATAAAATTAATTGTTTTGGGTGTTTTAAAGGACTAAGACACAAATCCATAGGATATCATATGAAAACT
This sequence comes from Pinus albicaulis, assembly GCA_034641835.2. Lineage (NCBI taxonomy): Eukaryota > Viridiplantae > Streptophyta > Pinopsida > Pinales > Pinaceae > Pinus > Pinus albicaulis. The sequence continues at coordinate 163,790,797 of CM076579.1, read as the reverse complement.
ATAAACTAATAACAATTTATTCTTTTGGGTGTTAGAAGGACCTAGCACATGGTTGTAATAGAAGGAAGTAATTTTATGTTTGAAGATTATTTGGATGGAACAAGTAACTTCCTAACATCAAAGGCGATGGTGAAACTTATTTTGAAGGGGAATGGTCTTTAAGAGAACGTAGAAAATAGTGTTCTTGAACTGACATACCCAACATATAAGGTGGCTCATGTAAAGGAAATCATATCCTAGAGGATTATCATGGATTCCATGAAGGATCATTTAATCCCTCAGTTGGTGGATAAGAAGTCGACCAAAGTGATGTTTAAGGATATATTAGGACTGTTCTAAATTTATAACACGAAAAAGAAGTTGACCTTGAGAAACAAGCTCAGATCCATTCAAATATTGGAGACTGACTATGCTACCAATTATCTCATGAAGATCATCTAGATGCATGATCAACTTACAACAATTGGGAAGGAAGTGGTTGTAGAGCTATTAAATGTGGCACTAAATTATTTTCCCAAGTCATGGGAACCATTTTTCAAGGGATTATACGGTTGGGAAAATATTCCTAAATTTGATAGGCTTTGGGATGATTGTATCTAGGAAGAGGCTTAGGAGGAGTATAAGGCCAACTGATAAGGAAATGGAGAGAAGAAACCAACCTTGGTCAGTTTTTCCAAGAAGGGATGTTAGTAAAAATACTAAGAGGGGGATTGAATCAACATTTTTAACTCAATTTAACTTTCAATTTCACATCCATAATTATGTATGCCATTGTTATTCAAACAACTAGTGTGTGTATGCACCTTCAGTGAATTAAAACCGTGTTTATCCAAATTACTTAAATTTCATAAATTCCATCAGATGTTTAACTTAATCATTGAATTATTATTTCATTATCTATTTAGTATGCAGTAAAGAACAAATAAATCACAACACATAAGAAAAAATCATTACATATGGACACCAATATTTTAGGTGGAAACCCAATGTGGGAGAAACCTATCATTGTTGTCATCTCTATCTTCTTCTCTTATTATAATGAAAAATCATTCAATACATCATGCTATTTTACTAACACATACTCTTTACAGCATGTATGCACCTACCTATAGGAGGCTACAGTTACCTCCACTTGTTCTCCAACACCCATTGGAAGGGAGCTACAACCCCTTGAATAACTTTACTGGCTCCTAACGAAAGGAAGCTACTACTCCCTCAACATGTTTACTCTATACCACTGTGTTATCACTCCGTAATTTTTGAGGTTGCATAGAAAATGACAGAGGTAACCACAAAACCACTTTGGAAACTAGGAATCTAGCCCTTCCAATTTCAGAGAGGGGTCTCTCTTTATGATTTATATTTGTTTGATTTAAGATATTAAGCTAGCTATCTAGTTCATTATTTGTTTGTTTTGAGATTTTTTGGTTTATTAATTCCAGAAGTTACCATTGGGTTATGGAGTTAATTACTTAAATTTGATTCTGTTTTAGTGCTTTACAAATAGATTTGACAGGCCAAGGTGCCAGATTAATTGGATTTTGTAAGCTAAATGAGAAGGAAAATAATTTTGGAGTTTTCATTAAGTAAAGAGAAATTAAGAATTAATTACTTAACTTTAGATGAAAAAATCGAAATTCTTCAAAAGACAGAAATAGAGTGTATTCAAACTAATTCTAAGTATTTCTTTTCTTTTTAATAAAACAGAATAAAAAAAAAAAAGTGATGAATTACTTCAGAAACACATAAATACAAAAGAGAATCACTTCACCAACAATTTGACACAAGAATCCTATGAAAGAGCTTTATGTATTACTGAAATGTCCACTGGAAATTGGTGGAACAACTTTACAATAGTCTTCTTTGATGAAAAAACCAACCTCTACTGCCTCGAATTAAGAAGTATTTATAAGCTTTGTAAAAAATATCTTGATGTAAAAGATAAAGATAAAGTTTTAAAAATATCCAACAAATAATTACATCGAATAATACAAAGATATAGGAATGTTGAAATTGTTCAGACTTTTGGCACTAACTTTGAGGAAAACTATGGATGACTTGGCCCCAAAATGTGCTCTCTTGTTGTCTATCTATTGGAGATGAAAACCTTTTACTCATTGATGTCACACAATTGATCCCATATTTTATCACCAGGGATAGAAAGATTGAGGAATTTTCTATAGACTTCATCAACCTCCGTATATTTCTTAAAAGTTGGCTTGTTGACGAAAATATGTTTGATTTCATGTTTGATAATTCAATCAAAATCCAATTCTTCTAAGAAATATTTCCCTGTGATCTGTCCCTTGATACCTGCAAATTTGTATTTATCTGTTGCAATAGTGTAGAGCTTCTGACAGTAATTTTCTAAGCTAATTAACTTGTCATTTGGTGCTACTAATCCTAGGAATCCTCTCTTGTTCAAAAAATTGAACTTGATATGAAATCTCTGGACAACATTTTCTAGTGTATAACATTTAGTTTCCAATTGTGTCATCAAATTTCTCTTATATAAACTTTCTTAATCTCCAGCATGGTCTATTTTCTGTCTACAATTTGAATTTGTTCTAATTTTTCTCTTGTATCTAAGTTTAAAACCTTAATCATAGCTATGGCCTCACCTGGTTTTGTCACAGGGATGTTCTAACTTATTCTATTGTTGTCTTGCACCCATTAGGGGAATTTTGAGGTGTAAAATGGACCTCCTAAGAAAAATATAAAACAAAAATAAACTTTATAAGATCCAATATGATTCAAGATGATGATGTCAACCATGGAGGATGATTCACCATTTTTGAAGTAAAAAAGTAAAAATAATAAAAATAACAAAATAATAAAACTAATTTTTCAAGTCCTATTTTCAACTTATCTCCCTACGGTTTTACTCAAATTTTGATTGGGAGTACTCGTTGGATACAAAATTTAATTCCTCATCCAAGGAATACCCATTTTCATACTTTCGATGAACCCTGCTACACGAAAAATGAGAAATACATGAAAAGACGTATTTGCAATCACATTTTTCATGTATTTCTCATTTTTCAAGTAGCAGAGTCCATCGAAATTATGCAACATGGGTACTCCTTGGATGAGAAATCAAATTTTGCATCCAAAGAGTGTTTTGGCTTGAAATTTGAGTAAACCCATAGGGAGATAAGTTGAAAATACGAGTTGAAAAATTAGTTTTTCCTTTTTCCCCTCTAAAATTTGATGATGTAGTCAAATATTATTTTATTATTTCCACTGTTATTTTATAATTTCCTTAGGAGGTCCATTTTAGACCTCAAAATTCCCCTAATTATTTGAATTAACTCCTCTTGATAAAAAATTATCTGAATGGATGGCTAAATTTCAGTCATGACTTGATTTATTTCTAACCAAAAATTCTCCTTGGCATGTGCCAAAGTCCAAGCCATCAGTGACTCATTTTATAATTGTTCAATCTTTTGGGAAAGCTGGTGATATTTCTACAGCTTAGCTACATAGAGGGTGTCATTTCTTTTATCTTTTGTCATTCTAGATTCTTCAGTTTCTCCTTTAACTTGTCATTCTCTTGTATCTAAAGAGACAAGTCTTGCATGACTTTGCTCAAATCACTTGATGTTGATGTCGAATCATCGACTGTCCCTGCAACTACAATTAGTATGGTTGTGACTAGATCTATGGCCAATTTTTCAGTCTTCTCTTTTTCCTTGAGTAGTTTTCTATTTTCTCCTCCATCTCCTTGATCTGTACATTTTTCTCAATAATTAGTTTGAGCATATATTCTTTATGCCGCTCACTCTATTCTATTTATTTTACTTGTGGATCCTCTGTAGATGGAAACACCAATTGTTTCCTAAGTGTTGCAATCTCTACATACTTTCTCTTCAAAATTTCTTCCACTACTTTTACATCACTGGGATCAAACCCCAACTTGATCACTAAATCCTCCAATGATTTAATTTTGTTGTCTTTTTCTAATGAGGAAATTGTCTCCAGCTTTAACTGTGTCTGGAAATTGATGAGTGATGTCCTTAATTTTGAAATTGTCATAGCAGTGTTGGTCATGGTGGAGAAAATCATTTCTCTAGAATATCTATCCATATCCATTTTATCTATAAAATGTATTTGTTTTTCATAAAATGAAAAAATATTCTTCTTGTAGTCTGAAGGGGTTTTTGTAAATGGCACTTGAGCCTGTAATAATTTCATCTGCATTCTTCCTTTCTCATTGTCAAATGTTGTTAATAATATATGCTGGGAAGTAATGGTATGTTTCAAAAACTGAGCATATGTGTTAGCTTAATTTCTTCATTATTATCTTTAATTTCCAAAATTTGATGAAGATGTTGGGCTCATCTGGGTTATCAACCAAATCTATTGATTGAAGTATTTTTGAAGGATCATGTCAGGCCGAGGAGGATGGAGTATTAAAGAAAAGGTTATTTAACCCTGTTGAGACACATTGACCAATCATGACTATCGTGTCCTGTTCCTCATCACCCTGAGTGGTGACTATATTCGGGTTTGTCTTCTGCCTTTTCTCATAGATGATGAATTCCTTGGCACTAATCTCAGTAACTGCTAAAGATGTTTCTTCCCTCCATCTTTTGCTCTATTTCTCTTGATGCACTGGAATTTGGGAGGTGGCTATTGACAGAATATGCTCCTCTACTTCCTATAGTGTATTATCCTCCCAATGATCTTGATTGATGAAATTTTCAATCTTTAGTCTAGGGGTATGATTGTCAGTTTTTGTTTTATGCTCCACCCTTAAATTATAGATTATGTTGAAGGGGTCATATGACCAAGTAAAACTAGGTTGAAAATTCATCTGCTTGAGGACTGAATCTACGTCATTCCCTGTTGCTATACTATTGCATATAAAATGTCCCACTTGTGTCTTAATCTTAAAATGTGACTTTTTGTTACCTGAAACAAAGTGGAGTTCATATATATTAATCATTTTCCTTATATATTCCAAAGAAAAAATACTCATTCGAACATATTTGGGCAGTCTATATGGAGTTATATCACACCCATAAACTCTTATTTCTATATAGATCTAGTATAAATACCACCCTCCAGTCTTGGTCTGCTCACTTAGGTGCAAAATTATTTTGATTTCTGGATTGATCCTTGGCTCAATTTGACTGTTGAGAAGTACCGTAGTTGTATGAATAAACATGTTTATAAAATATGAAAAAATATACTCTATCTAATTTCTTTTGACCAATGAGTTCCACTTTATTACTGACTGACTGACTCCTTGATCATCTTTCTTGTGCAGTGTTATTGTAAATTTGTCACCTTGCTGAAAAAGAAACATGTAAACTAATACAGATGCATACTTGAACATGACTTATGTAGTGATCTTCATTAGTTGTTGATGCATATTATCAACCAAAAAGTTACTGAAATTAAACATGAATGTCGCCTTGTGTTCCTTGGAAAAAATTGAAAGAAAACCTGAAATAGGCTCATCCACCCACTGGTCTAACTGGTACCCTAGAAGGAAATATACCAAAGAAACAACCTGTTTATCTTTTACTTTAAACATGTAGGTAGGATAAGGGGGGTTTTTCTTAGGGAGTTGAATATCCTCTAGGAGGAAAATATCGAATATTTGGGCTCTCTAAGGGAAGGTGAGTTTATGATATAAATTCATGAGGGTGGCTACTGAAAAATGATTGAGGGAATCATGTTCAGGAATCAATAACATTTGACTGATGGTTTCTGGTGAAATTTTGACTAGAATGTCTCCATTATGGGCCACAATGGTTCTTTGCATAGGGTTGTATATGGTTTGGCACCATATTATGAAATCAGGGAAATGGTGTGTCTGTGGAAACATAAGCATAGGTAACAGGGATTCCGAAAAGTTAATCTCGCCTCCCTGGTCCATATAGGTTTTCTTCAACCAGTGATGCAATTCGAACAAGTCGAGTTCACACTCAATATCAACAAATTTATAATACTGGTTTTCCTAGGGTATATGGTCGAGGTATGGGGTACCAGAGGACATAGGGTTTTCATTATTTTGTTTTTTTTTTGGTAGATTTCCCCTTTCTCTTTGGTGCCATGTCTTCCAACTTTAATAGATAATTAGAGAAATAGAAAATGTACAAGGGGAAACAATACCTAAATGGATAATTGGATGTTTGTAATTGGTAATTGGGCTCTGAATTTTCTGGAGACAATAGGCGGTGACAATGGAAATGGATTGCAATGTTGACCTATAGTCCCATAATAGAAACAATGCAAAGGATGGTCGCACAAAAATTAGGCATTGTTGATTTATAGGGGTGGATTGGCACCCATTGCGTATAGATTCATTACAGAATGAGTTTTTTGGGATATTAATTGTTAAACTATAAGCAACAATGGAAAAATACAATGGTTAAGTGTGTAATGGGTTGATAACCAACGATAAAGTTAACGGGAAAATGGGGGAGAGACGGGTGGTGCAACATGGTTGGAGGAGGATAGAACCTGGGAGTTGACGTGGTGGACCGTTGGTGAGAGTGGAGGAGAGAGAGGTGGTTTTTGGAGGGGGGATGGTGGTATGTGGCTTTGAGTGGGGGGTGGGGGAGAGGGGGGGTGGAGGGTGCAAAGTCACGAGCGTTTGCCACGTAGCATGGGGCCCGAGGATTACCTTACCGCTTTTTGGACCCCCCCCCCCACACTACCGTTAACGAGAATCGGGGTTAGTGAATAACTTAATGCACTATACATAACCGCAAGCGCCAACACGTTTTTGTCATTTTCCTGAACTTTAGAAAAGTACGACTTATGCCAAATACCTTATTTACAAAAAAATAATTGCATTTAATTTACACAATTAACCCTAAATCAATCACTAATCTATCTTTCTAAGCAATCATGGGCGCATTTAAATGTGCAAGCCATTTTTATTTTTTTAAAGACATATTTTCCTAATTGTACTCTAATCTATTGATTTAATTGATTAATCAATCTTAGACACTTTGATTAATCCTTTTCACTTAACTATCTGATTCTTAACCAAGATTGAACTGTTTGGTTAAGTTATTCACTAACCTAAAAACATAAATTCAAATGTGTTTGGTCATGATTAAACTATATGATTCAAACATGGATCTTTGATTATGGCATTTAAACAAGCTGCACAAAAAAATGGCAACAATTGTTTTTCTTTCTAGTGGCATTTGGACTTGCTCACTTTTATACTTGTTTCTCTTTTTATGGGGTTCTCATTTTTTATTTTTGTTCTTTTATTCCATTTTTTCTATTTTTTTATTTTATTTATATACCCTTTTCATATTTTATTTTTATTTTAGGAAATCATTTGTAGAATGCAATATTATTTACAACTTGAAATTAACTGAAAGAAAATGTTCAATCATAATTTGATCCTATGAACCATAGGACCCTAACAATGGCTCCAGCTGGGGATGGCACTCTCCCTGTGAGATGTCAATAATGTTGTAGATAAATAGCTTTGAATCATATTATTCAATATTTATTCTACCTCTGAATTGTATTATTATTGTTGTAGTTATGGCTGCAAATTCATCATGAGCTTAGGGCCTTTTGTTTGAGCTTCAACTTCTGATATGAACCACCCACTCATGAGAGTACATAGAAAATGGTATTTACACTGATTTGAATGAAAAGTGTTTCTATACTTGAGAAAAATAATGTTTGAGCATTCTTCCATTGATAGGTCCACCAGGCAATTCTGCTCCAGTCAGGTCTTTTAGGAGAAATGCATTGTTACCTATGTAAGCATCGATTGCGTAAGGTCCCTTCCATAAATTATCAAATTTTCCATGATTACCTTTATCTTCATTTCTGGAATCCCAATTTAACACATTGTCTCCTATCTGAAAATCATTAGCTTTAGTTATTCTATCATAGATATTCTTGATGTTTTCTTGGATAATTTGTGTTTTATTGTAAACTTCTTCTCGTGAATGTTGAAGTTGGATTGCCTGATTTATTCTCCTTTGTATATCATTGAGCTCTACTTTTAATTCCTGCATCAATTTAAAAACAGGGACACCTAAGGAAGTAGGGAAAACAACATTAGTTGGTATGGGGACATCCCAATTGATTTTAACAATGTTACCGATGAAATAGGTAACCTCAATGTTACCCACTTTTTGAAGTATCAAGAAAAACACCTGATTTTGAAAAAGTGGCGATGCAGAATCAAGAAAAAAAAATTTGAGCATTTTTTTGGCACTTTAAGTTTTTTTCATTTTTTTTTTTTTTTAATTAAATTTTTTTTTAAGTGGTGTTTTTTATGTCGATTTTGAATAGTGGTGGTGTATCATCACCAACGTTTTTTTATAGGATTGATTTTGACACTAGAAATTTTCTAATGTCTTCTTCTGTGAGATGTTTATTTTTAAGTGCATTTATGTACTTGTGTTTTAAAAATAAAAAAAAATAAAGATTTTTAAAATAAAAACTTGTAATGATATCTTCACTTTTTCACATACATAAAAGATGGAAAAAGGGTCAATATTCTAAAGTTTATATTTTCTACATGTTTATGTATTGTTAAATAATTTTTCAATGCACATCAAAAAATTGTCGCTAAAAAACCAATATATTGAACCATATGACAAAAAAATACAATTTTTCAATATAAATACAATGCAAAAAATACACTTTTATAGAGTTTTTGTTGAAAAAAACATGTTAAATAAACTAATTTTTTGGGAGAATCTTAACAAAAAAACTTAAGAAAACAACATTTTAATTGAATTTTATGTCAAAAAATAATAGCAATCACATGTTTTTTGCAAAAAAAAAGGGTTGTTCTCATAAAATATCAAAGTCTAAACATTACAAGTAAAACTGATTAATAGTTCTAAAAAATAAGTTTTGTTTGCAAGCATAACTTAAACATCATCAACAATATCAACTAATACATCTTCAACATCATCTAGAACAACATTGATGGCTTCTTCCGCAGCATTTGCTTCTTCATTTTGATCATCGCCGTCTTCTAATGGATCTTTCATGTCAGCAAATCTTCCAAAGTGTCCCTTTCCAATCATTCCATATAATGGTGGTTGAGGTTCCTTTTCTTTTTTGCCACACGTGATTCATTAAAATCTCCTTTCCTCAAACCAACTTCTTGCTTCGCATCTGGAAGGAATTTAAGAGCGTTAATTCTTTGTTGAACAAATTTGCATTGAACTAGATCTTTCTCAATGGCAATGCAATTTCTTCCTTTTAGTAGGCAACATGCTAGTGTTGTACCTAATCATCAAGCACAAAAAAAATAAGTAAGAAAATTAGTATGGAGACATAAAAAGTAAAAAAGAAAATATTTAAATTTAAATTTGTATATTAAAACTTACCTGAACCTGAGAATAAATCCAAAACCCATTCTCCTTCATTTGAACATAGATCTATAAGATAGTTAATCAATGCTTGTGGTTTTTGATAAATGTTAACTATATCTCCTTTTGCATCTTTATCATCATATGTTAGTTTTCTTATCACTGCATCATAAACCAATACTTGACTATGACTCTTCCCATCTACTCGATTCATAATAATATGCTTATAGCTATCGTATTTTTTCCAACATTCAACATGGATGAACTCATAATAATTTATAATAGGCTGATCTTCGGAAGAAACAATATTTGACTTTTGCCTATAACATAACATAGTAAAAGTTCAATTAAATTTTACATGAATAAAAAAATTTAGGAGGAATCAAACATACAATTTCAAAATCTTACCATGTAAGTTGCATCCTTGAGTTTGCTTTACCCTTGAAGCTTGTTAATAACATTGGAAACTGTGTGTATGAATGAAATGTCACAAATCGCCAAAGTGGTGATGTTGCCACTTCTTGAAAACCTGTAACCACTTTACTAAAAGCTTGATAAGTATATGGTTCTCTATCATATTCAATGTCTGGGAAATTGAAACCATGAGGAATATCTGCAATAACTAGGCCATATTCCCTTTTAGGTATTAGTGATGCAATTTCTTCACAATCACCTTGTATTATTTGATATTGGACACTGTCGAGCCCATTCCAAATGTAATGATTAAGAGTAGGATCTAGTTCAACATTCATAAGACGCTTCCTTCTCATGTTCTCCATCTTAATTTTTTCAATAAAGCTTTTGAAATTATCTGGTACTCCATTTCCATCCTTCTTCGACATCTTTAATGACATATATATAATAAAATAAAAATAGTTAAAATATGAATAAAATAAATTTATAAATCAACATACATTATTGAATGCAATATAATACTCTTTTAGTGTTGATGTAGAACTTGCTTCTGGGTAGTTGCGTACAACATCATCCCAACTGTCTTCATTCAACATTTTAACCATGTGTTCTTGTATTTTCATAAAAATTTTCTGACTGAATAAATCAAGTTAAAAATGTTAATATATTGACATGTATAACAAATTCTACCAACATCATTGTGTTTTATTTAAAATAAAATTATAATGAATGAAATAATTCAAGAAACTTACTTTTGAAATTCTGCACACATTTCTTCCATTGATAATTCACCCGACTTCACAAGGGCTAATACTGATTTGACTAATTTATCATCCTTCACACCTTGCATTGTTCTCCAAGGTGTAATAGTCATATCCTCTGGAAGGTGCTTCATTTCAGGACCCCCCTTACTGTTGGTACATATTATGGGTTTACTCTTTCTAATCTTCTAATTTTTTATGGAAATATTCTCCCACCAATCAAAAATATCATCAATCAAATCCCATACCTCCCCAGTTCTAAATGCCAACTGAAAAATGTTATCTGTGCCTCTGAAGAGATTTGTATTCAATTTTCCATCTTTTGCTTTTTTTTCATCAATTTGATAACCTGTTTCCATTAAACATTCCTTTTGAAATGCTACACTAACTTGTGTCTTATCCCCACCACATTTTTCTATGAATTCATTATGAATAAATCTAACCCTTTGGATGAAAGTCATTTTCATTCTGTACTCATTATCTGCATTATGATCCCATGCCAATAACTTTGATTCTATTTCTGTTAAGCCAGCGTAAATGATGCATTTCATTGTTTGAAAAAGATAGTTATTGGGATATTCCGCAATCAATTGTCTCTTAGCCTCTACCGAATGGTTCCCTCCAATTACATAATATTTATAATCAAAACATTTTGTCTTGTCAAATGCTTGTTTGTTGGGAACCTGACATGGATCGACAAGAACCACATAATCCACCACATGCGCATATGGATTGAACCTGAACAATGTTTTCAGATTATGTACATGTAGGTGATGGGCCTTTCTAATTTGATATTGAGATTGTCCTTCATTTGGGCCATAAAATTGGTTAACATTAAGCTCAAATGTTTGGCCACCAAGAATTAATTTATTCTTCCTCAACTCTTGTCGAATAGCATTTTGTTTTGTTTTAATAATGCCATCCTCTAACTCAGCACTTGGTGTTATGATTTCTCTGCTTCCGTAAGAGCTTTCAATTTGTTCTTCACTGCTGCTCACGACCTTTACAGGTTCACCAATATTTGATTTCCTAGTCTTATTGGATAACATATCAGCTTTTTTATAAACAAGCTCTCCTTCATGAGGTACAAGAGAGAGATCTTTGGCAATTTTTCTTTTTGGTGTCTGATCTTTTTTCTTCTTTTGCACAATAGTTCTCATCTCCTCCTCACTAATTCTATCATAATTTTATGTTTCATGTTCGACACCTTCAAAAGAAACATGTTTAAGTTTACTAGATTGACCCACCTTAGTGACTCTTGGTTGATCTCCTCTTTGTACTGTTGCAGTGTCACGAGCTATTGCTCTTTGCTTCAATCTCCTTTCCTCTGCTTTGTCTTTGTGGAAATTTTTGATCACATCCATAACATTTGGCACCAACATATAAATACCATCAAACATGTTTGAAAGACCCCGAAAAAAATCCTATGAAACAAAATAAAACATATCAATGATCAATAATTTATAAAAAATTGAATCATCCTTACAATAATGCATAGAGGAAATAAAAATAAGCATACTTACAATGTTATTTGCAATGTTGCTTGCTATTTCTTCAGAAAATTTTGAAGTTATTTCATCTGTGTCGTACTTGACGATTGATAGACGATATCTAACATTCTCACGTTTCTGAGCCTTCCTTGCAAGAACATAAATAGTGTTTGTATTCGGGACCATACATATGTCTCGTACTCTGCCCATCACATCATATGGCTCATTTAAGTCAATCATACCACAAATCAGATAGATGTGTATATCAACCTCCGTTTCACTGTCTTCAAGATACCATGAGAAATCGGTTTTATCTATTTCCTTGGCATTCTTCCAATTAGAAATAACCTTTAATGAACCTAGTGCCCCACTTGCTTGACTTTTATTAGTGTGTGCAACAATATCCTTATTGCGTCCAATAGTGTCCATAGTGCGTTCAACTGCAACTTTAGATTTGGGAGTTGTATCCATAGTGCGTCGAGATGCAGCTATAGATTTGGGAGCTGCTACCGTAGATTTGGGAGCTGCTACCCTAGGTGCAGAAACATTCACAGAAATCTTTTTTGATGCCATTTTCCTGATATATATATATATATATATATATATATATATATATATATTAGTTAATGGAAAAATATTGCAGATAAAATAAATTTAATAAACAAAATTTATTTCTAAAACTGAATAGTTTGAAATTAAAGCAGTAAAATTAACTATAAAAATTTTCATTTAAAAACAAAATATTATAAATTATATGTATATATATCTATATAATATGTTTTGAATACATTTTATAAAAAAATTAAAAATGTGTTTAAATTGTATAAAATAATTTTAAAAAAATAAACTAGTATTTTCAAACTTCAGTTTTTGTTTAATATTTAAAAAAAATAAAAAAATTACTAACTATTTATAACAAATGTTATAATATTATATAGTTTTTTATTTTTTAAATTGTATTGTTAAATAGTTTTTTTTTATTAATTTATTATATTGTTATATTAAAACAAATATTTTTTTTTTAATTTACTATATTGTATTTTTTTTTAATTATATAATGTTTAAAAACAAAACATAATTGTTGTTTAATGATTTTTTTTTTAATATATATATTTGTTATATTTTGAGATTTTTAACAATTATTATTTAATAATGTTTTTATTATATTATATAACAATTTTTTTATTATTTTTATATATAACAATGTTTCTATGAACTTTTAATTGTTTTATTAAAACAAATTATTAAAAAAAATTAAAAATTAAAAAATTAAAAAATGTTTTATTAAAACAAATAATTAAAAACAAAATTTAAAAACAAAATTAAAAAAAAAATAAAAATTAAAAAAACCAAAATTAAAAAATGCTTTATTAAAACAAATTGAAAAAAAAAATTAAAAAAATAAAAATAAAAAAATGAATCGCCCGCTCGCGGTCGCCAGAAGCCGACCGGGCGGTGCCACGGGGGCGGAGGGCCAGCCCCCGACACCCAGCGGGCGGGCTGTGCGCGCAGACCCCGACCACTGGGCGTCGCCCGGCTGGGAATCGACCCTCCGCCCAGCAGGGGCCATGAGGGTGGCTGGGCCGCCCCCGTGGCGTCGGTCGGCCGGCCCCCGACACCCAGCAGGTGGGCTGTGCGCGCAGACCCCGCTCGTTGGGCACCCCCGGTCGGCTGGGCGGCCCCTGCTAGGCGGAGGGTTGATTCTGAGAATCGGCCCTCTGCCCAGCGGGGGCCATCAGGCCGGCTGGGCCGCCCCCGTGGCGCCACTCGGCCGACCCCCGATGCCCAGCGGGCAGGCTATGCGCGCAGACCTTGCCCCCGTGGCGCCGCCCGACCGGCCCCCGGTGCCCAGTGGGCGCGGGTCTGCGGCAGACCGCCCCCCCTGGGCACTGGGGGCTGGCCGGGCGGCGCCACGGGGGCGGCCCAGCCGGCCTCATGACCCCCGCTGGGCGGAGGGCCGATTCTCGGAATCGGCCCTCTGCCCAGCGGGGGCCGTGAGGCCGGCTGGGCCGCCCCCATGGCGCTGCCCTGCCGGTCCCCGGCGCCTAGCGGGTGCGGGGGCCGTGAGGCCAACTGGGCCGCCCCTGTGGCGCCGCTCGGCCGGGCTTTGGCGACCACGGGCGGGTGATTCATTGTTTAAATTTTTTAATTTTTTTTTAAAATCAGCCCTCCGCCCGGCCGGCCCCTAGCGCCCATTGGGCGCGGTCTGCCCAGAATCAGCCCTCCGCCCAGCGAGGGCCATGAGGCCGGCTGGGCCTCCCTCGTGGCACCGCCCGGTCGGCCCCCGGCGCCCAGCGAGCGGGCTCTACAGGGGCGGCCCAGCCGGCCCCCAGCGCCCAGCGAGCAGGCTCTGCGCAGAGTCCGCCCGCTGGGCGTTGAGGGCCGGCTAGTCGGTGCCACGGGGGCGGCCCAGCCGGCCTCACGGCCCCAGCGGGGGCCGTGAGGCCAACTGGGCCGCCCCCGTGGCGTCGCCCGGCCGGCCCCCAACGCCTGGCGGGCGGGGTCTGCACGCACAGCCTGCCTGCTGGGCACCGGGGATCGGCTGGGCGACACCACGGGGGCGGCCCAGCTGGCCTCACGGCCCCCGCTGGGCAGAGAATCGGCCCTCTGCCCAGCGAGGGCCGCGAGGCCGGCTGGGCTGCCCCCGGCGCCCAGCGAGCGCGGTCTGTCCAGAATCGGCCCTCCACCCAGCGAGGGCCGTGAGGCCCGCTGGGCCGCCCCTGTGGCGCTGCCCAGCTGGCGGGCTATGCGCGCAAACCACATGAGGCCGGTTGGGCCGCTCCCGTGGCGCCGCCCGGTCGGCCCCCAGTGGTCGGGGTCTGCGCGCACAGCTCGCTCGTTGGGCGTCGGGGGCCAGCCGAGCGATGCCACGAGGGCAGCCCAGCTAGGCCGCGAGCGGGCGATTCATTTTTTTTTATTTTTATTTTTTTTTTATTTTTTTTTTTTATTTTTATTTTTTTAAATATAATTATTAAAACATTATTTAATAATAAAAAAAATGTTAAAAATATCAAAATATAACAAATATTAAAAAAAAAAAAAACAATTTATTAAATCACAATTATGTCTTGTTTTTAAACATTATATAATTAAAAAAAAAACCGTATAATAAATAAATAAAAAACATTTGTTTTAATATAACAATATAATAAATTAAAAAAATAAATAAATAAAAAATAAAAAAAACTATATCACAATACTTACTATATATATATATATATATATAACAAAACAATAAAGAAAAAAAAAATTAAAGATTTAAAATTAAAAAGAATAAAACTAAGATTTAAAATTAAAAAAAAATAAAATAAAATAGAATATAAAATAAAAAAATTTTAATTAAAAAAAAAATTAAATAATGAAATCACTGATATATTTATGATAAAAAAAACAAATAAAAAATGTTATAATATTATTTTTTTTTTTATGTGCATGGTCGTTTTATGGATTTTTCTGTCAAGATGAACCTATAAGTCTTTAAAAAAAAAAAACTAAATTTTTGTCCTTAAAACCCTAAAAAAATTAGTTAAGATTTTTGAACCTAAAACCTTAAAAAAGTAGTTTTTGGACACAAAAAAACTATAGAAAAACAGATTTTCCCCAAAATCGTCTTTAAATTGACAGAATAGAAGGAAAACTAACCTTTGAAATGCAAAAAGTTGTTGTCACCAATGCCAACACAACGCCTCCACAAAATTACGAATAGCAACACAATGCCTCCAATGCTAATGCAATGCCTTCACGAAGTTACCAATGCCAATGCAACACCTCCACAAAATTACCAATAGCGACACAACACTTCCAATGCCAATGCAATGCCTCCACGAAGTTACCAATGCCAACGCAACACCTCCAGAAATTTGCTCTAACAAATACTAGAAAACTTGATGTGATGTGATGAATAGAAACAATCATTCCTTTTAAATAGCGTATATTGTCTGATTGGTTTACTGTTTAATGAATGTGGGATTAAAATTTCAAATTTAAAATATTTACATTTAGTTTATTATAGTTCATACTATAGTTAAAATACTTATTATTTGCATGTAGTTATCATAATTAATATTTTATTTAATATTTACATGTACTAAATGTTGAATAATTCAAATATAATCTCAGATTAAAAATTAAAATATGAAATACTTACATGTATTTAATTATATTTAATATTATAGATAAAATAGTTAATATTTGTATTTAGTTATCATAGTTAATATTTATATGTAATCAATGTTTAAAATCATGGGATTAAATTTTAAAATCTAAAATATGTACATGTAGTTAATTATAGTTTAAATAGTTAATATTTACATGTTGTTATTTTTGTAAATATTTACATGTAGTCAATCTTAAACCATTCAAATAAGAAAAATATTTTAGTTTCGAAGGCATGCATGAAAGGAATATTTTGTGGATATTTTGAGTAGAAAGTATGGTGAAATATTTGAAGACCAACAATTTATTAATAAATTTTGAAATATATTTTAGATGAATATAACGTAAGTTTAAAATTTAAAATTTAAAATATTTACATGTAGTCATTATAGTTAAAATAGTTAATATTTGAATGTAGGTATTATAGTAATATTATAGTTAATACTTACATCTAGTCAATGTTAAATCATTCAAATAAAAACATTATTTTAGTTTGGAAGGCATCCATGATAGAAATATTTTGTGGATATTTTGAATATAAATATCGGTAAAATATTTCAACATAAACAATTTATTAAAAAAAATGTTAAATACATTTTTTGATTAATATTTGTACCAAATATATGAAATGAAAATTTTGGAGGGAAAGTTTTTCGCGAAATTTTTTGGAGGGAAAATTTGGAGGGAAATTTTCAGTCTTTAAGCTATATATTGTAAGTGGGAGAGGAATTTGTATCATTCAACCTATTCTTGTTGAAAGCCATGGTTTCTTCCGATAGCGAAGTTTTTCTTTCTAGAACATCAACATCTTCGTCACGAAACAACTCTATTCAGAGTGATGAATATAACGGGAGTTCGTTCACCATGAATAGAGAGTCAAAAAATCAACTTGGTCGTTATCCTAAATATGATGAGAAAAAAATTAATGAGGTGCAGCAACATGAAATTTCTGTAAATCGAGCGCCAGTTATACCACCTACTCTTAATCCTAAGGATTATGAAAGCAACAGTGATGAAGGGCATGATGAAGAAATTCCAGAGTCAAAAGTTTCACTTCGTCCTAGTCCCAAGGATTATGAGGACACCATTGAGGGAGATGATGAATATCCATTTCAACTTAATCCTAAGGATTATGTGAGAACAACAAATGAAGAGGGTAATGAAGAATCTGTAGAGTCAAAATATCCACTCTGTCCTAATCCTGAGGAGTATGCCAGCACCACTGATGAAAAGGGGGATGTAAAATTTCCATAGTCAAAATATCAAATTCGTCCTAATCGTAAGGATTATGCGAGCACCACTGATGAAGAGGGGAATGATAATGTTTCAGAGTCAAAACATCCACTTCATCCCAATCCTAAGGATTATGCTAGCACCACTGATGAAGAGGGAAATGAAAAATTTACAGCGTCAAAATTTCCACTCCGTCCTGATCCTAAGGATTATGCAAGCACCACTGATGAAGAGGGAGACAAAAAAATTCCAGAGTCAAAATTTCCACTTCGTCTTAATCCTAAGGATTATGTCAGCACCACTGATGAAGACGGGAATGAAGAATTTGCAAAGTAAAAATATGCACTTCGTCCTAATCCTAAGGATTATGTCAGCACCACTGAGGAAGAGGGAAATGAAGAATTTGCAGTGTCAAAATATCCACTTCGTCCTAATCCTAAGGATTATGCCAGCACCATTGATGAAGACGGGGATGAATTTCCAAAGCTAAAATTTTCACTTCATCCTAATCATAACGATTATAATTTAACCACTGATGAAGGGGGGGATGAACAATTTCCAATAAATATAGATTCAAGGCATTCACTTATTCATAATCCTAAGGATTATGAGAGCTTCAGTGAGGAAGGGGAGGGGCAGGATGAAGAAACTCTAGTGAATACAAATTCAAAGCTTCCACTTATGCCTAAATCCAAGGATTATGAGAGCACCACTGAAGAAGGGGAGGATGAACAGTTTCTTGCAAATGATAATTTTAGAGGCACAGATCTGAATATTGCATTTTCTCCAAGTGACCATTTCAAAGACACTCATGGTGATGAAGAATTGAATCTTCCCAAGGAAGAATTTGAAAGCATGGGTCAAGATGGTGAAGAATTTATTTTGAGTCAGGGTTACAAAAGTGTCGATGATTCTTGTGAAATGTTTTCTTCAACTGATGATGGTAAAGAAAATTTTCCACGCAATGATGTTGATGAATTTCTTAACTATGTTGAGGATGATGATAGTGGGGATAATATTCCTCCTAATGGTGATGAAACTACTTTTACAAAGGATGATGGAATGATGAATCCGTTGCAAGCAAATATTGCAACTAGGAGTAGGAGTAGACCTTTTCATATCAATCCAAAGCATTCCAGTTATACAAGGGCGAGGACAAAATATCTTATGACAAAAAGTTTTGTCGTTCATTTGATTTCAAGTGAATGTTGTCGAAGGGATTACTTGAAAAATATGGATTTCAACTTTGCTTTGAAGAAAAGGAAAACATATATGTCAATGAATAAAAGCATGCAAAATTCATATTTAGTGGGTTGCAAGCAATCTACACTAGTAGGTTATGATTATCATATTGGGAATGTATTGCTTTGCAGAAAGGCATTCAAAATGTTGTATTCAATTAGTAATTGTCGTTTGTCAAGAATCCAGGATAGATTGGAAAAGGATCCCACATATTATTCAGAAGCACGTTATAAACGGGAGGTGGGGCCGTTTGCAAATACTGCTAAGACATGGATGAAAGACTTCTTTTCAAATCATGGAGAGTGTATGCCAAATAAAGACACAATACATATTCCAGATAATTTCTTGAGACGAGAAATATTCATGTTATACAAAGATTATGCAGAAGCTGTTGAAGGAATTGGTAATTTTATTACATATTCTTATTTTACAAGGATATGGAAAACTAAATTCAACAATGTTCGTATTCCTAAGAAGACAAGGATGGGGATTTGTAGCACATGTGCTTCTCTTAAAGAAAAAAGAGATAAATGTCAAGGGGCAGAAAGAGGTATGTGTTCGAAACATTGTTTTTTAAAATTTGATACTTATCAACTATGAAAATATATTTATTCATATGTTTCTTTTATTTTATGTACAGATTCCATTGTCAAAGAACTTCAAGACCATCGCAATCAGCAAACAAGTGAAAGACAAAAGTTGTATAAACATCGAAAGAAGTGTTATGATCATCCAAATAAATATCCGAGATTGATAATTGATGGTATGGACCAAAAGAAAACACTTCTTCCACATTTTGTCCGCACGCCAAAAAAATTACAGGAGGAAAATTTCATTCAGTTTCACTTGGTTGGTTGTATGGTATTTAATGAGAAGATGTTTCCATGAGTTTTCTTCACAACTCCAAATATTCACAATGATGCAAATCTGACCATAACTATAATCCATGATGTGGTTACTCATTGGTCTGGGATTCTTCCTGAAGTTTTGTATTTACAATTAGACAACACAAGTCATGAGAACAAAAATCAAGTTCTTTTTGGGTATCTAAACATGCTCGTTGAATTGGGGATTTTAAAAAAGATAAAGGTTGGTTTCCTTCTTGTTGGGCATACTCATGATCATATTGATCAAATGTTCAGTCATTTTTCAGTAACATTGAGGAGGAAAGGTGTTGGGAGCCTGCCATCATTAATTGAATGTATTAAGAAATCGTACATTCCAGAGCCCGTTTTTCATGTGTTGGAAGAAACTATTGACATGCGAAGGTTTATTTTTGGATCGCATGGTGAGGAGAAATGCATTGAAAAACTTAACGACATTAGCTTCCAGCATCAATTTCGTATCAAAAAAATTGATGGGATAACACTTATATGGGGCAAGAAGTATTCAACTATTGAAGAATGGGGACCATCATCAAGTTTAGCATTTTTGAAGTTCATTCCAGAGCGTCCAATGTTTTCATCAAATATATTGTTATTACAGTCAGTTTCCGAACTCCATAATGCACGAAGGCAGAAGAGAGACATAAATTATTCTGAATGTCTAGAGGAAATTAAAAGATGTATTAGAGATACATATGAATACTTCGATGTTGCTGATTCAATTTGGTGGGAGTCTTTTTTCAGTAATCAAAGTGATATGATTTCAAGATCAGTAAATGAGGATACGCTTTTGAAGACTCCTTTTTTTTTGCCACAAAATATGCCAAATGAACATGAACATCAAGAAACACACAATGTTGAACAACAACAGCCTCAAGCTATTATTAATTCCCCACAGGTAGAGGAAAGAGAAATCTATATTGGTTCTAGAAGATCACGTGCACAACGTGAAGCCATGGAAGACCTTTACAGGGGTTCTGTGTAGGATCTTAAGGAGGGTTGCATGATAGTAGTTTTAGCAGATGAAGATTCACTTAGCTATCCATTCTGGATTGCAAAGGTTATAAAGGTAATTAATGAAAATGAAGAGATTACAGCTGTTGATGTACATTGGTATGCCACAAGTACCCACCGTTTCAATGGTGTGTACAAGCCAGAGATGGTAGTGGAAAAAAGAATTGGCAGAAAGAGAAAAAGAAATGGCACAAATATAAATCGTCACCGCACAGATGTCTTAAAATTGGAAGATGTTGACATACTTGTGTATGACTTCAATTTGACAAAGAGAGGAACTCTTCGGTTGCATACCATAAATATTTTGAAGAAATTGCTACCAGAACAATTACTATTGAAATGGGACTCTGCAGAATGTAGACATAGATCTACAATACTTTTGAACTCTGAAATGGTGGGCATGCATGTTGACTCAGATGGAGCACTAGTTGATGAAAGAGAAGAATATGGATCATTTTCATCTGTATCGAGCCATTCATTTGAAGATGTAGATTATGATGGTGTGCCAGAACCTATGGCTGATTTTGAATAACTATCTAAGACACTTTTATGTAATTGATGTTTGCATGATAACTTGAAATAAAAATTTTGACTTCCATCTCATTTTTCATGAAGTTCTGAGACATTTCTATGTTTGTTGGATTATATGTTTTAATTATGAAGAATTCATTTCTTTAGAATATCGACAATGTAACAATGAATTACAAAAATAATTTATGTTATATTCAATGTACCAATGTTGATATTTTAATTATAAGTAAAATAGAAAATATAAACTAATGTTGAATTTTTAGATTATGCGGTGATATTACCATGATATTATGTATTGTTACCATTTGGTATAAGATACTTTTAAAAGTTTTAATAATTATATGCTTCATTGAAACAGAACACTTTGTTTTGATTTGATTTTTAGGTTTTGGTTGAAATTATATTTAAATTTGTCTTATGCTAAGATTTGAAAAAAGATAAGTTTTTATCCTTTAAAATTAAAATTACTCTTACTTGTTTCTGTTCAATGATAATTTTTTTATTTACTTGTTCATTTTTTAAAATTGTTTAAGTCTTATAATTTCTCCATAATTTCATTGTTCAAGTATGTTGAAAACTTAAGATTGAAAAACTTTAGATTTACAACTTTTCATTAAGGTTTTTATGCGCGACCAAATTTTATCTTTAATGTTATGGCTGACAATAATTACAATTTTGGGGTTGTTTAGAGTCAAGATATTTTATGTTTAACAACATGGATGAAAATTGTTCGAAATGATAAGCCCTTCAGACATATATTTGTTTATCTTTAACATCATCTATCAAAAATGTTAGAAATTTACGATTTTAAAAAATTTCCTAATATGTTGTCTTTAATTCCATTGTTACAAGTGTCAAAATTATGACACAATATTTTTTTTTGTTATTCCAGCATCAACTGGTTTTGTTTTGAGGGTGTTTTTTCAATCCTTTTTTCAACAAACAATTTTGTTTTTAGCATAATTTTATAAAATGTTGAAATTTTACCTTCAAAAAAAACCAAGTGCGTTCTGGAAGACACACTTTTTGTTTTTGGGGTGTTTTTTCATGTTTTTTGAGACTTTTTGGGCTAGAGTTCCCGTTTTGAGGTCAGGTTACCTATTTGATCGGTAACAGTGTTTTTTTTGGTTGTGAGTCTATCAACCCATAATGCATTTATTAATTTTTTATGCCATGATTTCATGTTATCTTGCAATAATTTATTGATGATATTAACCAGAATTTTATTGGAAGACTCTGCTAATCCATTTTCCTATGGGTAATAGGCAGTAGAGTTTCCAAATATTATTTGATATTCGCTGCAAAATTCCACCATATTCATTTATTTCAATGTTGATCTATTATCATTAATGATTTTTCTAGGGCATCCAAACCTTGAAAGAATGTTAGTTTCTCATAATTTAATAATTACTGCATCAATGGCTTGCCTTGTAGGTATAGCTTCAATCCATTTGGTAAAATAATCAATGGCTGTAAGGATCTACTTGTGTTGAGTTGAAGAAGTAGGATGAATTTCTCCAATGAAATCCAAATCCCATTGCTTAAAAGGAGTTTCAGTTGATATGGGCTTCAAGGGTAAAGGTAAAAGTTTTCATTTCCCTTCAAATATCTGACATTGATGGCATGAGGTGACTTTCCTATGGACATGTGAAAATAAGGTTGGCGAGTAAAAAGAAGCTCTTAAAATCTTGTTGCCAGTAGTTTTCCAGTACAAGTGTCCTCCACAATCTCCTTCATGGAATTCCAGCATTACTTTTTTGCTTCAACTTTCAATAAATAATTTAGTAAAATCCCTCTAGCATCCTTCCAATTTTTTTTTTGATCTAGAATACAAAATTTCATAGCTTTTAGTTTAAGAAATATAGCTTTAGTCTTGGTCAAACCAGGAGGAGATTTTAAATTATGCAAGACGAAAATTAGATTTGCATACCAGGGAGAGGTTGCAAAAGCTGATGTTACTTGTGAAGTCACTTTCTCTCCTTGTTCATCAAGTGTAGCTACAAAATTTATATCCAAAGCATGAAAATTTTATTTATACGTTATTTTAGCTAATCCTTGACCTTTAATAAGTTTGGTAGGCTTGATTTCAATGTCATATTCTAAGATTATTTCAATCAATTTACCTCTTTTTCCATTAGGGTCATTTTGGTTCAATATGTCTTTGACCACAATGTTTGGAACAAAAGAAATTATACGTGAATGAAGAATATAAACTCTAAAATATTTAATTGCTTTTCCATAATGTTGTATTTTAACACATAATCTCTCATGTCTTTTCGAAATAAATCAATAGGTTTTTCATGTTGCTCATTATTTTTCTACAGGAGAACTCTGCAATAGTATGTTTGGATGCAAATGAAAAAATGAAAAAATATTCGGTGACATCGGGATTAATTAGCATAGGAGCTTGAGTTAAGGCTTCTTTTACATGGTCAAATGATTGTTTTGCTTCTATATTCCATTTTACCCTAGTGTCCTTTCTCAATATATTTGTTATGCTATTTAGAAGTTCTGCCAAATTGAGGATAAATATCCTCAGAAAATTGATTTTACCGATGAAAAATTGGAGTTATTTTACATTTCTAGGAGGACCTATCTTTAAAATAGCTTCAATTCTGCTAAGGTCAACTCTAATTCCATATTTTGAAATGATGTGACCCAACAATTTTCCTTCTTCCAAACCAAACTATGTTTTATTTGGGTTTAGAGAAATACCAATTTTTCTACATTTTTCAAAGACTCTTCTTAGGTGAAGAAAATGTTCCTCATCTATCTTTGAAAAGACAATGATATCATCAAGATAAATGACTATAAGCCTGCCTATCTCATCTACAAAGTAAATATCCATTGCTCTTTTGAATGTAGCACCAACATTCATTAAGCCAAAAGGCATATTTACATACATGAAAGTGCCCCAGGGCGAATGTAATAAAGAAATTTTGCTAGAGCCAACAACCTTCTACAAAATGTGATCCATTTTGGGCAGAGGATAGTTGTCATTCAGAGCAACTTTATTGATGTTCCTAAAATCAACAGAGTCTAATTTCTCCACTCTTTTTCCTAGTAGGAACTAAGTTTGATACCCATTTAGAATACCTCAATGGTACAATAATATTGGCATTATACATCCTTTTGACTTCCTTTTCAACTAGGGGCATCAACATTTGGTTGATTATTCTAAGTTTCTTTTTCAAAGGTTTTTCTTCTTCTTTTATAGGAATATTATGTTTTATCATGCTAGTGTCATAAAATTTTAAATCCTCATAACTCCAGGAAAATACATCTATGAATTCTTTGAAGAAGTCTATGTATTTCTGCTTTTCAACAGGGGGTAAAGATTTAGTATTTTAACTAGTTCTGGTCCTTTCATTTCCTATATTATAGTCTTCAACTTCAGCTCTAGTAGGTTCATTTAGGTTTTTTAGCCACATCATTAAAATCAAATAACTCTTCTAATGGAACTAACCCTCTAGGTAAAACATTATCTTTCAATTGTCAAATTTCTAATTCTTCTTGATCTTGATCTATTTTATTCAATTATATCTTATTCACACTCTTATTTACATTATTTTCTATATCACAATACATATCTATATTGACACACTCGAATTCATCCTTTGACTGCAAAAAAAATTCAATTTGTTCATCATTTCCAAAGACTTGACAGTGCTTGATAATATCTGGGACAACTTGTCTGTTTTTCACTTCAACTATGTACTTGTGACTTGGATAGTATGGCATTTTACAAGTACTAGTTGAAACATCCAAACCATCAGCTAGGTTATTTTGACTTCTTGGAATTACAGATAACTCATATTCAACAAAGCATTCAAGGAAATATAGAACAAAATTCATGTAAGCCATTAATCTTAGATGTTTGGTTGAATACTCCCCTTTGATTTTCTTTATTATGAGCTCAGAATCTCCATGAATGGATATTCTTTTGGCACCCAGCCTTGTCAAAAGATGCAATCCCAGGATTAAGGCTTCATACTCATCTACGTTGTTGGGAGATTGAAAATAGAGTTTATACAAATTCCCTTCTAATTTATTGGTTTTCGAATTTGAAATCCACAAACCTGCTCTTGATCCTTCCTTAGTTACAACCCCATCAAAATCCATGTTCCATAAAGATTCATTTTTTTCATCGTGTTTTACAATGTCTATTTTGATTTCTTCAATTTCACACAAATCAATTTATAAAGTTGGTACTTGCTCTTCCATGTGTCCATTATTGTACAAAATGAAATAATCTAGGTCTGAATGGACTAAATACAAGGGATAATTGTGTGGTTTTTCTTGACTGTTGACCATATATTTCATCAATGTTTCTCTATATAGTCTCCTATGTTGACCAAACACTAGAATGGTAGCATAGGTCATATTCATTTGAAGGGTTCCTTGTAGTTTAGCTCCCCATGAGAGAGATAACAACATACCATATTTAGGAGGTATATCAAAACCAAAAATATCCATTACCACACTCTTGGCTGGTATCTAGACTGAAGTGGCACACAAATATTTAATAAGGCCTAGGCATTTTAATTTACTTGAATCAAAAGAATACAAGTCTTGGTCGGGTCTAGTGATATCAAGTCCTAATTTTTCCATAATAGCCTTTGTCGTAAGGTTGTGTGAAGCACCTGAGTCAATAATTGCATTGTGTGGAATTATATCATGAATGTTTAAACTGGCATAAAATGGAGGTACACTTCCCTCCCAAGTTTTTCCATCAACTTTAGGCCCAAACAGTAATTATGGTTGATCATCAGTTAAATTTATTTTTTATTCTCCTTCCCCTATATTCAAAGCTTTCATCACTTGGGATCTGTAAGAATTCTTATTCATGAGTTCTTTTTGGGGAATGGGTATTTTGAGTTTAGCCACTTCATTTTCTATGTTGAATGATGTTTGAGTTTTGTCTATATTAATGACATCTTGTTTCTTTCTTTTTTCCTGGGAAAAAATAGTAATTTTATTAATGAAAATAAAATTACATGTTGCATGAACTGATAATTTTACCAACAACCAGTTGAGACTGGTGTTAAATTTTCATACAAGATAAACTAAAATTACATATGGGGAGGAAATTAAGTTTTTCTCCCTTTCTTCTCCTCAACCTTCTGCCATTCACCCTATGATGGCATGGGGGAAACAAGGGAGAGATGATTATATTCTATAGGTGCTCTATTATCCTTGTCTAAGTTTGAGGTATCTGATGAATGATGCCTTTTATTACCTCCATTTTCCTGTGCCACAGGTTCTTTTATGAACTGATCTGGGGATATTAGCTAAAATGGATATTGCATTGCATTTCCTTGAACCTTCGGGTCGGTTTCTATTTTCTTGTTCTCATTGGTGATGGGATCTATCGCTTCTTCTTCCGCATCCTCCTTTGGTCGACATGGGGGGAATTTCCATCCTTTGGGTGCTTTCCCTACCTTCTTCTTTTTTTTGTTATCTCTTTTTGCATCAGGGCATGTGTTTTGTAAGTGTCCAGTATGCATGCAAATTTTGCATCTGAATGTCGTGTTTTCATAGTCTATATGTTTCATCCAATTTTTCTATTTTTTTACCAACAATATACTTTTGGATAATCCTTTGCTAAGATCCACTTCCACACAAATTCGAGAAAAAGTGTATATTATCTCCTCCAAATATTGTGTATCTATTTTGATGCATCACCCAATGATGTTCCCAATAGCTTCTCAAACAGAGTTGTTCCATAAATGAAGGGGAAGGTTGTGCAACCAGATCCAAACCATAGTGTTTGCATCAAAATCTATAAACCATGGTGTAATGAAGAGTCTAGTAGATCCCCAGAACCACGATCCTTCCCAATGTATAATGGATCTGGCTTCTGAGCTTGAAAACTTGACAATGAAGAATCCTTTGGAGCAAAGATACACATTACATGGTCTAGTTTGTAAAAATCCAATGAAATAGCTCCATTGGTTTAGGCCAAAATAAGTTAAATCTACATATGATAGCTTGTGATTCATATGTGGTGCGATGATGATAAATATCTAGAATGTCTATGTTTAGTTCTGGTGTAACATTCAATTGCTCTAATATATAATTGCTTGGGATGTTGTTCGCTAGTCCTATAGGTGTAGCTTCTTTATTTTTCCCCTATAAGATGGTCCTATATGAGTGGCCTCCTTTAGGGGGCTCCTGCTTTAAGGTATTTCACCCCTTTGCATTCCAATGACCATTTGATTTGCATTGTTCTGCTACTCCTCCTCTTAGCTAGAGGTTGAGGGTAATGGTTGACCCTGTGCTTATGGAGTATTCCTTGATTGTACAAGAGTCTTGTAAATTTCTGCCTCGAATGATGAATGATTGCATGTGTATAGGATATCCCAATGTATACTTGATATTCTGTTTCAGATTTATCACCCTCTTTGTATCGTATACCCATAATAATATATTCTTCCCCACAGGGGGTCTAATGAAAATTTGGAACTAGGTTTGGGTTACTTGATGTGTAATGGTTGATTCATTTTTTTTTGTCCCTTGTCTATGCCTATTCTGGCTGCCCCAATAATTGTGTGTTCTTTTTGGGATGATGGTTGCGATGATTCCATGACAAATATGGGTTGTTGCCTTGATGTATCAAGATGTATGTTTTTGTCTTGATGCAGCGGAAGCTATGTGGTCATTGTGGTACATAGCCCAGTGTGGGCCACATCACATATTCGAGTAGAAAAGGGGTATGGCCCATCCCCCTCTTCGTTTTAACTTGTTCAATGATATGTTTGGGGATCCAAGCCTCCAATACTAGTCTAGGAGATACAAAGATCCATTTCAATATGTATGGTTTACTCATTGGGCTTCCAAAAACCATCATGTGCCCCTATTGAAACTCTTCATGCCGAAAATCACAGCTCTTCACTACCCATTCCTTCCAAGACAAGGATTCCATTTTTCTAGCACCGAACTTGTGGATTAAAATGATGCTGGGTTCGAGAGACGTGTGATCTATGCAAAAATAATAACTGTAAATGAATATGGGGAGGCTATGGTCTGTGGATGGGTGTTCCAGGAATCCCTGGCACCAACACCCATTATACTCCCTCGTGCATCCTCCATGCTGGCTCCGCCATTGTTTAAGTCTAGAGGCCGCCAGTCCAGCGTTGCCCCTCCAGGCTACCATGAACCTGTGTGAGTCAGTCGTAGTATCTGGTAGCCCAACTGAAAAAACCCTATCACCTGCTTGTGCCATAGCTCCTCCCCTATTAATTGTTTACATGTTTTCTTTTGACAAAACACCTATGCATTATTATCATTCTACATCAACATCTTCTTTCTTAACAACATATTTTTGGGAAATATCCTTCTGCTGGCTAGTAGAAGGAATATTAGTTTGGATCTTTTTAGGATGAGTATCAGATATTTTCCTGGCAGGAACATCTACACTCTTTTTGGGAGATGTATTAAGATATTTCTTTGATGGATTATCACTAGTTTTGTTACTCCTCATGTTGTACTGTTTATGGACTTCCATTATTATATTTTCAAAACCTTGTTTTTACTCTTCTGATTCGTCAAAATTTACTTCAGGTTGTGAAAGAAAGAAAAGGTCTTGCTCTTATTGAGTTAAGAAAATGGGTTCACTATCATTTATTCCCATTAAATTTATCTTATTTTCATCAAGGTCTTCAACTATTTCTCCCTCTTCATCTGCATAGTTTTCTTAAAATGGAGGTTTGATCTGTTGATATGGACCCTTTTGTTCTCTTTGTTTGATCTGTTGATATGGAACCTTTTGTTCTCTTTGTTTGATCTAGGGTGGGTTTATCCTAAAGTTAGGATTTCTGATTTGAGGATGATCTGAATATGGACAAACTAGTTTCGTTATGCTAGCTTCCTCATCAGTATAAAATAAAAGTGTGCTTAATGATTGTGTGCATAGATTTGAGAATGAAGGAAGATTAATTCAATGGTTGCTTTCGAGTGTTTTTCAACCAATATAATTCCATGAAAAAATTTAAAACCATGAAATCATCAAACACTTGAAAATAAATGTGCATAAAACAACAAGACAAAAACCATTAATGAAGGAGTTCACCCCTCCTGGGCTACATCTCCTTGGCCTGTCAACATGACTAGACCACTCTTGTATTCAGTGTCAAAATTACATATCAGTTTTATGCCAAACACATGTGACTATTACCCCTTCAAGGTAATTTTCTTCTATAAAGAACCCTCACAATATCATCAACACAACATGTCTCCTATAGGGATGACATTATTTCACCAGTGAGAGTTAGAAGCCCCTCACATACACTCTTCAATTCTACACTGAAGAATACAATTAAAAACTTCATGAATAAAGAATTCAAACCAAAGCTGAACCATGCTGGTAATAGCTACTACAAAAAGTGTTATGGAATTGGGAAAACCCCTACAAGGTCTCCTCCTTTCTCAACGACTTCCAAACTACTTCGAACATATGATTGATCCATACATATTACTTGTCAAAACTGAAATATGACCCTGAATATGTGCTAAAATTAGTAAACAAAGGCTACCAATGGATTCAGAAGACCCAAAAACCCCTAAGTAGCCTCTTCTGGCTCTGCAAATGGTCTTTAGGTGAAGTAGGTGTGACCTCATCTCTTGGTGGCCTTGGGCATATTGAATCTTCAAGCTCGAAAAATCACTTCCAGAAGTTCTCCCCCGCCTCTGAAACCTACACAAAATTTTTTAGAGTATCCAAAAATGCTGGGATAGACTCTTTCTGAGCCCAATTTGGTCGAAATTTTCTCAAGTTATGGATTCTTCAATTTTTCCTAGGAAAACTCCTCTAAAACTGGAGCAACTCCAATTAACTCCACAAAAATTGGAGGTCATGCTGAATTTGGTGGATTCCACCAAACTAACTGCAGATATAAGTGCGATTAATTAGTGGTTAATTGAAGCTTAACTGGTGATAAGAAGATTTTAGCACTAATGGTGTGTTTAATACAAATCCACATTAAAGTGTCGATTATGGGTTAATGAACCTGTGTTTGGTGTTTTAAATCGAAGTCCATAGTTTTTTAAGAACTTCAACGATGGTCTGTTGGTATTGTTTGTGCGTTGTGTGGGGGAGGTCGTAGGGTCGACCCCAACCTCCGCCGATCCACCAATGTAAATTTTTTTTTGGCCATACAATATGAAATTTTTACCATAACATAACGATATTTCGACCTTGAAGGGGCACATGGCATCCTCGAGGCTAGCCACATGTCATGTCCTCATTCGTCCAAACCAAACCAATCAAATTGCGCCAACGAACCAAAATTTCAACCAACCACCAACTAACACCTGTCAACACCTGATTCATCCAATTGGAGGAATATTTCAAGAATATTCTTTTTGATATTGTTATCAGAAATCGGATTGTCCACAGTATCATAGACAAATTTGCGACGTAAGTTCATCCACATCTAAGGTATGAGTTGGTAGATTTACTTCTCTTCTTCTTTTTTAGTAAGCTAGTTTAGGGTTAGGATAGGACTCTTATTCCCCTCACTCATAATATATATTTATTTTATTAAATTTTATTTTTAAATAAAAATTAATCAATTAATATTTATTATTAGTGAATGGAAGTTGAATGTAATTTAATTAGATTCATATTAATCTTATTTATTTAATATATAGTCCAAAAATTGAAAATTTAAAGGGAGGATTAGTTAATAAGTTTTGTCATAAAAAAATAAAAAAATAAATAAAATAAAATAAAATTTTTTAGGGTTTAGTTAAGTATCTAGTTAAATCTTCATAGTTAATAGTTTTGATTTGGGGTTAGTTAATTAGAATAAAAAAAATTATTATTAAATTTTTTTTAGGGTTTAGTCATGTTTTAAGTTGAATCCTCATAGTTTATAGTTTTATTTTAGGGTTAGGCACTTTAGATTAATTTATAAGAATTAGTCTCTCTAATTTATGTTATTTAGGGATTTTTTGATTTTTTTTTTTTTAAATTAAGCTGCTTTAGTAATTCTAGGTTTTTAAATCAATATTTATAATTAAAATAGGAACATCACTTTAATTATAGTTTTAGGATTATAGGCCCTTTAGATTAATTTATAAGAATTAGTCTCTCTAATTTATGTTTTTTATAAATTTTTTATTTTTTTATTTTTTATTTTTATTTTTTATTTTTTAAGATGCTTTAGTAATTCTAGGTTTTTAAATCAAAATTTATAATTAAAATAGGATTATCACTTTAATTATTGTTTTAGGATTATAGGTTTTAGCTTAATTATCTAGTAATTTTGGAAGATTAAAAAGTTTTATTAGGGTTTTACTAATTCTTATTTCTTTAATTATTAAATTTTAGCCTAGTTAGTATGTTCTTTTTAGAGATAGATCTTTTAGGATTATTATAAAATTTAAGTTAGTTTTTTAGTATATTATAATTTTATTAAGATTATTATCTTAATATAGTTTTTAAATTAAAATTTAGATTAGGAATTTCAATAAAATTTTAAGAATAGTGATATTTTTTAGAATACAACATAAAAAAAAAATTAATAATATTTTAGGACTTAGGTAGGTATTTGATATTTTTAAATAATTACTAAATAGGAATTATAAAAATTAGAAAGTAATGTTATTAGAAATTAAATAGAATTAATTATTTAATAAAATTTAGTTTTTTTCTTAAGTTGTTGTTGGTTCCTCTCTCATCTTTTCCCTCACTATTTATACCTTGTTCCCCTGCTTCCTTCTTTCATTTCTCATTCATTCTTTCTCGTCTTGAAGATGGATCCCCATTGGGATTCGATACAAGTCTTCTATGATACCATGGAAAATCCGATTTCTGATAACAATAACTATAACCACGGAAGTTTAAAAACCAAAATTCTTTTTGCTGACTAGGTTGTTGAGGCATCATTCTATTAGTTTTGCACAAATTTTAGTTATTTGTGAAAATGAACAATGGGCTCTAACTTTCACATACGGAGTTAGTTTTTGATGAAATGAAGTGCGTCGGAATCAAGGAAATGAGACCTATTTGCTCGTTCAAGTTCCACTCCATTCCAAGAAATTTTAATTTTTAACAAATTTTTTCCCCCAATTGAGTTTCTGATCAAAGGACCAGGTTGGTTTTCTCTAGGGGGATCCCTATCAGTTATGATTATTCTTTCCATCATCCTTTTCATGGTTTTGACCATGGTATCTATTTTGGCATTAACAGAATAAGTAGATGGTTCTTATTTTATGGTTACTCTCCTCTCAGATCTAAGTCTAGCTCTTTTAGATAACATATTGGCTTCCACACTTACAACATCTCTCTGCATCTCTTCCAAGGTAGTAGGGTTTATTTCTCTTAGCTGATAGGACATGTTAGCATAAAAACCATCTAGAAAATTAATCAAGTCTAATCCTTGAGGAGGCTTAATGGTTGTTGGGATTGCATCATAAATGTTATTAAATCTAGTGCAATAATCTTGCACACGTTCCCCAGGGGCCCTCCTAATGTTTTCATACTTTTCTAAAATATGAAGAGGTTTTTTCTTGATTTCCCATCTATTGAGGAAATATTGATGGAATGCAGTAAGGTCATTTATGGTAGTTGCTGGTAAATATTTAAAACAATTCCTTACTTCTCCATTAAGGATTTGTGAAAAAAGCCTCATCTTCACATATTTTTCATCTACCTCCTTAAGGTAAAAACTGTCATTCATTTTGTCTACATGTTTCTATTCATCAGTTGACCCAATGCCATCAAATTAAGGAATTCTAGTTTGATAGTATTGAGGAATATTATGTAATGGTGCAGGTAAAACCAGAGGGGCATATCTCGCTTCCATGACTGGTATATGGGGATGAATAAGATTTGAACTTATAGGAGGTGTAGATGTGGAAGGGACTAAAAAAATTTGAATTATGGCATGCGTGTTGATGGAGAGGTAGTGGAAATTGTTGAGGAAATGGAAGAAGTGGAAAGAGGATGTATATATTGTCTGATGAGAGATGAGACAGAGAACAATAGGGGTGAAAGTTCATCAGATTGCAGGACATATGCTTTATGGACAGCTTGGTCTAGGTATGTCACTAGATCTTCTAATTTTTCCAACTACTGAAGAGCTTGGGTATCAAGATCTAGATCTACTAATTGATGTTCAGATCTGTAAGGGCCTAAGATAGTTTGATCAAAGACTATTTCACCTACAAAAAATTCAGATTTTGTGCTAAATAGACTATGTTTGAAAGGTAGATCAAACTGAATGTTCTCTATGGTAACAAAGATCCCAGGATGGGAATTTGTTCTTGGTGGAGGACTACTACTCCCTTGACTTTCTGCTAAAATTTTCTTCCTTATCAATTTCTCAGGGTCATCTAAGATAGTAGGAGGTTTTGGATGTGATCTAGTGTGAATTATTTTAGGAGCCAGATCTATATAGTATTAAACACACAATTTAACTATGTACAAAGTTACAACCTATAAACATCTATTTCTAAAATTTAAATCTTTTTTTTTTTGAAATAAAATTTTGAACCAGGGAAATGAATTTTTGAAATCAAGGTTTGTTCTTCCCCAGTGGAGTCTCCAGAATGTTATCATTCTACATTTTTTGAGTTTTTAGAGAAAATTGCAGAGGTAACTGTAGGAATTTATAGGGTAAGTTCCTTAGATCAAACACCCAAGGCCACCACTCACAAACAGATCACAAATCAGTACACCAGTATATCATGTTGTTAAAACCCTCGAAGTGGGAAACAGTCCACAGCCTGAGCCAACGCGGCCACTTCAGGCAATTTATTAATATAAAATGAAATTTTACATATTTTTCTCTCATAAAAAGTTACCGGAAAAATGACCCTCCATGCTCTTTAAATAGAGATCATGGACTAATCGAGTGCTACGCCACGGATCAAGTTTTGTTAATACCGAAGAGAGAGTGAAATGTCAGATCACTACAAATTGTGACCATCAGATTATAAGTTACAAATGTACATAGTAAAGAAACACACTTTACCTAACTCTACACTAGATCAAGTTATACTTAACTATTTCCTATGTTTTTGGAATCTAAGCTTCTGTGATTCATCATATAAATTTTTAAAATACTTTCGGTAATAATCACATGCACTAGAACATGGTCGACGTGTTTCGAACCAACCAGTGTGGTTCATCATCAGGACTATGTGAGAGATCATATCAGGACATTATGTTTAAATAGATGTAGAAATGACTAAGCTAGCCGTTAGGATAATGGCTAGTTTGACTTTGAATTTTTATTGATTTATTTTTTTTTAGCAAATAATAACGGCTTGTTACATTTTATTTTTAGAATCAAATGTTTAATAAATGTATTCAACTAATTAATCAATTAATTAATTTATTAATTAGTTATTTAACCAATAGTAATAGTAATATGTATATATGTATATATCTCTTATTTTATTTAATTGATTTAATCAATTATTAATTAATTATTATTATTATTATTAATTTATAATTATATATTATTTTTAATTATATATTTATAAGAGCAAGGTCCAAGGAAAAAAGAAAAATATAACCAACGACCCATCAAAGAATCATTAAAAAAAAAAAAAATCAAGAATATAAGGGAGGAATCCAACACCTTCTGATATTCCAGCCATCATCTCTATTGAGATTAACGGGCCTTTTTTCAATTTCTAAGGCCTCTCTCAAATTTTCATGATGAAAATGGTCTATCCTAGCAATGACCTTAGCATCTTAAATGAAAACATGGTGGCTAGTTTTTTCTGCATGCTCAGCTAAGGCGGACGAGCGAGATCTTCTATGTTTAATGTCAGCAGCATGCTCATAGACCCTTTGATTAATAGACCGACCCATTTTACCAATGTAAGGAGTCCCACAGGAACAAGGAATGATGTAGACACCTTTTCCATCTTTGGGCTCAATCGTATCTTTAACCTATTTGAGAGAACTATGAATCGTGTTAAGAGGCTTGAAATATGAAGAAACCTTATGCTTCTTTAGGATCCTAGCAATCTTATTAGTGGTACCCTGAATGAACGGCAGGCGGACACTGCCAGACCATTCACTAGGCTCTCTTTTATTTTTAACTAAATGACCTTTTTCCACTTTAAGGAAAGCTTTAAGGCCTTAAGACCCACTATAACCATTTTTACAAAAGACATTCAACAGATCAGTCTTTTCCCCCTCAAGGTGAGACTCATCAGAGATTCTCAACGCCCTAGTGGCTAAGGTGCTTAGGACACCTAGATTTGAAGGTGAATTCTATGAGAAAACATGTGGTGTTGCCATGGGTTCTCCTCTTTCCCCAATTTTTGTGAATCTATTTATGGAGGAATTTGAATCCAGGGCTCTTTCCTTAGCTCTTCTCCATCCAAAGTTGTGGAAAAGTTTTGTAGATGATACTTGTGTTGTCTGGCCTCGTGGCAAAGAAAATTTATATCTCTTTTTCCTTCATCTTAATAGTCAATCTCGCTCCATAAAATTCACCATGGAACATGAGGTGGAGGGTAACCTTCCTTTCCTCGATGTTCTTATCTCTAGAAAGGATGATGGTTCTTTCTCCCATCAAGTTTTTCGAAAGAAAACTCATATTGAGCAATATCTTCATGCTAGTTCCCACCTTTTCCCTACTCAAAAATTAGGCATCCTAAGCACCTTAGCCACTAGGGCGTTGAGAATCTTTGATGAGTATCACCTTGAGGGGGAAAAGACCCATCTGTTGAATGTCTTCTGTAAAAATGGTTATAGTAGGCCTTAAGGCCTTAAAGCTTTCCTTAAAGTAGAAAAAGGTCCTTTAGTTAAAAATAAAAGAGAGCCTAGTGAATTGTCTGGAAATTTCCACCTGCCATTCATTCAGGGTACCACAGATAAGATTGCTAGGATCCTTAAGAAGCATAAGGTGTCTTCATATTTAAAGCCTCTTAACATGATTCACAGTTCTCTCAAATCGGTTAAAGATCTGATTGACCCCAGAGATGGAAAAGGTGTCTACATCACTCCTTGTTCCTGTGGGACTCCTTACATTGGTGAAACAGGTTGGTCTATTAATCAAAGGATCTATTAGCATGTTGCTAACATTAAATATAGAAGATCTCGCTCGTTCGCCTTAGCTGAGCATGCAGAAAATACTAACCATCATGTTTGCATCGAAGATGCTAAGGTCATTGCTAGGATCAACCATTTTCATCATCGAAAGTTGAGAGAGGCCTTAGAAATTGAAAAAAGACCCATTAATCTCAATAGAGATGACGGCTGGAATATCAGCAGGTGTTGGATTCCTGCCTTATATTCTTGTTTTTTTTTTTATGATTCTTTGATGGGTTGCTGGTTATCTTTTTCTTTTTTTCCTTGGACCTTGATCTTATAAATATATAATTATAAATTAAGAATAATAATTAATTAATAATTAAATAAATCAATTAAAAAAATAAGAGATATATACATATATACATATTACTATCACTATTGGTTAAATAACTAATTAGCAAATAAATCAATTGATTAATTAGCTAAATAAATTGATTAAACGTTTTATTCTAAAAATAAAATGTAATGAGCCGTTATTATTTGCTTATACACACACACACACACACACACACACACATATATATATATATATATATATATATATATATATATATATATATATATATATATATATATATATATATATATATATATATATATATATATTCAAAGTCAAATCAGGGTGTTATCTTAACGTTGTATTTAGCCATTTCACATCTATTTAAACATACTGTCCCACCGACTTCAAGAGAATTATGATGAACCACACTGTCAGGTTAAAACGCTGCACTATGTTCCATTGCATGTGATTATTACCGAAAGAATTTTAAAAATTGATTTCCTATGTGTCGGAATATCCTAACATCCCCCCTTAAGAACAAATTTGGATAGGATTGAAGGATTTACAAAGGTGACACAAAAGGAGCCTATTTCCTATGTGTCGAAATATCCTAACATCCCCCCTTAAGAACAACTTGGGATAGGATTGAAGGATTTACAAAGGTGACACAATAGGAGAAGGAAGGAGGCATTAGAGCCTATCCCCCCTTAATGATAACTTTCCTAAACTCCAAGCATGGATCGAAGTTTGGTAAACTTCGCTTCTATGAAAGCCTTTATAAAGATATCAGCAACTTGATCACTGGTTGAACAATATTGTACTTCAATTTGTTCTTAACTATTTCCTATGTGTTGGAATATCCTAACATCCCCCCTTAAGAACAACTTGGGATAGCATTGACGGATTTACAAAGGTGACACAAAAGGAGCCTATTTCTTGTGTGTCGAAATATCCTAACAGTAACCACATAACCACTTTAGAAACTGGGAATCTAGCCCTTCCAGTTTCAAAGAGGGATATCTCTTTATGATTTAGTTTTTTTTTTATTTAATATATTAGGCTAGGTATCTAGTTCATTGTTTGGTTGATTAATGCCAGGAGTTACCATTGGGCTATGGAGTCAATTACTTAAATTTGGATCTATTTTAGTGTATTTGACAGTGAAAGGTATCCAAATTAATTAGATTGTGTAAGCTAAATGAGATGGAAAAGAAGAAAGTTTGGATTTTTCATTAAGTAAAGAGAAATTAAGAAATCATTACTTAACTTCAAATGAAAACATTGAAATTATTCAAAAGACAAAATTATAGTGTATTCAAACCAATTCTAAGTCTTTCATTTCTTTTGAATAAAAAAAAAAAAGAAAACAATGATGAATTACATCCTAAACACATAAATACAAGAGAGAATCACTTCACCAACAATTTGACACGAGAATCCTGTGAAGCATGTTTCTGCATTACTGAAATTTCCACTGGAACTTGGTGTAATAACTTTACAATAGTCTTATTTGATGTAAAAACCAACCTCTACTACTTCGAATTAAGAAGTATTTATAAGCTTTGTACAAAATATCTTGATCTAAAAGATCAAGATAAAGTTTTAAAAACATCTAACAACTAATTAAATCAATTGATACAAAAATATAGGAATGTTGAAACTGTTCGGACTGCTGGCACTAACTTTGAGGAAAATGGTTAATGACTTGGTCCCAAAATGTGCTTCCTTGCTCTCTATCTATTGGAGATGAAAACCATTTACTCAATGATGTCACACAATTGATCCCATATTTCATCACTGGGGATAGAAAGATTGAGTAAGTTTCTATAGACTTCATCAACCTCTGTATATTTCTCAAAAGTTGGCTTCTTGAGGAAAATATGTTTCATTTAATGTTTGATAATTAAATCAAACTCCAATGCTTCTAATAATGCTTTCCCTTTGATGCGTCCCTTGATTCCTACAAATTTTGATTTATCTGTTGCAATAGTTTAAAGCTTATGAAAAAAAAATTCCAAGTTGATTAACCTGTCATTCGGTGCTACTAATCCTAGAAGTCCTCTCTGGTTCAACAAACTGAACTTGATATGAAATCTATGGACAACATTTTACAGAGCCTGACATTAAGTTTGCAATTGGGTCATAAAATTTCTCTTCTGTAAAAATTTATTAATCTCTGGGATGGTCTCTGTCATGTCTACAATCTGAATCTTTTCTAATTATGCTCTTTCCTTTGAGTTCAAAACCTTAATCATAGCTCTGGCCAAACCTGGTTTTTGTCCCAGGGTTGTTCTAACTTGTTCTATTGTTGCCTTGCACCTTTTAGTTAACTCCTCTTGCTAAAACATTATCTGAATGGATGGCCAAATTTCAGTCATGGCTTGATATATTTACATCCAAACATTCTCCTTGGAATGTGCCAAAGTCTGAGCCATCAGTGACTCATTTTCTAGTTGTTCAATATTTTTGGCAAGCTGGTGAGATTTCTGCAACTCAACTACCTAGAGGGTGTCATTTTTTATCTTTTTCCCTTTGAGACTCTTAAATTTCTCCTTTAAATTGTCATTCTCTTGTCTCTGAAGAGACAAGTCCTGCATGACTTTTCTCAAATCACTTGATGCTAATGTCAAATCCCTGACTATCCCTGCAACTGCAGTGGGTATGGCTTTGACTGGAGCTATGGCCAATTGTGTATCCTACTCTTTTTCCTTGAGTATTTTTTCTATTTTCTCCTCCATATCCTTGATCTATACATTTTTCTCAATAATTAGTTTGAGCATACCTTCTTTATGATTCTCATTCTCTTCTATTTTTTTTCTTGTGGACCCTCTATAGATGGCAACTTAAGCTATTTCCTAAGTGCTTCTATCTCTACATTCTTTCTGTTCAAAATTTCTTCCACTGCTTTGAAATCATTGGATCATACCCCAGATTGATCACTAAATCCTCCAATGATTTAATTTTTTTGTCTTTTGCTAATGAGGAAATTTCTTCTAGCTTTAACTATGTTTGGACATTGATTAGTGATGTCCTTAATTTTGAAACTTCCATAGCAGTGTTGGTCATGGCGGAGAAAATAATTATACCAAACTATCTATGCATATACATTTGATCTATAGGATGTATTTTCTTTGCATCAAATGAAAAAATAGCCTTCTTGTAGTCTGAAGGGGTTTTTGGAAATGACACTTGAGCCTGTATGAATTCCATCTTCATTCTTCCTTTCTCACTATAAAATGATGTTAATAATCTATGCTACGAAGTAGAGGTATGTTTCCAACACTGAGCATATGTGTTGGCTTTAAGTGCTTCATTCTTCTGTTTAATTTCCAAAAATATTTTGAAGATGTTGGGCTCATCTAGGTTATCAACCAACTATATTGACTGAAGTATTTATGAAGGGTATTATCAGGCCGAGGAGGATGGAGTATCATGTTAGGGTCCCGTGATTTAGCAGATTGGTAGACCAAATGCATAGGGTAACATTAGACCAGTCTTTGGAGTCATAGGACCTATCCTTCCTAGACTCAAAGAGGGCTCTCTCTATTGTAGGCAAAGGATGTGAACTTGTTTGCTTTTAGGGTTTTATTTTAAGCTAGTTGTTAAGTGTAGGGTTTGTTTGATTGTTTTGGTTGGGTAGGATGGTAAAGTAGAATATATGGAATGAGGAAATCTTCAAGTCATTGGGCTATGGAGTATATAAAAGTCATGGAAAGTTCAGCAATGGATTGGGGAGCATCACACGGAAAATTTAGCATGGTCAATGGATTTTCAAGGTTTATGGGAAATGAGATGGACATCAAGCTTGTGAACACAAGTAGGGAAAAGGGAAATCAAGAATCGTTTGTCATGTACTTTTAACAAGAAAGAACTTAAATACCATTAACATAAAGAAGTAATCAATATACAGGGCACACCAATAACTCTTTGATTCAACTCAAGAAAATAAGCATTTCAGACAAACAATCCAATGAAATATAGAAGGCGAGAAACTCATTTAACTTCTAGTGATTTCACCTTCAAGGTTAGAAAACATTTAATATAACACGTAACTTTAATCAAGGAAGAGGGAACTCCTAAACATCATTGATCACAACTATAAATATCTTTGAAACAATTTTTCAAGCATGTACAAAAGGTATGATTGAAACATAGCCTCTTTGGCAAACCTAAACGATGGTACTTCAAAGAGAGACCTCAAGACAGTGTTTTAGTGATATCAAACAAGCAGGGCTAACCGTAAAACATCTATGATATCTACTGTATTAAACCATTCATGAGATAAAGAAGCTTGGGTGGGTCTAGAGAGAAATTAAGGGTTCTCTAAACTGACCTAGCAGAGGAAAACATAGAGGCAATGAAGAGCAAACATAGCTAAGGTGCCTTTTAAGAACATTTCTTAGTCTAGATCCTTTGTTCTATTGCAACATAGAAAGATGGAAACACAATGATACATGAGAAAACAATAATTTAATAGAAGCACTTCACCATTAACCAAGCTTAGTGATCTTGTAAGCAAGCCTCCCCCATCAACAAGCAAAGCAAGCCATTCACAAGCTCCACAACACCAATTTCTCTTCAACCTCAAAAAGAATATGTATTGCTCCAAAGAGTCATCAAATACCAACGTTTTACAATGAATCCCTCATGCTCTATGTATCTAGAAAAAGAGGGAAAAAACCCTAAATAGGGTTTGAAAATATCAAAATCACCCATAAATGCCATTAATGCCCAAGAGACCATGCAAAGCCCAAGGCACAAAATATCCCATGAAATAAATGCCAAAATAACTCCTAGCACCTCATTCTAGAGTGATTTGCCTAAAAAAACATTAAAATATAAGTTTTCAATTAATGAGTGTGTTTTGTTGACTTTTGGCCAAAAACACATAATGATGTTTAAAAGCGCAGTGCCTTCACAAGCAGAAAATAGGTCAACTTGCAGCCAAGTTTTTGTGACCTTCCTGATGTCGAAATTTTCCCCGTGATGACCCGTTGGAAATCCAGTTGAGTATAATTTTCAAATATACATTTGGTTCTCTGATTGAGCTCCTGTAACCTATCCAAAAATCCAATTTCCCGAAACTTCTCTAGGCGCAGCACCAAGCCTGAAAATGAGGCAGAAAGGTGAAAACCGAGGTGTTTTTTGACCGTTTGAGGGGTCAAAAATGCTCCAAATGCTTTGAAATTTGGTGAGAATAATGTAATAGGCATGAGAAATCCAAAAATGTAAAGTTCTCCCTCTGAATAATTTTGAGATGAAAGAGTAGCGCGAGGGGTGCTGTGTTTAGTGGCCTCCAAATTCACAAAAAACCAAAAATTGTCAAAATCTCCTCAAATTTGGTGGATGTCTCCCTTATGGGATTTGAGAGATCTGTAGTGAAGCCTATGCTAAGAATCCAAGGTTAGCTTGGCCCTTTACCTCTTTTAGTGCTTGGATCTTGGTTTGGGCCTTTTTGAGTTTTGCCCTTGCACTTGATTCCTTCGGGCATAATGTTTGGTTATCTTTCATTGTAGGTCAAGGACCTTATTATCTTCCTCATATTCTTGTGCTCATCTTTATAATATTCAATGTGACGCATTGCCATCCAAAGGCACCTTTCTAGCTAGCTAATTTCTGCACCTTTGGTATGGAGCAGTATGCTAGTGGTCCTCCCTTTATCTTCTTTCTTACTGTCATTGTGGCTTTAAGTTTTGCTGCTGCCTCTAGCATCAGTATTGCCATTGTAAGGCTCACTTTCTTCACTATTTTTATGATTTTTATGATTGTCATGAATGTCCTCTCTTTCACTAAGGTCTACACTTTCATCAGTCTCTTCATCAGTTTGCACATTCTCTGCCTCTGTACTGTCTTCTGCATTGTCCTTTGTATCATTATAGATCTCACTGTTTTGATTTCCTGCATAGTTATCAAGGTTTCTATCCTAATTTTCACCATCATCTATCTCCATTTCATTTGTCTCATGGCTGATCTCTTCCTCTTCATTTCTAAGAGCCTCACTATTTTCACTGCTCCTAGGCTGATTTTTACCATCATCACCCTCACTGCTTTCAATTTCCATGTTTGTTGCTTCATTTTGGCTTGCCTCATCATCACCTTCTTCTTCATAGTCACTCTCTTGCAGGTTATTCGAAGCAAACTAGAGGGGTATTCTTCATCATTTTTGGAAATTTTGCAAGCAAAAGAGGCTTTTTTTTCCTAAGCGTAGCACCGAGCAGAGATCTGGGCGAGTCAGGTGCTCCTGGGCGCAACGCTTCCTGCATGCAGGCCTGTTGGGCTCTTGGGTGCAGTGTTTCATGCCTCGTGTAGGCCTATCGGTCCCTTAGGTGTAGCACTAGGAGATTCGAGCTCTTTTAAGCGCAGTGTTGGGCAGGCTGGGTCCTCCTGGGTGTAGCGCTTCCCACGTGCAAGCTTGTCGTGCCTCCTCTGTGCATATCGGGTCCTTCTACTGGGTGAACGGGTAGCGCCCAGCTGTAGGCGCAGTGCGCTCTTCTCTAGGTGCATCGCAGTGTAAATTTACACTGCGTTTTCTCCTCTATGTGCAGCACCAGGTGCTCTAGGCGCAACGCCTGCTCCTAAGCACAACACCGAATGACTTGGCCTAGAAACTGACTAAAAACTCAGAAAATTTCTTCTTAAATATTTTCACTCCTTTGTATATGCATAATGAGATGAGAGGAGAGTAAAATTGGTCTTTATATTCCTTTAGGGAAAATAAATTAAAATCAAAACCCACTTTATAATGTTTTTTAGTCCCTTTCTGATTTCACTGATATTCTTTTTTCCTTTTTGCAGTGGGTGACTTGAAAACATAAAATTGGTCCCTTTTTCTCCTTACCATTTCTGTTTGTTGCTCTTCAGGTAGCTGATATGATGGATTTTAACTCCCTTTTGCCTATTGATGCCTTCAGCACTTATTTTCCAAATGTTTTCTTGAGTTACATGAATTGTTGTGTTTTGGCCTATTTAGGTCTTCCAATCATTTTTCAGTTAATAAGCGCCATGAAACCTTGAAATGACCTTTTTTCCTCTGATCCTTGGGACATGTTGAAAATTCTTTGACAACCTTAAGCACTTGCATGGTGGAAACCTCTTTAAAACCTCTCTTTTCTTACCTATGAGATCAAATTGCCTTTATTTTGAGAGGTGAGTGAGAAACATGTTTTCATCCTTTTTATTTGATCCTTAGGCATGCTAAATCTATGTTTGAAAAGCATCGCAACTTTCACTAACCTGTATGCTAACTTTCTGTGGCCACTTCTGATTTGTTGCAAATGCCATGACATAATTATGTATGCCCCCTTAGACATCCTTGGTCCCTTTTGAGGCAGTGAGATATTTTACCTTGGAAAACCATGGAGGTCACCTTTCGACATTTTCTTCAAACCTTCTACCTACTATTATCATGGAGGCTCATAATATTCATTTCATCATCTTGCCTAACTTTCCAGAACCTTAGGCTTTTGGGCTATTTATAGAAGAAAAATTAGAGTTGTCTTCTAATTTCTCTACAGCCCTTTCAATTTCATTCATTTCTGTCCAGTTCTAATCTGAAAATGAAAGTACTTGAAAATATGTGCAAGGTATCCATTTTCATTAACTTAAATGTGAAACTTCTTAGATCTATTCCAGAGATTGACTGTAGGGGAATTTACTGGATATGTCACCTTTGATAAAAGGATGAGATCCAGAGGCTACCTGGCCCTTTACAGACTCTTTCTTTAGAACTTGAAGAAGTTAACACTCATAATCTGAAAATAAAATTACTTATATTTGTTGTTCAAGGTATTCATTTCCATAAAATTATATGTGAAAACTGTCATTCATGTCTTGCAATTGAAACAAAGTGCTTTTGGTATATTTCTGAGTCTTATGTGTGAAGGAGTGTTATTTATTTTTACTGTTTAAAATATTAAATCTGAAAATCACAACAAGATAAAGTCATATAATATAACACAGCAGCTGATGAGGCAGTTCACCCCTCCTGGGCTACATCTGCTGGGTCCAAGGCCCCCAAATGGGCATGTCCTTTCTCTTATTAGATGCTCAAATTGGTTATACAGTGATCAGAAAGCCTAAACAGGAAAAATAAGCTATATAAATGAGTTTAGAACACAGGAAAAAGTAAAGATAGGCTTTTGTTTCACCTCCAATGGTTAACCATAGCCCAATACAGCTCCAACACTCCCTAGACCCTAATGGCTCTCCAAGCTTCTCTGTTGAAAAATTACCTGAAGATGAGTTATGTTGCCTCTGCAGCCTGTGCCATTGGCTCTAGAATGCTCAAAATACCCGAAATCAAAAATAAATTCACTCGAAAAGGTTTTGTCTAGTGAAAGTTATGACCAACTGAAGTTTTGCCTAGTTTGGTCTAAAAAAAATCCACCAAAATTGGGATAACTGTAGTTAGGCCCACTAACTATGGCAACTTCGCCCAAAATGGTGCGCTCTGCCAGTTTCGTCGGAACCGTTAGGGGTGATGATAGATTTTATATAAATGTGGTCACATGTGCCCGTCGGATTAGCTGTTGGTCCAACGGTTTTCTAACCATGGCATTTAACATCAGCGTAACACC
The DNA here is from genome assembly GCA_034641835.2 of Pinus albicaulis. Lineage (NCBI taxonomy): Eukaryota > Viridiplantae > Streptophyta > Pinopsida > Pinales > Pinaceae > Pinus > Pinus albicaulis. The sequence continues at coordinate 163,745,836 of CM076579.1, read as the reverse complement.
TGTCACTTACCATGTGAACTCCGCATAACTGTAACCACCACCGCAATATATGTTAACCACCGAGAGTTAGACCAAGGTTCCAGGCCTGTGGTCCTTTGTAGAGGGGGTTGGCCCTTAGGGGCTAGCCCCCTTTCAGCCCCGCCCATTTTTAATATAAAATTTAAATACAAGTGATAGCCCGTAGTGGTTAAGACTCACACGCAGCCCAGGCAGTCGGGCCTTGGGGCTGCCACCCACTCGACCCAAGGTCGAATCCGGTAGCCTTACAAATATTTTATTCAACAGTTATTTCAGTAGCCTGGGGCCATGTGGCAGCCTTCGGGCAGGCCACGTGGTGCCCGATGATTGGTCCCATATTACACTGTGCAATCTGAATGTGCTAATTGTCGACCACTGATTAGTTGAAAAATATTATTCTATGAAATTTTCTATGGAATATTTTGTTGAATATTCTTGGAATATTATATGGAATATTCCTATAATATTCTATGGAATATTCCTTTTTTAATATTTTTTTATTCAAATTCAAACCAAGTCAAACTGGACTTTTACATGAAATTGTGAAATTTCAAACTTGAATATCTTTCACATACAGTATCGGATTTGAGTGTTGTTCACAACTATAGGATCATTTCGACGAGGCCTTTCCTATCATTCTAGTTCCAACCAATTTTGAGAAAATAAAATTTTGAGCATTTTTTCCAATTAGGACATGATCATCTGATAACACCTCCCAAATGAGAAGCTTTTGGACCCACAAAAGCTCACTGATTACAGAAAATGAAGATGAGGAGACTGATTCTCCACTCTTCCAAATTTGAACCACTAAAATCTTCCTGACTTCATCAAATTGAGCTTCTCATAAGATGATAAATTGCTCCTTGAATTCACTGACCGACCGTTGCTAACATTGACTGAGTCATGACGCAAATTCTTGAAATTTTCAGAATAGCAACTATAATTTGCAGAAATCATTTGTTTCTACAATGGTCAAACTTCAAAGAAGATTGAAAATAAGATTCACCTTGCCAACTGTTCACATGGTGAATTTTTGCTGAATGAACCCTGTACTTGTGCCGAATCCCGACCAAGTTTTCTCACCATACCAATCTACCATTCTGAAACCAACAATGACCCTTGCTAAACTGTGTACCCTCTTTTCTTGCATGCCTTTCCATCTCATGGACTCTTGCACCGCTTTGCACCGACACTTCGTTCTCTGCACCGATCAACACCAAAGGTACCTTGGGCAACATATTGTCATCTTCTTTCAAAGACGAACTGTTATCAGACTGAAACATACCATCATTTATATCAGCAATATTATGAAAAGGAAAATGTACAAAATATTGTTGTTTAACCATCAACAAAGTCAGATTTTGACTTGCATTAACTAGTCTTTTCAATTGCCCTGTATGGACTAAAGAAGATACTAGCTTCTTCTTATGTGCTCCCACAATGTACTCTTTTCCATCCTTGAACAAGTGATACTTATTCTCATGGTGATGGAATATTTCCTTTCTGTCATATAAATATGGACTACCCAAAACAACACCTGTAATGTCAAGCGGTACTACATCCATTTCAACCCAATCAACATACTGAGCTATTATGGCGAAGCGCAAGATGCACTTTTTTGAGACTTGTAAGTTTGCATCCTTGCATATCCACCCAAGTGAATAAGGCTTTGGATGTGGAATTGTCTCAAGTTTCAGCTGTTTGACCAAGTCTTCTGAGATGAGATTAGCATGAGACCCACTATCAAAAAGTGTGTCTATGTTTGTGTGGTTTGAGATTATCCTCACATGAAATAGCTCTATCCTCCTCTTTTCATTTTGAGTTTCTTTGTGACAATTTAATGTGCTAGAACTGGGATTTTTTTCTTGTACAACCACTTTCCCTTTTATGTTCTTTAATACCATGGCGATAGTTTTTGTCTCATCACCTGATTCAGACCCTAAGTCTTGTTCAACAGTTGCAACATTTTTTCCCTTTTCTTTGGTTTTGTCTTTGTTTTTATATTTCTCTGGTTTCAGCTCTGGATGAAGCTTCCAACAGTGGTCTTCATTGTGGCTTGTTTTTGAACAGTTCTTGAAAAATAATTTCCATTTTTCCTTTCTAGAGTTTTCAATCCTTTTTCTTCCTTTGCTTTTAAAATCACTACCCTCATTTAGAGCATCAAAAGAGTTTTTCCCTCTAGCCTCTAAATGCGTAGCTTGTACATAAACTTCGTCTAGACTAGTAGGATTAAACATAAGGATATTATGTATAAGTTAATTATGCAAACCACCTATATAGTTTAGCAAAGTATCTTGACTTTGTAAGTCTACTCCTAACAACAGTGCTCTTCTCCTAAACTCTTGAGTGTATTGTTGAACACTTTTTCCTTTAAGCTGTCTAAATTTTTGCCAATTCATTATAGACTTTTGAAGATGAGAAAGAGGATAAAATTGCTTCTTAATTACAGAAATAAATTCAACCCATGATAAAGTAAGCTTACCATGTTTTCGAATTTCCTCTTTGGTCTTGGATTCCCACCATACCAAAGTTGCTCCTTCCATCCTTAATGAGGCTAGCTGAATCTTAGTGTCGTTATCATGAAGGTTTTGAATCCTTAAATAAACCTCCAATTTTCTGATCCAATTGTCTAGTTTCTCTACATTGACTTCACCGTTAAACATTGGAAATTCAAATTTTACATCAAGCATTAAAAAAGGATTTTACCGGTGGTTTTCGACTTATGTGACTGATTTATTGAAGTCGAGGAAGATGATGATGAGGAAGAGGATGACGATGGAGATGATGGATCACCATTTCCTCCATTCCCTTTCTTTGATTGATCATTACCCTTCTTTCCTCCTGAGGAATCCTCTCCTTCTTTATGGTTTTTAGACCCTTCTCCAGCAATCCTATCATTTCTTTCTTGATAGAGGATCCTTACCATTTCAATCATATCCAAGAAAGCTTTCCAAAATACCCTTTCTTCTTCCATGGGATCCATCTCTTCATGAGCTTCTCCTTCTCTTGAAGATATGCTTGTAGCTTCTTCTAGGGCTCTTGGAGGTGTTTCTCTAACCCTTCTTGGTTGTGGATTAGTTTGTGCACTAAACAAGTTTCCTTCACCTCTCTTGAGTTTTAACCTAGTCAACATCAAAAATTGTAAACAAATGAATTAATCTTTGCACAAAAGCTCAACCTAACCTCTGATACCAACTGATCTGAAAATGAAAGTACTTGAAAATGTGTGCAAGGTATCCATTTTCATTAACTTAAATGTGAAACTTCTTAGATCTATTCTAGAGATTGACTGTAGGGGAATTTACTGGATATGTCACCTTTGATAAAATGATGAGATCCAGAGGCTACCTGGCCCTTTATAGACTTTGAAATCTGAAAAACACAGTAAGATAAAGTCACATATTATAACACAACAACTGATGAGGCAGTTCACCCCTCCTGGGCTACATATGTCGGGTCCAAGGCCCCCAAATGGGTGTGTCCTTGCTCTTATTAGATGCTCAAATTGGTTATACAGTGATCAGAAAGCCTAAATAGGAAAAATAAGCTATAGAAATGAGTTCAGAACACAGAAAATAGTAAAGATAGGCTTTTGTTTCACCTCCAATGGTTAACCATAGCCTAATACAACTCTAACACTCCCTAGGCCCTGATGGCTCTCCAAGTTTCTCTGCTAAAAAATTACCTGAATATGAGCTCTGTTGCCTCTGCAACCTCTACCATTGGCTCTGGAATGCTCAAAATACCTGAAATCAAAAAACAGTTCGCTCCAAAAGGTTTTTTCTAGTGAAAGTTATGACCAACTAAAGTTTTTCCCAGTTTGGCCTAAAAAGACTCCAAAATTGGGATAACTGTAGTTAGGCCCGCTAACTATGGAAACTCCACCCAGAATGGTGCGCTCCGCCAGTTTCGTCAGAGCCATTAGGGGTGATGATAAATGTTATATAAATGCGGTCACATGCGCCCGTCGGATTAGCCGTTGATCCAATGGTTTTCTAACCATGGCATTTAACATCACTGTAACACCCACCACTTACCATGTGAACTCCGCATAACCGTAACTGCCACTGCAATATATGTTAAACCCCGGGAGTTAGACCAAGGTTCCGAGCCTGTGGTCCTTTGTAGAGGGGGCTAGCCCCCTTTCGGCCCCACCCGTTTTTAATATAAAATTTAAATACAAGCGATAGCCTATAGTGGTTAAGACTCACGTGTAGCCTGGGCAGTCGGGCCTTGGGGCTGCCACCAGCTCGACCCACGGTCGAATCTGGTAGCCTTACAAAAATTTTATTCAACAATTATTTCAGCAGCTTGGGGCCATGTGGCAGCCTCCGGGCAGACCACGTGGCGCTCGATGATTGGTCCCATATTACACTGTGCAATCTGAATGTGCCAATCGTCGACCACTGATTGGTTGACAGAAAATATTCTATGGAATATTCTATGGAATATTCTTGGAATATTCTGTGGAATATTCTTGGAATATTCTTGGAATATTCTGTGGAATATTCCTTTTTTAATATTTTTTTATTCAAAGTCAAACTAAGTCAAACTGGAATTTTACATGAAATTGTGAAATTTCAAACTTGAATATCTTTCACATACAGTATCGGATTTGAGTGTCATTCACGGCTACAGGATCATTTCGACGAGGCCTTTCTTATCATTCTAGTTCCAACCAATTCTAAGCAAATAAAATTTTGAGCATTTTTTCCAATTAGGACATGATCACCTGATCAGGTTCACCTCACCTTTTTCCTTTCTTCATTTATAGTTTCTAAAAATATTTAATTTATGCTTGGTTGTGCTGGTGTGCCTTTGTCCTTGTGGTTTTCTGCATTGATCTTTGCTTGGCACATTGCTGGTCTAATCAGTCCTAGAAACTCTAATTTTCCTTAAACATAGGCTACTTACTCTTTCATTAGCTTGTATGTATCTTTAATGAGAAGTAGGCCTCTTACCTTACCATTTTTCCTGCTGATAGCCACCTTGACACTCCTGCAGAAATGTCAAAAACGACAGTTGTATTTTGCAAAATTTGTGCTTAATTAAGGAGACCTTCCTTGGAGACTTTTGATACATCTTAGACAATCATGTGCTAACCCTTTTTCACATTTGATTTAGCTTCTTGGTACATGAAAATCAGTGATTTAGAACATCAAAGAAAATCCTACAACCTATGAAACCTAGTGACCATGTGGGAGGCTCTTTAGGCTTGTCCTTTGACTGAAAGCTTGGCTTAGGGTCCTCAAGTATGAAAAATAGAGTTTTTTATAATTTGATGTATTGAATATCCAAAATCCATTGTACTTGATTTATCTAAAGTGCCTATAGAGATAGTTTTGAGACCATCAATGCTTGAGGCATTTGGAAAACACAAGGGGTAAGTTGGTTGGTGATCCTAGGTGGCAAGTGGAGGTGCGATGCAAAGGAAAAACAGAGTGCTGAGGTCATAGGTGGAAAAACATGATGAAGATGAGTGGCATGACCCCATGATGGGTATTATGGGAGTGGTTGGCTGACCATGTCATGATAAAGTAGTGAAATAGTGAAACATTTATCCTAAGGATAACGAAGGCAATGAGATTTCTAAAACTCACAATATTCATGAATTTTGTTTTTAGAAATCTAGGACAAGCATTTAGTCATCTACAAAAAGGAAAAAATTAGTGATGAATAACAGTGGCTCCACTTGGGGAGGGCAACTCCTTTTCAGGAGGTGTCTAGAACTTCAGATGTCAAATCTCTGAGTTTATGAAGACCAGTGCCTCATCCATTGGGCAGATTTTTCTTCTTTTATTTGTTGATGTTTCTCATTGAAGTTATGATCTTAAGAATCTGAAAAACATGGTTACTTCAACCTCATCTCTACCTACCCAAATTACTTGCCTAACATTTTTTTTCCTTGGGTGCACTTGGACTAGCAAACCCTTGACATTTTTTTCTTTTGAAAGAAAAAACAAACTATCTACTTGTACCCTTATCTCTTCCAAGAGTTCAGATTATGCTAGTGAACTCTTTTATTCTCTACCTAGACTATTCATCTGTCAATATTAAGTTGTTTGACAGACTTCATTCTCTAATCTACTGACATGAAATTGAAAACATGACTTCAACTAGGATTAATCAATCTAATTCACCATGGGTTGTGGCATTGGAACAAGCTGCACATAGACATTATTTTTGTAAAAACAAAACTAGAAATTATGAGACCTATAATCCATCTTTTGTTGAGCATTCTTATCTTTCTCTTTGGTTCAGATTTAAGCATTAAGAACCAACATCTTTTCTTCCTAATCTATTCCTACATGACAAGTCAAGCTTAAATGATTTGACAAGCCTTCTTTCACTAACCTATCAGCAGAAATTCAAAACATGTTCAGCCATGATTAGGCTAGATGACTGAACAAGACTCTTTTTCTTAACAAGTAGTGGCATTTAGACTTTAACACTTTTAGTAGTACTCTTTTTTGGGTATGGGGTTGTACCTCTTCTTTCCATCTGCCCTCTTTTTCTTCTTTTCTCTATTTTTTTTTTTTGGATTAGCATTCTAAGATTAAAAACTAGAAAGATGCTCATAGTACTGAGCTTATTTGCATTCCTATCTATCCTAATCTAACTTATACAATATATACATTCATTTGTTGAACTCCATTTTCCAATATAACTAGTCAAGTAGATGATTCCATGAGTGATTTTGTTTCAGCTCTTTAAGTGTGGTGAAAAAATCAAAAGGCCACTCCCACCTTACTAGTGTTTGAACAATAGAGCCTAAAATGTTCTTGAAATTCTGCATCGAACTACTCTTGACATGTTTTACTCCCTCTTCAAATGTCTCTAATAAATCAGCAAAGGGATCTTGAAACAATACCTGGCTATCAGAATTTTAAAAATAAGCTTGATCCGAGACTGCTTCTTCCTCCACTTGGTTGATCTTGGGACTCTTTTGGGAAAGAAAATCTTTGTCTTCCTGAAGATCATCTGAACTGGTAGCCTCATCATATATTGCAATGTTGTCCTATAACAATCCCAATATGCTCTGATTGAGTGGACTAAACTCTGTGTGACGGCCATCATGTTGTTGATCAGGATTATCCTTTGGAAATAAATCTTCTTGAGAAGGCAGTGCAGTAACTCTTATATGTTTATCATTTGCGAAGCTTTCATCTAAAATTTGAAATTCAATGGAACTTAGTGGCTATAAATATGGAGCGAAGGAGAATTCTATGTCATAAATGATTTCTTCATCTATCTCAGGGAGAGGTTTCTCATTAAAAATCTTCTCAATAAGTTCTTTGTCTTCCCCAACCTCAACATCAAAACTGAAAGACTGTTGATTTCCAATCACATGAAAGCTATTTCTGATGGACTGAAATGAAGTAGAGCAAAGAGTTATAGATCCTTCACTTACTTCTAAACTTTCAAGGCTTTCCTCATCAGTGTCATAGATGGTATGTATTGGCTTATTACTTTTTTGGACTTGATGAAATTGAACCTCCTCCCATAAACCAACTGTTGATTTCTCTGCAAGATTAGATTCTGTTTGGAGAACATCATCATCATACTGATCAAAATTTGGAAAATCATCAACATAAATAATGTCACCAATCAAACATACCAAATTATCAATTTTTTTCTTCAAATTGATCTACACATCCATTTTCTAGTGGATAGGATTAGCATGAGAATGAATAGGAATTCTCTGCTCATATGAAGGTTTAGAGGTTGGTTGCATGCTTATAATGTGATCTATTTCCTCTTCAGTTAAAAGAGGATGCACTTTTCTCTTCCTTTGGGCAGCGCTACAGCAGTTCTCTTTCTCTTGTGAAGGCTGACTTTGAGGTTGAATGTTTTCTTGAGCCTCATATAGATGCAATGGTGAATCATCACTTGTGCCTTCAGAGAGATCCTATGGGTTTTCCTCTATTTCTTGATTGGTTTCTTCCTCAACTAACTCCACTAGGCTATCATGATAGTTACCTTGAGAATGAAATTCATGAATGGCTGCTAAGAGGTCTTCAGGATGAAAATTTGCCAAATCTTCATCACTATTTATAAGGTATTGTATTATATCCTAAGATTGATCACAACAATTTTCAGGCAAGGATAAGGATGGAGAATTTTCTTTATAATGATCACAAAATACCTTGCGTAGATCTTTTAAGGAAAACAAGCTACCAAGTTTTAGCCATTCATACCATTCTCTTGACTTACCCTCTAAAGTTGCCATAAACATTTTCATGAGGTAGTCCTCATGCCATTCAACCTTTAACCTCCATACATGTATATGAAATTTGATGAGATGTAACAAGGGGTCATCAACTTTTTCATCTTGAAATATAGGTAGGTTTTTTATCCAATTTATTTGAAGAATTTTTTGTTGGAATCCAGGGATATTATCTCTACTCATTGGGGCATATCTTCGTTGTATTCTTGGATCCATATTTGTAAAGCAGAAAGGGGTCACTGTGTCTTTTCAACCAGTCTAGAGTTCTCTACCAGTGGAGTCTTTAGGTCTATTGAGAGTTGTGGAGTCACCAAGTGGAAGGTTTCAAATTTTTTTTCCACCTTTAGCATGATTAGGATTGCTTAATGCATTCCCAGGGGAGTCTATGAGAACTAGTGGGGTCAATAGGGCTACTGAAGACTAGTGGAGTCACCAGGTGGAGGAATTTTACTGTTCTAAATATGTAATTTTTTTCCATCATAAAAAATTGAATGCCAATCTAAGGATGTTTGTGGATTTTCTGAGGTCCTAAGGAGTACTTAGATTGTCACTGACTCAAAGGTCCCACCATGATCTCCATTATGTTAGGGTCCCGTGATTTAGCAAATTGGTAGACCAAATTTACAGGGTAACATCAGACCAGTCTTCGGATTCCTAGGACCTAGCCTTCTTGGACTCGGATAGGGCTCTCTTTATTGTATGCAAAGGATGTGAACGTGTTTGATTTTAGGGTTTGATTTTAGGCTAGTTGTTAAGTGTAGGGTTTGTTTGATTGTTTTGGTTGGGTAGGATGGTCAAGTAGAATAGATGGAATGAGGGAATATTCAAGTTATTGGGCTATGGAGTCTATAAAATTCATGGAAAGTTCAAAAATGGATCGGGGAGCATCACATGGAAAATATAGCATGGTCAATGGATTTTCAAGGTTTATGGGAAATGAGATGAACATCAAGTTTGTGAACACAAGTAGGGAAAAGGGAAATCAAGAATCCTTTGTCATTTACTTTTAACAAGAAGGGACTTAAATACCATTAGCATAAAGAGGTAATCAATAGATAGGGCACACCAATAACTCTTTGATTCAACTCAAGCAAATAAGCATTTCAAACAAACAATCCAATGAAATTTAGAATGCGAGAAACTCATTTAACTTCAAGTGATTCCACCTTCAAGGTTAGAAAACATTTAAGATAACACATAACTTTAATAAAGGAAGAGGGAACTCCTAAACACCATTTATCACAACTATAAAGATCTTTGAAACAATTTTTCAAACATGGAAAAAGGGTATGATTGAAACATAGCCTCTTTGGAAAACCTAAACAATTGTACTTCAAAGTGAGACCTCAAGACAATGTTTTAGTGATATCAAACAAGTAGGGATAGCCGTAAAACATCTATGATATCTGCTGTATTAAACCATTCATGATATAAACAAGCTTGGGTGGGTCTAGAGAGAACTTAAGGGTTCTTTAAACTGACCTAGCAGAGGAAAACATAGAGGCAATGAAGAAAAAATAGAGCTAAGGTGCCTTTGAAGAACATTTCTTAGCCTAAATCCTTTGTTCTATTGCAACATAAAAAGATGGAAACACAATGATACATGAGAAAAAAATAACTAAATATAAGCACTTCACCATTAACCAAGTTCATGGATCCTGTAAGCAAGCCTCCTCCATCAACAAGCAAAGTAAGCCATTCACAAGCTCCATGACACCAATTTCTCTTCACCCTCCAAAAGACTATGTATTTCTCCAAAGAGTTATCAAATGCCAATGTTTTACAATGAAGCCCTCATGCTCTATTTATCTAGAAAAATAGGGCAAAAACTCTAAATAGGGTTTGAAAATATCAAAATCACCCATAAATTTCATTAATGCCCAAGAGACCATGCAAGTCCCAAGGTGTTACACCATTTTTTGGTCATCTAGTCCATTGTTATTAGATGGACCCAAGTACACCAAGTAAGACCAATTTTACCCCAAGTAAAATCGCATTCACTCTGAAAAATAACTTAGTAAACCACCTTTATTAAGTTGTTTATGGTCTAAACAAGAAACCCCATGGGGAAACATTAAATAAATCCATATTTGTTTGATTTTCCTCAAGGAATAATTAGTTAAACAATAGTTTAATTAATATTCCTGGTTATATTGAACCCAAAACAAGGAAATTAATTAGATCAATCATTATTTATCTTATATTTTCTAAGAATAATTATTTAAACATTACTTAAATAATATTCTTTGTTAAATATGACTAAATCTCCCTTAAATAATTAAATAAATCATTATGTATTTGGTTATTACACAACCATATCCTTAAAACGATAAATAAATCATTTATTTATTTATTATTTTTTAACCACATCCTTAAAATGATAAATAAACCATTTATTTATTTATTATTACTTAATCACATCCTTAAAATGATAAATAAATCATTTATTTATTTATTATTTGCAAATAAGGGGATTTGGCTCAAGTCAAATTCCTTTTCCCTCCAACAAATATAATAAAATATTCCGTAAAAGTTGGATCTTGATTTGGTTAATAATATTTTAACTATGCACCAATATCTAGACTAGCTCAATATTTCATTATAAATAGAGGGGTTTTCCTATTCATTTGTCACCTTTTGTTGCCTAAAGATCACTCTAGATCTCAACTCTTGGTCTGGGTATTGATCCATTATCATAGCCATATTTTTCCCTTTTTGTCTGGGTTTTCTACACCATCAAGAGAGAGGAATTCTAAATCTGAAGTGCTGAGGACTTACAAGAACCCATCCCATTGAGGAAAACAGGGAACACCCTCTTGTTTTTTCCTCATAGGTGCCATTAATAAAAATTTCATTGGATATATTCTTGTCTTGTCTATTGGATCTATGGAGTAAATCTTGTTTTTCTACTATTTAATGTCTTCTAATGCATAGATCTAGATTTTTGCAGCATTTGTCTTGATCATCTAACTGCAGATCTAAAGATATTAGTAGTCATTTATGTTGTTAGGGTTGTTTGTTATGCGCAGCTAAAGTGGTCTTTTTTCGTACACCTCAAATCAAGATTCATACTAACACAAGGCACAAAATATCCAATGAAATAAATGTCAAAATAACTCCTAGAACCTAATTCTAGAGTGATTTGCCTAAAAAAACTTTAAAATATCATTTTGCAATTAATGAGTGTGTTTTGTTGACTTTTGGCCAAAAACACATAGTGAAGTTTAAAAGCGCAATGCCTTCACAGGCAAAAAAGAAGTCCACTTGCAACCAAGTTTTGGTGGCATTCCTGATGTCGAAATTTGCCCCATGATGGCCCATTGGAAAGGCTGCTGAGACTAATTTCCAAATCTACACTTGATTCTCTGATTGAGCTCCTGTAACCTATCAAAAAATCCAATTTTCCAGAACTTCTCTAGGCGCAACACCAAGCTTGAAAATGAGGTAGAAAGATGAAAAATGAGGTGTTTTGTGGCCGTTTGAGGGGAAAAAATGCTGTAAATGCTCTGAAATTTTGTGAGAAAAATGTAATAGGCATGAGAAATCAAAAAATGTAAATTTTTCCCTCTGAAGATGTTTGAGATGAAAGTGCAGCATCAGGGGTGTTGTGCTTAGAGGCCTCCAAATTCACAAAAAACCAAAAATTGTCAAAATCTCCTCAAATTTGGTGGATGTTTCCCTTATGGGGTTTGAGAGACCTATATTGAATATTGTGCCAAGACTCCAAGCTTAGCTTGGCCCTTTACCTCTTTGAGTGCTTGGATCTTGGTTTGGGCCTTTTTGAGTTTTTCCCTTGCACTTGATTCCTCGTGGCATAATGTTTGGTTATCTTTGTTTGTAGGTCAAGGCCCTTACTATATTCCTCATATTCTTGTGCTCATATTTATAATATTCAATGTTACGCATTGCCATGCAAAGGCACCTTTCTAGCTCTCTAATTTATGCACCTTTGCTATGGATAAGTATGCTAGTGGTCCTCCCTTTATCTTCTTTCTTACTGTCATTGTGGCTTTGGGTTTTGCTACTGCCTCTAGCATTAGTATTGCCACTGTAGGGCTCAATGTCTCCACTATTTTTATGAGTTTCATGAATTTCATGAATTTACTCTCCTTCACTAAGGTCTGCATTGTCATCAGTCTCTTCATCAGTTTGCACATTCTCTGCCTCTGTACTATCTTCTGCATTTTCCTTTGTATCATTATAGATCTCACTATTTTGATTTCCTACATAGTTATCAAGGTTACTATCCTGATTTTCACCTTCATCTATCTCCATGTTCTTTGTCTCATGGCTGACCTCTTCCTCTTCATCACTAAGAGCCTCACTGTTTTCACTGCTCTCAGGCTGATTTTTACTATCATCACCCCCACTGCTTTCAATTTCCATGTTTGTTGCTTCATTTTGGCTAGCCTCATCATCACCTTATTCTTCATAGTCACTCTCTTGCAGGTTCTTGGAAGCAGCCTAGAGGGGTATTTTTCATCATTTTTGGAAATTTTGCAAGCAAAAGAGGCCTTTTTTGCCTAAGCATAGTGCTGAGAAAAGATCTGGGTGAGTCAGGTGCTCCTAGGCGTAGCGCTGCCCACGTGTAGGCCTACCAGACTCTTAGGTGTAGCACTGCACACCTCGTGCAAGCCTGTCAGTCCCTTAGGCACAACACTGGGCAAGTCAGGCTCTTTTAAGCGTAGTGTTGCGTGGATCAGGTCCTCCTGGGTGTAGCGTTGCGCGCGTGCAAGCTTGTCGCGCCTCCTCTGTGCTTGTTGGGTCCTTTTGTTGGCCGAACAAGTAGCGCCCAACTGTAGGCACAATTCACTCTACTCTAGGCACAACTCAGTGTAAATTTACAATGCGTTTTCTCCTCTACATGCAACGCCGGGTGCTCTAGGCGTAGTGCCTGATCCTAAGCGCAGTGCCAGATGACTTGGCCTAGAAATTGACTAAAAACTCAGAAATTTTCTTCTTAAATATTTTTACTCCTTTGTATATACATAATGAGATGAGAGGAGAGTAAAAATGGTCTTTATATACCTTTATGGAAAATAAATTAAAATAAAAACCCACTTTATAATGTTTTTCAGTCCCTTTCTAATTTCACTGATATTCTTTTTTCCTTTTTGCAGTGGGTGACTTGAAAACATAAAACTGGTCCCTTTTTCTCCTTACCATTTCTGTTTGTTGCTCTTCAGGTAGCTGATATAATGGATTTTAACTCCCTTTTTCCTATTGATGCCTTCGACACTTATTTTCCAGATTTTTTCTTGAGTTACATGAATTGCTGTGTTTTGGCCTGTTTAGGTCTTCCAAACATTTTTCAGTTAATAAGCGCCATGAAACCTTGAAATGACCTTTTTTCCTCTGATCCTTCGGACATGTTGAAAATTATTTGACAACCTTAAGCACTTGCATGGTGGAAACCTCTTTAAAAAATCTATGTTCTTACCTATGAGATCAAATTGCCTTTGTTTTGAGAGGTGAGTGAGAAACATGTTTTCATCGTTTTTATTTGATCCTTAGGCATGCTAAATCTATGTTTGAAAAGAATCACAAATTTCACTATCCTATATGCTAAATTTCTGTGGCCACTTCTGATTTTTTGTAGATGCCATGACATAATTATTTATGCCCCCTTAGACATCCTTGGTCCCTTGTGAGGTAGTGATATATTTTACCTTGGAAAACTATGGAGGTCACCTTCCAACATTTTCTTCAAACCTTTTGTCTATTGTTATCATGGAGGCTCATAATCTTCATTTCATCATCTTGCCTATCTTTCCATAACCTTAGGCTTTTGGGTTTTTTAGAGAAGAAAAATTAGTGTTGTATTCTAAGTTCTCTATATCCCTTTCAAGTTCATTCATTCATGTCCAGTTCACCTCACCTTTTTCCTTTCTTCATTTATAGTTTCTAAAAATCTTTAATTTATGCTTGGTTGTGCTGGTGTGCCTTTGTCATTGTGGTTTTCTGCATTGTCCTTTGCTTGGCACATTGCTGGTATACTCAGTCCTATAAACTCTGATTTTCCTTGAACATGGGTTGCTTACTCTTTCATTAGCTTGTATGTATCTTTAATGAGAAGCAGGCCTCTTACCTTACCATTTTTCTTGCTGATAGCCACCTTGACACTCTTACAGAAATGTCAAAAAGGACCGCTGTCTTTCGCAGAATTTGTGCTTGATTAAGGAGGCCTTCCTTGGAGACTTTTGATCCATCTTGGAAAATCATGTGCTGACCCTTTTTCACATTTGATTCAGCTTCTTACTACATGAAAAACAATGATTTAGAACATCAAATAAAATCCTACAACCTATGAAACTAGTGACTTAGTGGGAGGCTCTTTAGACTTGTCCTTTGGCTGAAAGCTTGGCTCAGGGTCCTCAAGTATGAAAAATAAAGTTTTTGATAATTTGATGTATTGAATATCCAAAATCCAATGTACTTGATTTATCTAAGGAGCCTACAGAGATAGTTTTGAGACCATCAATGCTTGAGGCATTTGGAAAACACAAGAAGGAGTAAGTTGGTTGGTGATCCTAGATGGCAAGTGGAGGGGCGAGGCAAAGGAAAAACAAAGTGTTGAGGTCATAGGTGGAAAAACATGATGAAGAGGAGTGGCATGAGCCCACAATGGGTTTTCTAGGAGTGGTAGGCCGACCATGTCATGATAGAGTAGTGAAATAGTGAAAATTTTATCTTAAGGATAATGAAGGCAGTGAGATTTCTAAAACTCACAATATTCATGAATTTTTTTTTATAAATCTAGGAAAAGCATTTAGTCATCTACAAAATTGAAAAAAATATTGATGACTAACATATCATAGAAAGGTCCTCTGACCCTGTTGAGACATGTTGACCAGTCATGACTATGGTGTCCTGTTCGTCATCACCCTGAGTGGTGACTATATTGGGGTTTGTCTTCTTCATTTTATGATAGATGATGAATTCCTTGGAACTAATCTCAATAACTGCTGAAAATGTTTCTTCCCTTTGTCTTTTGTTCTATTTCTCTTGAGGCACTGGAGTGTGTGAGGTGGTTGTTGACAGAAAATGCTCTTCTGCTTCCTGTAGTTTATTCTCCTCCCAATGATCTTGATTCATGAATTTCTCAATCTCTGGTATGGGGGTATGATTGTAAGGTGTGGTTTTGTACTCCAACCTTAAATTAGAAATTATGTTGAAGGGGTCATATGACTAGGTAAAATCTGGATGAAATTCATTTGATTTAGAACTGAATCTGCGTCATTCCTTGGTGCTCTGCTATTGCATATAAAAGGTCCTGCTCGTGTCTTAATCATAAACTGTGACTTATTTTTACCTGAAAAAAGTGGAGTTCATCCTTATTACTCATCTACCTTATATATTCCAGAGAAAAAATCCTCATTGAAACATATTTGGGAAGTTTGTATGGAGCCAACTCGCACCCATAAACTCTTATTTATGTATACATCTAGTAAAAATACCAGTCTCTAGTCTTGATATACTCACATAGGTGAAAAATCCTTTTGATTTCTGGACTTATCCTTGGCTCAATTTGACTGCTGAGAAGCCCTGTAGCTGTATGAATAAACCTGTTTATAAAATCTGCAAAACTAAACTCTGTTGAATTTCTTCTCACTAATGAGGTCCATTGTATTACTAAAGGTCTGACTCCTTGATCATCTTTCTTGTGCAGTGTTATTGGAAATTTGTCACCTTGCTAAAAAATAAACATGTAAACTAATACATATGCATACTTGAGCATGTCTTTTGTAGTGATCTTCATCAATTTTTCATGCATATTATCAACCAAAAAGTGACAGAAATTAAACATGAATGATGGCTTGTGTTCCTTGGAAAAAATTGAAAGAAAACCTAAAATAGGCTCATCCACCCACTGGTCTAACTAGTACCCTAGAAGTCAAGATACTAAAGAAATAATTTGTTTAGCTTTTTCTAGGATCACGGAGGCAAGATTAGGGGGATTCTTCTTAGGCAGTTGAATATCCTCTGGGAGGAAAATATCGAATATTTGGGATCTCTGAGGGAAGGTTATTTTATGATATAAATCCATGAGGGCAGCTGTTGAAAAATGACTGAGGGAATCATGTTCATGAACCAATAACATTTGATTTATGGTTTCTGGTCAAATTGTGACCAAAATGTCTCCATTGTGGGCCACAATGGTTCTTTGCATAGGGTTGTATCTGGTTTGGCACCATATTGTGAAATTACTGAAATGTTGTGTCTATGGAAACATAAACATAGGTAACAAGGATTCCCAAAGGTTAATATCACCCCCCTGGTCCAAATAGGTTTGCTTCAACCAGTGATGCAATTCAAACAAGTCGAATTCACACTCGATATCAACAATTTTATAATACTGGTCTACCAGGGGTATATGGTCGAGGTCCTCGGTGATAGTGGACATAGGGTTTTCATTATTTGGTTTGTCGTTAGTAGATTTCCTCTTTCCCTTGGGTTCCATGTTTGCCAAATTTAAGGGATAAACAAAGAAATAAAAGATGTACAGGGTAAAACAATACCTAAATGGATAGTTATATGTATGTAATTGGTAATTGGGCTCTGAATTTTCTGGAGACAAAAGTATCTAACAGTGGAAATGGATTGCGATCACTGACCTGTAATCTCGTAACAGATACAATGCAAAGGAGGGTTGCACAAAAATTAGGGAGTGCTTATTTATAGGGGTGGACTAGCAGTCGTTGCCTATAGATCCATTACATAATGGGTTGCTTAGGATATTAATGATGAAACTGTAAGCAACAACGAAAAAATACAACGGGTAAGTGTGTAATGGGTTGATAATCAACGATAAAGTTAACGGGCGAATGGGGGTGAAACAGGTGGTGCAACATGGTTGACGGAGGATAGAACACGGGAGTTGACATAGAGTACCGTTGGTGGGAGTGGAGGAGAGAGAGGTGGTTTTCGGATGGGGGGGTGGTGGTATGTGATTTTGAGAGGGGGGCGGGGAGGGGGGGGGGTGTGAAGCCACGAGCGGCTACCACATAGCATGGGGCCTAGGGATTACCTTACCACTTTTCAGACCCCCCAGTTAATGAGAATCGAGGGAGGGGGGTGTGAAATTTCTTCCCTACTGTTTATCCAGGTGGGATAAGATCTCCTCTATTGGATTATGCGTGCTCTTTAACCACAAGCACCAACACCTTTTTGTCAATTTCCTGGACTTTAGAAAAGTCTGACTTATGCCAAATACCTTATTTACAAAAAAATAATTTCATTTAATTTACACAATTAACCATAAATCAATCACTAATCTGTCTTTCTAAGCAATCATGGGTGAATTTAAATGTGCAAGCCATATTTTTTTTTAAAGACATATTTTCCTAATTTCTACTCTAATCTACTGATTTAATTAATTAATCAATCTTAGACACTTTGATTAATCCTTTTCACTTAACTATCTAATTCTTAACCAAGATTAAACTGTTTGGTTAAGTTATTCAGTAACCTAAAAGCAGAAATTCAAATGTGTTTGGTCATGATTAAACTATATGATTCAAACAAGGATCTTTGATTGTGGCATTTAAGCATGCTGCACACAAAAACCCTAATTTATTCTTTAATGCAACAATTTTTTTTCTTTCTAGTGGCATTTTGACTTGCTCACTTTTATACTTGTTTTTCTTTTGATGAGGTTCTTCTCATTTTTTATTTTTATTCTTTTATTCCATTTTTCTATTTATTTTTTTATATAACCTCTTTTCATTTATTTTATTTTATTTTAGGAAATCATTTGCAGAATGAAATATTATTTACAACTTGAAATTAACTCAAAGAAAATGTTCAATCATAATTTGATCCTATGAATCATAGGAACCTAACACACTAGAAAGAAGCTCCAACTCCCTCACTGAAGTCTCCAACCCTCACCTCCTTGTGGACCATGTTTCATAATATTTCAAACTGGATCCACCTATCTCAAACCATTAAAACATGTAGGCCACATTTCATAATATTTTCAAACTGGACCCACACCGAACATTATGATCAATACCGATATACCAAATTGAATACTGAATCATAGAATATAAAATAAAATCATTGAATCACCACTAAATATCAATTACCAATAAACTGAATCAATAATGCAACTGAATCACTCAATATTGAACCAACCTAAGTTACCAATCAACCAATAACTGATACTAATAAGCCAATCACACTTCCATCAATATAGAAATAATATGAAATCATTACGACCCTAATCAAATTTAACTCATAATATATACATGACTGTTTTGAAGCATATATGTGTATATACATGCTTCCTGTGCACAAAACCTACATACAAATCTCAAATCACTTAATACTGAATACTAACTAACTGAATCATTGAACCATTGAATCAATGATTACAAATACTAAATCACTGTAACAAACAATCACAAATATACCAATATTGAATCATTGAATACCCAATCACTCTTCTAAATTATTATCACTGATCAATAATCAAGCCACAACCAAATCAGTCATCCATCCTGATCAAGACAACATTAACATATATAAACAAATAATACAAAATTCATCAACCAAGCTGCAATTTCAAACCATAGAATATATATGCGACTTACATTAAATAGGCCTGCCTATATACATACTTCTTATGTTCAAAACCCACATACAGATTTCAAATCACTGAATACTTCTCATCCAAGCTTTTCTGTTCAAAATTGATCTCATCCATAATCATCATCCAACATCACTACAACTATCAACAACCCATATCATGCATCAAAAATAAAACCTATTAACTTAGAATGTATATGCTACTATACTGAAGTAGTTATGTGTATGTACGCAACATTATTGAACCAAACTTGCATACATATTTTAAATTACTAAATCAAACCTTTGTTGCAAACATAACATACGTTTTGCATAATTCACTAAAATCACATATAGCTGCAAATACATTTAAATCATACCACCACCATAATCATAGATCTAGCATTGTTAGCTACATAAACATAAACAAATCAAGCAATTATATCCATTAGTCTTCAATACACTTTCATATCTATCAAATATGATCATTCTTCTTGCTCTTGGGTGAAAACCTATTCCAGATCATATCACACATGAATAATATATTTCATTGCACACATAAATCCTTCATCTCCTTCTCTTTATATAGATTTTACCTTTGTAAATACCACAGGAAAATAACTTGGTAATATTTTTGGTATACTTTTGACAGAATCAAATAGACGTTGCTGACACAATACTATGGGTGATTACCATGGTAATAGCTCCCGGTTTTCCTTTTTCATGTTTCAAATTATATACACAACTTTTGTTCACATAATGTGTGTATGTATGCGACTCTTCTTCACAAGGGTCATGTATACTTTTCAAACTTCATGATTTCCATGAATGATGTAACTAAACAACGAATTCTATTTCATATCCTCTGTAATTTTTGTACCATAATGCCTATACCATCAATCATGTCATTTGTAATAGTTCTATAATCATCAAGGGAAACTCATTATAACGAGGTTGGCATCAAGGACATTTTTATAAATAATGTTTTCATGAAGAGCAACACATTATCCATAATGCCAACAATATCCCCCTTTGGACTTGATGGCAACCACTTTGGTGTTTGGAAGCCACCTACAAACTCCAGGTCTTCTCTCCCCCTTTGACATAAAGGGAAAAGGGTGGAACCAGGCTAAATGAATTACTCCCCATATAGAACTCAACACTATAACTATGATATGCTGATATGAACTATGATGTCTGCATACTGACCATGCTCCCCCTAAGCATATGATGAACCTTCTAGAGATATGAAATATAATTACAAGGATTTATGACTTATGTACATGGATATGCATAAGACCATATGACCTCTCCTATATTCTATGACTTTATGATCAATCACCCAACATAATGGGGTTACATATTGGACCCATATTTTACATCAATCACCCAAAATAATGGGGTTACATACATGACATGGCTTGATTCCAATAGCCCATACATGATTGCCTTTTACAATGAATAAAACATGGGTTTTTTTATGACCTTTGCATCAAGTGACATACATGACATATATAACCAAAAACAAGGATCTCAATAATGAAGTATCTTTGTAGCAAAACCATGATAATCATCATCAACCACCATGCACCTATAAGCATATGCAACATAATCATCTGGTAGTAGCAACATAAGAAACATGAACATCCTCATAATCATGAAACAATTAAGTAGATAAGATGATGTACCATGATCATGTGTCCAAATATGAAATATATCCAAGCAACATATAGGCATCATTGATAGCTTATGACAATGTGACAACATCACATATTTTTTTCATTAGTGACAACAACAATAACCATGAACTCATCATAGACCCCATCATGCAGTAACGAGTACTCAAGAAATCATGCATCCAATAATGAACCATTAGAATCATATAGGATTCTCCCCCTAAACCTATGCCAACCCTTCATCATCAATTCTGATCACACTATATCTTTCTCACCAACAACAAAGAGGAAAATCAACAACATTAATCAAAATTTGCAACAAATCATCACTAATCATGAATCGATACTCTTTCAAACATTTATAAACAACATAAGGGAATAAACAACACACTGCAACAAACCAATGTTAGACCAAAAATGCTAGTAATGCACCGATGAATGCATATGAGAAGCTCCTCCTCAATTTGTTTCACTTCTTTATCATCACAGAAAAACATACGCATCTGTTTAAGTCAATAACCACGTACATACACGACTTTCCTTCACAATAAATGAGTACAAAATATAAAATATTACTTTTTCATAGCCACAGCCCCCCCTGAACATGTCATATTTGTTCCTGATCACAGTCACTTCATCAGATGCATCAGCAGTAACATAAAAATAGCTAAAAGAATAATAATGAAATCAGCATCAAAGTACACATGCATAACTCCTCTTGAGATAATGCACCAATGATCCTGTGGACCTGATAGTTTTGTAGTCCCTTCATAAATAACATCATATATAATAGAATACAACGGGGACTATTTTATTTTACTCATAATTTGAAGAAGAGGAGCTGGACCTTTTATTTATACTTGTATCCTTCATTAGTACATATTATTTATCTAAATTTTGATATCCTTGTGCTATGAATTAGTGTATTTTTCTATGATATTTCATCTCATTGATGTAAAGATAATTACATTTCCTTTTTCAGCTATTTTGCATACACATAGAATTTTTTCCTTTAGCCCATAAACCAATAGTAGATTTAGTTCTTCTCTATTCTTAACATCAAGGTTAGCATCAACCATGCTTATAACCTTTGCAGATGAACCATTTCCAAGGATAATCTCACCACTCTTATTTTTCTTAAGAGAGATAATTTTTTCCTTATTTCTAGACATATGATGAGAGCATCCACTATAAATATACCATTGATCTTATTTTTCAAATGCACACAAAGAAATGCCAGACCTTACTTGTTCTTTTTCCTTCTGCTTAATATGAGTAGTGGTAATAGATCCATGTTTCTTTCTTTGGAGAGATTCTACTTGTTGTCTGAATGAAATCATTGTTTTGTTTCTACATTATTTAGCTAGATGTTCAAACATGTTACATGTATAACACCTTGCATGATTAGAAGAGGAAGCAGGAGAATCATAATATTTCTGCTTCATATTTCTCCTATTGAAATCAATATATTTGTGACCAAACATATTGCAAGAAAAACATTATCCTTTAAAGAAACTTGAGTACCTAGGAGTTGATGATATTCCTCTGAATCTTCTTCTGTAATTGCCCGCAATGTTTTCAAAGTTATGACAGATAAAACATTCAATGTCATTTTTCAAAGGAAATAATCGATTATTGTTTCTATTATTGGGAGAAAATGATTTCCTTTTAAAATTTTCTTTCTTTGGTTGCTGGTTTGATTGACATCTTAAATATTTACCAGGTTTTTCAGAGCTTTCTTTTTTAACCTCATAATTGTTTGCACAATCTTGTGAGCTAGATTCTCCTTTTAAAATTTCATGAATACCAAGACCAGATTTAATGGAGGGAGACCTTTCACTGTTAAGAAGGTTATACAAAATATTTGAGCTATCTTCAAATCTCAATTGCTTATCCTTTTCTGCTAACTTGCCTTCTAGTATACTCACCTAAACTTATTTTTCTCCTTTCGTCTTTTCAATATGAGTTCTAAACTTGGTGATCTCCCCCTTAAGCTCATTTTCTTCGTCTTCCAATATTTTAATATTTCTTTATATCATTTGTTTGAATTTTCAAGATCAGATTTGAGAGATATGATTTCTTCTTCAATTCCTTCTTAGTAATTGCTTATTTCTTTAACTTTCTTGATTGTTTCATCTTTTTCAGTTTTAGCTTCCTCATGTTGCTTGGAAATTTATTTCCAAGTTCATTTCTCAATGAAGCTACCTCATCCTCCATTATTTGACATTCATCTTATTTTTCCCTATACTTCTTCCTCATTCCTTCAATTTTTCATCCCTAAAATAGTCTTTAACCTGAAAATTTATTCTTTTTAGGAAACTTCTTTTTCCTCAAAAATATGTGGTAGCTTTTGATGATCTCTATTTTTAGCTGAGTCTTTTAATCTGTGCTTTTAGTGAAATTATTTTTTAATCTATTTTTTTATGTAGAATAATTACTTTCACTTCTTCCGATGAGAGAAATTTTAGTTGATTCATTAACATCTTCACTACATGAACAAGTGAATGGAAAATCATTTATACAATGGTAATCACAATTACAACTAAAATAAAAACTAGTACCTGATACTTCCTCATCACTATCTTCTCCATACTTGATCAACAAGAGAGGCCCTTGATATATGATTGCTATTATTGCAACTACATTAAATAAATCACTCTCACAGTTGCATTTTTCTTGACTTGGCCTCTTCCTTTGTGATGCTTTCTTCTTGTGCTTCCATCCCATTGTCCTCTTCCACTCTAAAGCGATTAAGATTCACTTGGAAAGACCTTCTCTGATACCAATTGTTAGGAAAATTACTAAGAGGGGGTGGGGGGAGGGGGGGGGAGGGGTGAATCAATACTTTAATTCACTTTAACTTTCAATTTCACATTCATAATTATGTACAATATTTTTATTCATACAACTCACATGTGTACGCACCTTCACTGAATTAAAACCATGTATATCCATATTACTTATTTTTCATAACTTCCAACATATGTTACACATAATCATTGAATTATTAGTTCACTATCCATTCAATATGATGTAAATAACTTATAAATCACAAGACATAAGAACACATCAACACATATGGACACTGATATTTCAGGTGGAAACATAATGTGGGAGAAAACAACTATTGTTGTCGTCTCTATCTTCTTCTCTTACTATAATGAAAGATAATTAATTAAATCATGGTATTGTACTGGCATAGAATATTTCCTACATGCAGGAACATAGTCGTAGTAGGCTACATCCTCCACTAATTCTCCAACACCCACTGGAATGGAAATACAACCCCTTCAATAATTTTCCTAGTTCCTACCGAAAGGAACCTCTTACTCCCTCAAAAATTTTACCAGCTACCACTAGAAGGAAGCTCCAACTCCCTTAATAAAGGATCCAGGCCTCAACATCTGTGGACCACATTTCATAATATTTCATACTAGATCCACTTGTATCAATCCATTAAAACATGAAGGCCATATTTCATCATATTTTAAAACTAGACCCACACCCAACATTATGCTCAATACAAATTTACCAAACCGAATACTAAATCATAGAATTTGAAATACAATCATTGAATCACCAATGAATATATGTTACCAATAAATTGAATCATTGATGCAAATAAATCACTAAATACTCAACCAACCCAAGTTACAAATCAACCAAAAAATGATATTAATCAAACTTTCATTAATACAAAAGTATTCTACGGTCATCACAACCCCTGATCAAATTTACCTTATAATAGATACATGATCGTTCTGAAGCATATTTGCGTATATACGTGCTTCCTCTACATAAAACCTATGTAAATATATAAAATCACTTAATGGGCTCTATTATTGCGCCAATGATGTTTCAACTCCCAATTATTCTCAACTTAAATTATCAACTCGGGGTTCGTAGAAACTTAGAGGTGATAGCTTTATATGACGGCCTTTGGTCTCACTAATTCTACTACGATGTATAAGGGCTCCCTCTCTTGTTTTTCCATCACCCTCTTTAATTCTTCAGTGATATTTTCCTCATGGGTCAACCAAGAGGCTAATGCCATTAGCTGCATGTCCCCCAATCTTGAGTTGGGGTCCTAGAAGTTCATGTCTGTGAGGTTCATATTTTGCATGTAAAACTTAGCGAGTTTGGCTCTATCCTAAATACTTTCCCTTCTTCAAATTCCACTGAAATTTCTATATCCTTGGAAAGGTAAAGAGCCATACTATGATAATTTCTTTATCTGAAATTGTAGCCACTTCTCCTTGAGGAAGATGGCATAGGATTTGGATGACTACCTGCATTGTATGGCTTCCATGGATAAACTTGACATGGTGGAAAGTTGTACCTATTTTTCTTGTAACTACTCTCTTAGCCTTTTATTCTCTGCATGTAGCTTCTCCTTCATGACTGACTCCCTCAACCTTAAGTTGTTTAGTTCCATGATCATTTCATTCACTCTTTCCTCCATGAGGCCCACCTATCCTACCTTTTTGGACCTTTAAATTTGCATCCATCTACGAGTCCAGCTAATCTAGGTGGATATTGGTGTCCACCCATATATTCCACCTAGACCTCTAGTTATTTTCATCTATTTACATGATTATAGTAGCATTTACTATTTTTAGCATTTTTTCGAGTCCTGGACTTCTCGAGCTATTTTGACCCCCTAAACGACCTTTTTTTATGGTCCGCAATAGACCCATAGGGCATATTGCAAATATTATAGTAGTCAGAGAGATATTTCTAGTGATGTATCATACACACCAAATGAAGATCATATGACCAATTTACGACCATGGAAGTTGGCTGCCCAACTAACCCCAATGGGGCCCACAAATGCTTGGCATTCCATATCCTAGGGTTAGGGTTTTAGTTGTTTAGGATTTTACTTTGTTGTTAAATAATAAAAGGGCCCTTAAGCCTCATTGTAACACAATTCAGAGGCATTTTGTAGCCACATCTCCTCTCAGAGATAAACTACCATCATCTGAGCTACTTTATTTCCATTCTGCTTGTAAGCATCTTTTAGTTCTTTGATATTAATGAAATGAAGATTTATTTCTGTTTCATATCTGTGTTTATGTTTATATTTGTATTATGTTGCGTTCCTACATAAGTCCAGATAAATGGTTTCATATCAGTCTTATCTTTCTATGTTTTTCTTTGCATGTCCTCAACATGGTTAGGGTATAAGGAGTTAGGGCTCGAACTAGTTGAACCTTTGCAAGACCAGCCTTGCAAACTACAATGGCCTCCCACGGGGAAGAAATGAAAGATGAGGCAACATGACATCCTTTCAAAATACTACTTGAGGAAGCCCTCGAGCAACAAAGGAAAATGAGGATGGATAACTTTGCCCAGATCCCGCGACAACTACCCATAGACGACACATATTCATCGAAAAACCACTTTGGAGGCACCACTCCCTTTAAGGTACAAGTCAACTTTGACATTCCCATATTTTAAGGTCAGATAGATGCAAACATGAAAGATAGATGTTTAAATATGTTGGAAGGGTATTTTTTAGTTCATGACTTTTCCAATTGGGAACATATTACTTTTTCACTCCTCAAAGTTGCCCAGACCCCCCGCCCATGTCAAGGACTAGTGGGAAACCTACTATGAACAAAGGGATGAAAGAGAACCCTCACTATCTTCAATGGCATCCACTTGGAATTCTTTCTGAGATGCCATCAAGGAATAGTATTACCTCGTGGGGAGCTATTAGGACAAGTAAATGTAGTGGATGACATTGTGGCAACAAAGGGACCAATATGTACATGAGTTGACAAATATTTTCCATTCCCTGCACACAAATTTGGGTATTAAATATTCAGAAAAACATCTGGTGCTCAAGTACCATAGTTTCTTGCATAAACACATTCAGTTGGATATGGAATTCCTAGATATCTCCTCTCTTGGTGCAACATACTATTCCACATCCAAGATTGAGCAGAAATTTAAATAGAAGAAGTGGGCCTTTGGATATGTGAATCTGAAGCAAGGGACAGGCACACCCAAGCTGCAGAACAAAGGACAAGGGCCAAGGCGAGGAAAACTTATAAAATCCTTTGAAGCCACAAGAAAATTACAACACCATGAAGACAAATAAGGACATTGGGAAATGGTGTGATTTCCATAAGATCCCTACTCACAACACAAGTGAGTGTCAAGCCAAGCCGCCACTGTTAGCTGAGCTGAAGGCTTCTGAATCAGATGCATGTTAAAACCTTCATGAGTTAGAACCCAATAAGTGGAATGATAAACAAAAACATATTATTGATGTAGAGCCCAATGCCACCATTGCCACCACCAAGATCTAGAAGATTGGCCCCGAAGATCCAGAGGATGGGGAGAAACTCTTCCACTCACAAATGTTGGTGAAGGGTTCTTCACTATAATTCATTGTCAAAATACAGAGCCAAAATAAACTCATATTATCACAGGCTCTAAAGCGGTTGGGCTTACTGGCCCAACCACACCCACAACCATACACCATAGAGTGGCTTCACCAAGGATGAGATCTCCGCATGAGCTAGCAGCGTTGCCTTCCTTACAACATCAAGCATTTCATAGATATGGTATTATGTGATGTTGCTCCTCTTGAATTTTTTGATGTATTATTAGGCCAACCATACTTGTCAAAGCATCATGCTACGTATGATTCTAGGCCTCACACTATTATTATTTCCTTGGGAAATAATTTATACATGATACCAGAGGTAGCACTACCTACGTCCATCTCTTGGATCTCTGTGAAGAAATGCAATAAGATCATTTCCCATATGGGGAAATTTGTCTTCCTTATGATCCACCATCAAATAAAGAAGAATACTATGGCCACATCCATAACCTCTAGATAGGGTTCCTCCGCACAACAACACCAGATGGACAAGGTCATGGAGGAGTACAGGGACATCTTCACCTCACCCACAGGGGTACCCCTACACTCTGAGGTCAAGCCCTCCATGAATCTGACCCTAGGCACGCCGCTACCAAAAATACTGATCTACCTGTTAGTCATCAATATTTTTCATTATCTTTATATGACTATAGGATGGTTATAGTTTTCTGAAAACAATATTCGTTGAATATCTTGAGTTTCAGAAATCTCATTGCCTTCATTATCCTTATAAGCCTATTTTCACTATTCCTCAGTTGGTCTTCTCAAATTCACCATGTTTCTCTTAAAAGACTCCTTATGGGCCTATACTTCTCATTTTCATCCTTCTCTCCTGCCTATAAACTCAATGTCCTATTTTCCCCTGTCAATAAACTCCATCCTCCCTCTAGGGTTTTCCTATTGCTAACGCATTCCCATGTCCCTTTGGGCATAATAACCTATAAAAATACTCTGTTTTCACTTGAAAATATCCAGGTCAAATTTCAGTTAAAGTCAATTCAAAGGACGCCCCCATTACGTCATTAAGGTTTTACATTGTTTAAGGTCATCCTTGGATGTTTCAGAAACTGCTTTTCCTTTGCTATAATTTGGCTCAGATGTAATAGAATGTCAAGACATGGCTATTCAAGAAGGACCTATAATTTCCAAGGAGGATTATCTTCTCAGTTCAGAACATGCAAATGAGAAAAATGGACAAATTTTGGCACTTCTGCAGGAGTGTTAAAAGATTTATCAACAGAAAGTTCTGAGGATGTAGACTATCTACTCCTGAATGAAAACAACTTACAGCAAGGGAAAGAGGAAAAACTTGGTCTTGTAGATGACTAGGGTTTATACACTTTTTAGTCCAGTTTAGTGCCAAAACAGTGATCACTTGTAGAAAATGACATGGTAGAAACACACAAGGCCAAGCATGAAGAAATTTTATCAGAAAATATTGATGGAATATGGAAAGAATGTAAGGTGAACTAGACAGAAATGAATGGACTTGAAATGGCTATAGAGAACTTAGAAGATAACACTTATGATTGCTGAATGAACTGAAAACATTTAAGGTTTTTGAAAAGATGGCTAGAGAAGATGAAAAGATGAGTTTAGTTTTATGGTGGAAACTAAAGAATATTTTGAAGATGATACTATGTGTTTAAATCCCAAAGTTTTCACAATTAACTTATCATACCTCAAGGAGCAAAAGAAAAGTCAACTTCGTGACTTCAGCAAACCTACATGCAAAAAAGTGTAAAATGGTTATTGAGAAAAGAAAAAGGACTTTTGACATTAGAAAATGGGTTCTCAAAGTTAAATTAAATCTACAAGTCTATAAATGCCCATTTTACATTTCATATGAATCATTGTTGCCTTGAAGAGCATTAGAAGTTTCGAGGAGAGAATAATTTGTGAGTTTTCTGAGCGAATTTGGGCAAATCTTCTTGGCGATGCGCATTTGGCTTGGTGTTGTGCACTTGTGAGTTGGCGCTACGCACTTGGAATTTTTCCTCTATTCATTTTCTGAAGGCGTTGCGTGCCTAGGAGTTGGCGATGTGCCCTTGCCAGAGCACTACGCTCTTACCGGACAGGACCCTGTGAAAAAATCCTTGGCACTGCGCGCTTGGGATTGGTGCTGCACCCTTAGCAATGGCACCGCACGCTTGGACAGAGAGGGTTTCTCACTCTTCTAACCACTCAAATCACTCCAAATCTCTTTCAAACTCTTGCCACAGTCTTCCAAGAAATCTTAAAGTAGTAAGTACATAATATGAGCCATATTTTTAAAGCTATTTGATAATTCTTAATTGAATGTAATGAAACCCTAATCAAACCCTAAGTTTTCAGCTTGAAATAGTTGTTTCATCCCTACTTCATCCTCCTTGAAGAAAATAAATCATAAGAAGAGGTAATTAAACTGCTTGAGGGTTGTCCTTGAGTCATTTTTTCCTTCACTCATTCTCATACACCTATACCCATTCACACCGATCCCCTTCATTTGATTCACGTTTCCATTTCATTACCCTCCCTTCATCTGATTTCACATCAGCCCTAGGGTTTCAAAAATAGAGTTTAAAATGTTTTAGGGTGAAGACAGTGGTGGTGAGGCACAAATTCCAAGGAGCCATGATCACAAGGGAGGGAAGATAAATAGATTTGAACCCGTCAATACAAGGGAACTAATGGCATCTCCTCTTACTGTTTCCTGCTTCAAACATGTGGCCTACTTTGAATTTTGTGAGAAAGGTGAAACAATTCCAAAACCACCTCAAGCTAACAAGACTATT
Source organism: Pinus albicaulis (assembly GCA_034641835.2). NCBI lineage: Eukaryota > Viridiplantae > Streptophyta > Pinopsida > Pinales > Pinaceae > Pinus > Pinus albicaulis. Next base: position 163,716,175 of record CM076579.1, on the reverse strand, counting down.
CATTATCAATTTGCATGACAAACAATTTATTCTTGCCGGAGTCACCTTTGAGATGTCCATTGATGCCATTGTTGCTGCTACAAGGATAACAAGTGTGGGGGAAAAGTGGTTCAAGAAAGCAAACCTAGACATGAGTTACTTTTAACCATACCTAAAGCCTAGGTATAAAGATCACCACAAGTCCATATTTCCTTTTTCTCATATTATTGATAGATATGCACCCATGATGAGGATAATAATGAAATACTTTACTTGTGAGGGAAGGTTTTCCTACCTCTACTCATACCACATTTGTCTTCTTATGCATTTCACTAGAGTTAGGATGTTGCATATACCATATTACCTCTTCCGTAGCATTAAAAAAATGGCCTACATTATACAAAAGAGAGATTATCCTTAGAAAATATAGAGCCTATTCCATCATTCACTCATCAAGATGGTGGTTATACATCAACTACATCAAAAAAGCATTCCATTGGAGACCTTCATTACCAATGAAGTTTTCACTTTTTCACATGGCCATCATCAGCAAAATATTCCTTCATCTTCTCAGCCTCCCATATCCACCTGTCCATCACATCCTGTTGTTCATACATCTCCAACCACTCACATTCCTTCACCCCATGATGACCCTTCCACATCACATTTCCATAACCCTTCACCTTCATAACATGATGACAAAGCATCAAGCAGTGATGGGAACATTGAGATAGATGGCACTAAAATGAGTGACATTGATACATTTCATTTGATGATCCAGGTGGATATCGGTGGCCACCCACCTATTCCATTTGGACCCACACCATCAATTCTTGCATCTTTTCACATTCAACACAACTTACTATTTTTAGCAGGTTTTCGAGTCCTGCACTCCCGGAGCCATTTTGGGGTCTTAATGATCCAGGTGGATATTGGTGGCCACCCACCTATTCCATTTGAACCCCCACCATCAGTTCGTTCAATTTTTAAGTTGTAGCACAACTTACTTTTAGCATTTTTTTGGGTCCTGAACTTCCGGAGCCGTTTTGAGGCCCTAAACGATGTTTTTTGGGAAAACTGGGAGCAACATGGGTCCATGGAACAACGTTTCTCACATCAGAAGTTGTAATCCTCAGATAGATCTTTCTAATGAGCTATTGAGCATGTCAAACAGAGATCGTATGCCAAATTTACGTCCCCGGGAAGTTGAACCACCAATTTACCCAAACGACGCCCATAGTTTTCGTGCTTCATCTCCTAGGGTTAGGCTTTTGGACGTTTAGAGTTCTCCATTATTTCTCAATAATAAATAGGCCCTAGAGCCTCATTGTAACATAGTTCAGAGGTCTATAGCTACCACATCTCTTCTCATAGATTCGCTACCAGCACCCTAGCTATTTTATTTCCATTATGTCTATAAGCATATTTATGTTATTTGATATTAATGAAATGACGCATTATTTCCACTGCCTCTCTATGTTTATGGTTATTTCTATATTCTGTTGTGTTCTTGCATAAATCTGGATCAGTGGTATCAGAGCGGTCTGCTCTTTCTTTTTTTTTCTTTGCATGTCCCCAATGCGGTCAGGGTATAAGGAGTTAGGGCTCGATCTGGTTGAACCCTTGCAAGATCAGCCTCGCAAACCCCGATGACCTCCCATGGCGGAAGAAAAGAAAGATGAGGGAGTAGGAGATCCTATCAAAATATTGCTCGAGGAGGCCCTCAAGAAACAAAGGAATGCGATGATGGATAACTTTGCTCAGATCCTTCAACGACTGCCCACCTACGGCGCATCTACATCCAACAGCCACTCTGGAGGCGCCACTCCCTTCAAGGTACAGGTAAACTTTGATATTCCTATCTTTGAAGTACAAATAGATGCAGACATCGTAGATATATGGTTGAATTTGCTGGAAGGGTATTTCTTGGTCCATTATTTCTCTGACCGAGAAAATATTATCTTTGCACTCCTCAAAGTCGCCCCCCATGTCAAAGACTGGTGGGAAACCTACCATGAGCAAGAGGATGAAGGGGAAACCTCTCTGTTCTCAGCCACACCCACTTGGAATTCATTCCAAGATGGCATAAAGGAACAATATTACCTCGTGGGGAGCTATGAGGACAAATACATCCAATGAACCACGCTACGGCAACAAAGGGATCAAGATGTGCACGAACTGATGAATCTGTTCCATACCTTGCACACAAAATTGGGTATTAAAGATTCAGAGAGACATTTGGTGCTCAAGTACCATGGCTATATACACAAACACATTCAGGAGGAAATGTATTTCCTCGACATTACATCGCTTGGCACGGCATATCGCTATGCCGCTAAGATCGAGCAGAAATTTAAGCAGAAGAAGTGAGACTTTAGATCTGCAAATCCGAAAGGTGCCCCCGAAACGAAGAACAAGGGGCAAGGCCAAAGAAGTGCGACTTAGAACAACACAAAAAATTAAAATAAGGACATAGGGAAGTGGTGTGAATTTCATAACAGCCCCACTCATAGCACAAATGAGTGTCGGGCCAAACAGTCATTGGTGGCCGAACTAAAGGCACCCAAATCAGATGCATTTTGTGATCCTGAGTTAGAACGAGACAAAGGAAATGACAAAGGGAAGTAGATCATTGATGTGGATCCCACCGCCATTGTTTCCACCACCAAGATCCAGAGGGAGGACTTAGAGGATCCAGGGGAAGGGGAGCGCCTCTTCCATTCGCAAATGTGGGTGAAGGGTTCTTCGCTACAATTTCTTCTCGATAGCAGAATCCAAAGGAACCTCATTTCAGCAGAGGTCATGAAGCGGCTCAGCCTACCGACCATAGCACACCCACAGCCATATACCATCGGGTGGCTTCGCCCAAGGAGAGATATCTGCATCCGCCAACAATGCCACCTTCCGTACAGCATCAAGCCATTCACGGATGAGGTATTATGTGATGTTGCTCCTCTTGATGTGATGTATTATTGGGCCAAACATACTTGTGGAGGTGACATGCTATGTATGAGTCTAAGCCTCATGATGTTATTATTACTTTGGGAAACAACTTTTACAGGATACCGGAGGCAGTACCGCCTCCTGTCATCTCTTTGACTACTGCAAAAAAACGCAGTAAGATTGTTTCCCAAAATAGGAAATTCATTTTCCTTACAACTTGCTCACAGGGAAAGAAGAATATTTTGGCCACAACCTAGAAATAGGGCTCCCCTGCACGACTACAGCAGATGGACAAATTCATGGAGGAATACAAGGACATTTTCTCCTCACTCACACAGGTTCCTCTACACTGTCAGGACAAGTACTCCATTGATCTGACCCCCAGCGCACCGCTGCCTGATGTTACCATACCTCCTGCAAATACACATACAGAATCCACACATGTACTATCTGAAGCTGATAAAGAAACCAAATTTACTAAACATATCCAGCATGTCTGTTCATAGGGCCATGACATCTTCAGCAAATCTAATACCCAGTTCAACAGAATTTGCTTCATCTCAGGGAGGATCTCAACGCAATGGAGACCATTGCTTCCTAAGGAGGGAGGAATGATCCAGGTGGATATCGGTGGCCACCCACCTATTACATTTGGACCCACACCATCAATTCTTGTAGCTTTTCACATTCAGCACCACTTACTATTTTTAGCAGGTTTTTGGGTCCTGCACTCCCGGAGCCGTTTTGGGGTCTTAATGATCCAAGTGGATATTGGTGGCCACCCACCTATTCCATTTGAACCCCCACCATCAGTTTGTTCAGTTTTTAAGTTGCAGCACAACTTACTATTTTTAGCATTTTTTTGGGTCCTGAACTTTCAGAGCCGTTTTGAGGCCCTAAACGACGTTTTTTGGGAAAACCGAAAGCAACATGGGTCCATGGAATGATGGTTCTCACATCGAAATTTGTACTCCTCGGACAGTTTTTTATAATGAAATATTGAGCACATCAAACAAATATCGTATGCCAAAGTTACGTCCCCGGGAAGTTGAACCACCAATTTACCTAAACGAGGCCCATAGTTTTGGCGCTTCATCTCCTAGGGTTAGGTTTTTGGACGTTTAGAGTTCTCCATTATTTCTCAATAATAAATAGGCCCTAGAGCCTCATTGTAACATATTTTAGAGGTCTATAGCTACCACATATCTTCTCATTGATTCGCTACCAACACCCTAGCTATTTTATTTCCATTATGTCTGTAAGCATATTTCTATTATTTGATATTAATGAAATGACACATTATTTCCATTTCCTCTCTATGTTTATGGTTATTTCTGTATTCTGTTGTGTTCCTGCATAAATCCGGATTAGTGGTATCAAAGCGGTCTGCTCTTTCTTTGTTTTTCTTTGCATGTCCCCAACACGGTCAAGGTATATGGAGTTAGGGCTTGATCAAGTTGAACCCTTGCAAGATCAGCCTCACAAACCCCAACGACCTCCCATGGCAGAAGAAAAGAAATACGAGGGAGTAGGAGATCCTATCAAAATATTGCTTGAGGAGGCCCTCGAGAAACAAAGGAACGCGATGATGGATAACTTTGCTCAGATCCTTCAACGACTGCCCACCTATGGCGCATCTACATCCAACAGCCACTCTGGAGGCCCCAGTCCCTTCAAGGTACAGGTAAAATTTGATATTCCTATATTTGAAGGCCAAATAGATGCAGACGTTGTAGATAGATGTTTGAATTTTCTGGAAGGGTATTTCTCGATCCATGATTTCTTTGACCGAGAAAAGATTATTTTTGCACTCCTCAAAGCCGCCCCCCATGTTAAAGACTGGTGGGAAACCTACCGTGAGCAAGAGGACGAAGGGGAACCCTCTCTGTTCTCGGCCACACCCACTTGGAATTCATTCTGAGATGACATCAAGGAACAATATTACCCCGTGGGGAGCTATGAGGACAAATACATCCAATGGACCACGCTGCGGCAATAAAGGGATCAAGATGTGCACGAACTGACGAATTTGTTCCATACCCTGCGCACAAAGTTGGGTATTAAAGATTCAGAGAGACATTTGGTGCCCAAGTACCGTGGTTGTCTACATAAACACATTCAGGATGAAATGTATTTCCTCGACATTACATCGCTTGGCCCGACATATCGCTATGCCGCCAAGATCGAGCAGAAATTTAAGCAGAAGAAGCGAGACTTTGGATCTGCGAATCCGAAAGGTGCCCCCGAACCGAAGAACAAGGGGTAAGGCCAAAGCGGTGCAACTCAGAACAACACCAAAAATAAAAAGAAGGACACAGGGAAGTGGTGTGAATTTCATAACAGCCCCACTCATAGCACAAACGAGTGTGGGACCAAACAATCATTGGTGGCCGAACTAAAGGCACTCGAATCAGATGCATTTTCTGATCCTGAGTCAGAACTAGAAAAAGGCAATGACAAAGGGAAGTAGATCATTGATGCGGATCCCAGCACCATTTTTTCCACCACCAAGATCCAAAGGGAGGACCCAGAGGATCTAGAGGACGGGGAGTGCCTCTTCCATTCGCAAATGTGGGTGAAGGGTTCTCCATTGCAATTTCTTGTTGATAGCAGAAGCCAAAAGAACCTCATTTCAACAGAGGTCCTAAAGCGTCTCGACCTACTGACCATAGCACACCCACAACCATATACCATCGGGTGGCTTCACCCAGGGAGAGATATCCACATCCACCAGCAATTCTGCCTTCCGTATAGCATCAAGTCATTCATGGATGAGGTATTATGTGATTTTGATCCTCTTGATGTAGCTGATGTATTATTGGCCAACCATACTTGTGGAGGCGACATGTTGTGTATGAGTCTAGGACTCGTGCTATTATTATTACTTTGGGAAATAACTTGTACACGATACCGGAGGTATAACCGCCTCCTGTCATCTCTTTGACTACTGCAAAACAATGCAATAAGATTGTTTCCAAAACTACGAAATTCATTTTCCTTACAATTCACTCACAGGGAAAGAAGAATATTGTGGCTACAACCTCGAAACAAGGTTCCCCTGCATGGCTGCAGCAGATGGAAAAATTCATGGAGGAATACCAGGACACTTTCTCCTCACTCACAGAGGTTCCTCTACACTGTCAGGACAATTACTCCATTGATCTGACCCCCAACGCACCGCCACCTGATGTTACCATACCTCCTGAAAATACGCATACAGAATCCACACATGTATTGTCTGAGGCTGATAAAGAAACCAAATTTACTAAACGTATCCAGGATGTCTGCTCACAGGTCCATGACATATTCAACAAATCTAAAACCCAGTTCAACAGAATTTGCTTCATCTCAGGGAGGATCTCAATGCAATAGGGACCATTTCTTCCTAAGGAGGGAGGAATGATCCAGGTGGATATCGGTGGCCACCCACCTATTCCATTTGGACCCACACCATCAATTCTTGCAGCTTTTCACATTCAGCACCACTTACTATTTTTAGCAGGCTTTCGGGTCCTGCACTCCCGGAGTCGTTTTGGGGTCTTAATGATCCAGGTGGATATTGGTGGCCACCCACCTATTCCATTTGAACCCCCACCATTAGTTCGTTCAATTTTTAAGTTGCAGCACAACTTACTATTTTTAGCAGTTTTTTGGGTCCTGAACTTCCGGAGCCGTTTTTGAGGCCCTAAACGACATTTTTTGGGAAAACTGGGAGCAAGATGGGTTTGTGGACTGATGTTTCTCACATAAAAATTTATACTCCTTGGACATATATTTCTAATGAGCTATTGAGCGCATCAAACAGAGATCGTATGCCAAATTTACGTCCCCGGGAAGTTGAACCACCAATTTACCCAAACGGTGTGCATAGTTTTGGCGCTTCATCTCCTAGGGTTAGGTTTTTGGACGTTTAGAGTTCTCCATTGTTTCTCAATAATAAATAGGCCCTAGAGCCTCATTGTAACATATTTCAGAGGTCTGTAGCTACCACATATCTTCTCAGAGATTCGCTACTAGCACCCTAGCTATTTTATTTCCATTATGCCTGTAAGCATATTTCTGTTATTTGATATTAATGAAATGACACATTATTTCCGCTGCCTCTCTATGTTTATGGTTATTTTTGTATTATGTTGTGTTCCTGCACAAATCCGGATCAGTGGTATCAGATCGGTCTGATCTTTCTTTGTTTTTCTTTGCATGTCCCCAACGCGGTCAGGGTATAAGTAGTTAGGGCTCGATCTGGTTGAACCCTTGCAAGATCAGCCTCACAAACCCTGACGACCTCCAATGGCAGAAGAAAATAAAGATGAGGGAGAAGGATATCCTATCAAAATATTGCTCGAGGAGGCCCTCGAGAAATAAAGGAACGCGATGATGGATAACGTTTCTCAGATCCTTCAACGACTGCCCACCTACGCGCATCTGCATCCAACAACCACTCTGGAGGAACCATTCCCTTCAAGGTACAGGTAAAATTTGGTATTCCTGTATTTGAAGGCCAAATAGATGCAGACGCTTTATATAGATGGTTTAATTTGCTGGAATGGTATTTCTCGGTCCATGATTTCTCTGATAGAGAAAAGATTATTTTTGCACTCCTCAAAGCCGCCACCCATGTCAAAGACTAGTGGGAAACCTATCGTGAGCAAGAGGACGAAGGGGAACCCTCTCTGTTCTCGGCCACACCCACTTGGAATCCATTTCGATATGGCATCAAGGAACAATATTACCTCGTGGGGAGCTATGAGGACAAATACATCCAATGGACCATGTTGTGGCAAGAAAGGGATCAAGATGTGCACGAACTGACGAATTTGTTCCATACCCTGCGCACAAATTTGGGTATTAAAGAATCAGAGAGACATTTGCTGCTCAAGTACCATGGCTATCCACACACAAAAATTCAGGAGGAAATGGAGTTCCTCGACATTACATCGCTTGGCACAACATATTGCTATGCCGCCAAGATCGAGCAGAAATTTAAGCAAAAGAAGCGAGACTTTGGATCTGTGAATCTGAAAGGTGTCCCCAAACCGAAGAACAAGGGGCAACGCCAAAGTGGTGATACTTAGAACAACACTACAAATCAAAAGAAGGACATAGGCAAGTGGTGTCAATTTTATAACAGCCCCACTCATAGCACAAATGAGTGTCAAGCCAAACAGTCATTGGTGGTTGAACTAAAGGCACCCGAATCAGATGCATTTTTCTGATCCTGAGTCAGAACTAGACAAAGGCAATGACAAAGGCAAGTATATCATTGATGCAGATCCTAGCACCATTATTTCCACCACCAATATCTAGAGGGAGGACCCAGAGGATCCAGAGGAGGGGTAGCGCCTCTTCCATTCGCAAATGTGGGTGAAAGGTTCTCTGCTGCAATTTTTTGTCGATAGCAGAAGCCAAAAGAACCTCATTTCAGCAGAGGTCATGAAGTGGCTCAGCCTACCGACCATAGCACACCCACAGCCATATACCATCAGGTGGCTTCACCCAGGGAGAGATATATGCATCCACCAACAATGTCGCCTTTCGTACAACATCAAGCCATTCATGGATGATGTATTATGTGATGTTGCTCCTCTTGATGTAGCTAATGTATTATTGGGCCAACCATACTTGTGGAGGTGACATGTTGTGTATGAGTCTAGGCCTCGTGCTGTTATTATTACTTTGGGAAATAACTTGTATAGGATACCGGAGGTAGTACCTCCTCTTGTCACCTCTTTGACTACTGCAAAACAACGCAGTAAGATTGTTTCCCAAACTAGGAAATTCATTTTCCTTACAACTCGCTCACAGGGAAAGAATAATATTGTGGCCAAAACCTCGAAACAGGGCTCCCCTACACAGTTGTAACAGATGGAAAATTTCATGGAGGAATACGAGGACATTTTCTCCTCACTCGCAGAGGTTCCTCTACACTATTAGGACAAGTACTCCATTGATCTGACCCCCAACGCACCGCCACCTGATGTTACCATACCACCTGCAAATAAACATACAGAATCCACACATGTACTGTTTGAGGCTGATAAAGAAACCAAATTTACTAAACGTATCCAACATGTCTGCTCACAGGTCCATGACATCTTCAACAAATCTAATAGCCAGTTCAACAGAATTTGCTTCATCTCAAGGAGGATCTCAACTCAATGGGGACCATTTCTTCCTAAGGAGGGAGGAATTATCTAGGTGGATATCGGTGGCCACCCACCTATTCCATTTGGACCCACACCATCAATTCTTGCAGCTTTTCACATTCAACACCACTTACTATTTTTAGCAGGTTTTCGAGTCCTGCACTCCCGGAGCCATTTTGGGGTCTTAATGATCCAGGTGGATATTGGTGGGCACCCACCTATTCCATTTGAACCACCACCATCAGTTCGTTCAGTTTTTAAGTTGTAGCACAACTTACTATTTTTAGTAGTTTTTTGGGTCCTTAAATTCCGGAGCCGTTTTGAGGCCATAAACAACGTTTTTTGGGAAAACTGCGAGCAATACGAGTCCATGGACCAATGTTGCTCACATCGAAAGTTGTACTCCTCGGACAGATATTTATAGTGAGCTATTGAGCATGTCAAACGAAGATCGTATGCCAAAGTTACGTCCCCGGGAAGTTGAACCACCAATTTACCCAAACGGGGCCCATAGTTTTGGCGCTTCATCCCCTAGGGTTAGGTTTTTGGACGTTTAGAGTTCTCCATTGTTTCTCAATAATAAATAGGCCCTAGAGCCTCATTGTAACATAGTTCAGAGGTCTGTAGCTACCACATCTCTTCTTAGAGATTCGCTACCAGCACCCTAGCTATTTTATTTCCATTATGTCTGTAAGCATATTTATGTTATTTGATATTAATGAAATGACACATTATTTCTGCTGCCTCTCTATTTTTATGGTTATTTCTATATTTTTTTGCATTCCTGCATAAATATGGATCAATGGTATCAGAGTGGTTTTCTCTTTCTTTCTTTTTCTTTGCATGTCCCCAACGCAGACAGGGTATAAGGAGTTAGGGTTCTATCTGGTTGAACCCTTGCAAGATCAGCCTCGCAAACCTCGACGACCTCCCATGGTGAAAGAAAAGAAAGACGAGGAATATGGAGATCCTATCAAAATATTTCTCGAGGAGGCCCTCCAGAAAAAAAGGAACGCAATGATGGATAACTTTGCTCAGATCCTTCAACGACTACCCACCTATGGCGCATCTACATCCAATAGCCACTTTGGAGGCGCCACGCCCTTTAAGGTACAGGTAAACTTTGATATTCATGTATTTGAAGGAAAAATATATGCAGACGCCATAGATGGATGGTTGAATTTTCTGGAATGGTATTTCTCGGTCCATGATTTCTCTGACCGAGAAAAGATTATTTTTGCACTCCTCAAAGCCACCCCCCATGTCAAAGACTGGTGGGAAACCTACCGTGAGCAAGAGGACGAAGGGGAACTGTCTCTGTTTTTGGCCACACCCACTTGGAATTTGTTCCAAGATGGCATTAAGGAAAAATATTACCCCGTGGGGAGCTATGAGGACAAATACATCCAATGGACCACGTTGCAGCAACAAAGGGATCAAGATGTGCACGAACTGACGAATCTATTCCATACCCTATGCACAAAGTTGGGTATTAAAGATTCAGAGAGACATTTGGTGCTCAAGCACCATGGTTGTCTACACAAACACATTCAGGAGGAAATGGAGTTCCTCGACATTACATCGCTTGGCACGCCATATCGATATGCCGCCAAGATCGAGCATAAATTTAATCAGAAGAAGCAAGACTTTGGATCTGCTAATCCGAAAGGTGCCCCCGAACCGAAGAACAAGGGGCAAGGCCAAAGCAATGCGACTCAAAACAACACCACAAATCAAAATAAGGACACAGGAAAGTGGTGTGAACTTCATAATAGCCCCACTCATAGCACAAATGAGTGTTGGGCCAAACATTCATTGGTGGCCGAACTAAAGGTACCCGAATCAGATGCATTTTCTGATCCTGAGTCAGAACCAAATAAAGGCAATGAAAAATGGAAGTAGATCATTGAAGCAGATCCCAACGCCATTTTTGCCACCACCAAGATCCAGAGGGAGGACCCAGAGGATCGAGAGGAGGGGGACCGCCTCTTCCATTCGCAAATGTGGGTGAAGGGTTCTCCACTGCAATTTCTTGTCGATAGCGGAAGCCAAAAGAACCTCATTTCAGCAGAGGTCCTAAAGTGGCTCGACCTACCGACCATAGCACACCTGCAGCCATATACCATTGGGTGGCTTCACCTGTGGAGAGATATCCGCATTCGCCAACAATGCTGCCTTCCGTACATCATCAAGCCATTCACGGATGAGGTATTATGTGATGTTTCTCCTCTTGATGTAGCTGATGTATTATTGGGCCAACCATCTTGTGGAGGCAACATGTTGTGTATGAGTCTAGGCCTCATGCTGTTATTATTACTTTGGGAAATAACTTGTACAGGATACTGGAGGTAGTACCGCCTCCTGTCATCTCTTCGACTACTGCAAAACAATGTAGTAAGATTGTTTCCCAAACTAGGAAATTCATTTTCATTACAACTCACTCACAGGGAAAGAAGAATATTGTGGCCACAACCTCGAAAGAGGGCTCCTCTGCACGGCTACAGCAGATGGAAAAATTCATGGAGGAATACGAGGACATTTTCTCCTCACTCACACAGGTTCCTCTACACTGTCAGGACAAGTACTCCATTGATCTGACCCCCAACGCACCGATGCCTGATGTTACCATACCTCTTGCAAATACACATATATAATCCACACATGTATTGTCTAGGGCTAATAAAGAAACCAAATTTACTAAACGTATCCATTATGTCTGCTCACAAGTCCATGACATCTTCAACAAATCTAATACCCAGTTCAATAGAATTTTCTTCATCTTAGGGAGGATCTCAATGCAATGGGGACCATTGCTTCCTAAGGAGGGAGGAATGATATAGGTGGATATCGGTGGCCACCCACCTATTCCATTTGGACCCACACCATCAATTCTTGCATCTTTTCACATTCAACACCACTTACTATTTTTAGCAGGTTTTCGGGTCCTCCACTCTCGGAGCCGTTTTGGGGTATTAATGATCTAGGTGGATATTGGTGGCCACCCACCTATTCCATTTGAACCCCCACCATCAGTTCGTTGAGTTTTTAAGTTGTAGCACAACTTACTATCTTTAGCAGTTTTTTGGGTCCTGAACTTCCAGAGCCGTTTTGAGGCCCTAAACGACGTTTTTTCATTAACCAATGGACCAATGTTGCTCACATCGAAAGTTGTACTCCTTGGACAGATCTTTCTAATGAGCTATTGAGTGCGTCAAACGGAGATCGTATGCCAAATTTACATCCCCGGGAAGTTGAACCACCAATTTACCCAAATGGGGCCCATAGTTTTGGCACTTCATCTCCTAGGGTTAGGTTTTTGGATGTTTAGAGTTATCCATTATTTCTCAATAATAAATAGGCCCTAGAGCCTCATCGTAACACAATTCAGAGGTCTATAGCTACCACATCTCTTCTCAAAGATTCGCTACCAACACCCTAGCTATTTTATTTCCATTATGTCTGTAAGCATATTTCTCTTATTTGATATTAATGAAATGACACATTATTTCGATTGCCTCTCTATGTTTATGGTTATTTCTGTATTCTTTTGCGTTCCTTCATAAATCTGGATCCTTTGACATACCAGAGGGGCTACAAGCATGTGTTTTCTACACTTGATGTTCAAGGGTCCATGCTTTCTTCATCAGGAAATCAGGTTGATAAAGGCAAGGAAAGGGTTACAGAGAAGGTCATTGTTGAAAAGGAGGATGAGCATGAAACTGAACAAGAATTTCAACTGATTGACCTTCAAGATGAGGATGAGGAGAGGATCACCAATATGTTGATCAAGAGCAAGGATGCCAATATTAGTGAGCTACAAGCTAATGTTGGTAGGGAAAAGAATGTGATTAACTATTTTGAGTTAGAGAGTAAACAGTTGGAGACAAAGAAATCCATCAGTGAGGTCAAGGCAATTAGAGCTGAGAAAGAGGCTGGAAAGGCCAAGGCATTGCTAGATGAGACCTTGGGCACTTTTGAGGATGGTGAAGATGAGGAAGAACAACTTCCTAGGAACAAAACAAAGATAATTGGGTTGAAGAGGGCTTTAGCCCGGGAAATTCAAAGAGAGGTAGAATTGGAAGAGCGGCTCACTCCAAGTGAGATTCTTGCCATAGAAATTAGCAAATATAGGGAATCTTGGCTTGAGAGGGAAAAATTTCACTTAGAGAGTCAACTAGAGAACTCCAAGAGAGACACTGACATGCAGAGGAAGATGGCAAGACATTATGCCATGAGAAACAGGATTGCAAGGGCCAAGCTCAAACGAGCCCATGCAAAGATCCAAACTTTGACCGAGGAAAAAGAGAAATAAAAGCTTGATATCCTTGCTTATGTGTCCTTTCAGGACTCCTGACCTTGATTAGCAAAGAAAAATCCATATTTTGGCACTTTGTGCACATTTTGAAATTTTGATGGTTTGGCTTGCAGAAATTAGACCAAACGCACAGCGCCACTGGCATTGCGCTCTTTTTTGGGGCACCCAAATGAAAAATGGTTTGCATATTCATGTTCCTCATGCCAAGGACATCATCCTCAGAACATTTCAAACCATTTGGAGCAAAATTGATCCCTCAAAAGGGCCAAAAACTACCAAACAATCACCTTTCTGCCCTCTTTTTAGCACTGATGGTGCGCGTTTAGCACTCTTGGGAGAAGTGATTTTTGAGCAAGAAAATGGGCCCCATTTTTCAAATTGAAGGTAGATCTAGAAACTAGACAGGATAGGCTTTCCAATGAGCTATCATTGAGCTCATTTGGACATTAGGAAGGCCTCATAAACATAGCTGCAAAACATGTGATTTTTCCAGTCTTGGTGCTATGCGGTTGGGTTGGCGTTGTGCCCCATACCTTGGAGCTACGCCCTTACCAAGAGTTATTGCAAAAGAAATTTTGAAGCCTTAAAGTTAATGTTTTCCCAAAATTAGCTCAAATAGTTATGTTAGAAGCTATTTTTGCCATAAATGAGTTTTGGATATTTTTCCTTGGGCCTTGCATGGTCTCAAAGGTCAAAATACATTAAATGTGTAGAATGGCATTTGAAACCCTAGCTAGGGTTCACCTCCTCATTTTGCAGTCAAATACTGCATGTATTCCTGATAATGTTGTTTTTTGATTTTTGAGCTCAATATGATATAGATTTAGAGTTGTGAAGAAGTTGGCTTTGGAGTTTTGTGACTTTTTTGGACTAAACATCAATGGAGCAAGTATATTCATAGGATTCATGAACTTGTTTAAATGGTGATGTTGTTCTAATATTATATTTTTTTCCTTATGTTTTCCATATTGTTCATCTTTTCTCTTGCAATAGAACAGATAATTTAGGTTAAGATATGTTGTTAGAGGCACCTTAATTCTATCTGCTTTCTATTGCTCAAATGTTTTCCTCTGCTAGGTTTGATTGAAGAATTCTTAATTGCTCTTTGGTTCCACTTAGCTTGTTATTTTGAAAATGATTTAACGAAGTCAAACTGAACAATTTTATGGTATTCCCAATCCTTTGGTGTAGAGTAAAACATTCTTTTCAAGGTTTTCTTTGAATTTTTTTTATTAGGTGTTGGCTCGAGGGGTCCTGACCCAGGTTCAGAGGTTAATTTTTGCCAAAAAACCCCTATACTACTAGCACTTTTGGTAGCGACCTACTTGTAGAGGCCAAAGTCTCACCCAAAGTAGTACGGGAGGGTGCTGGAACTAGTTTTCCACACCCTGAGAGAGAGCAGGTAAGTCAAACAGTTCTACGTTCACAGCCTATTGGGTTCACACCCAACAGATCTATTCGCAGGGTTGTTAATATTATAATGGCAATACAACGATCTAGTATCATGCACAGATCTAGTTAATAACTTCACATCCACATGCGTATCAGCAGTGATCAACATACATTATCATAACACATCATAAATATATTATAGTTATACCATAACATAGATAGATTCGCAGTATAAACTGATAACACAACATTAATTGCAACATATATCAACAGTTCGCATCAATAGTAATACATCAGATTAGATAACACATAAATAATTTAACCATATCTGCATATATTAGTATCCAAAACCTAATAAAATCTGACACAGCCTACGCACATAGCCAACAGGGTCCACATACAACAAGATTGAGGATCTCCATGCACACAGCCAGCAGGAGTCCTTACCCAAACGACCCAACAACAGATCTAACAATTTGCACTTAGCATTAGACCTTAATCCTTCCTACCTTAAGACTCAAAATGTTCATCTATTTATATCGATTTAGCCTACGCTTCCAATGGTCCACAAACCATGGTTTTTTGACTCTTGGTCTACCCGTGACCCATTACAATGCATTCGGAGCTTTAACCCACCCCAAAATCCCTGCGTTAGACTAAATAATACCAAAAATATAAAAAATTGTACAAAATTCGTAGCTTTAGGGGACCCTGTTCCAACAGTCCCCCAACACAACCTTGTGACTTGTCGCGATTCATTGTGATGGTGGGGTCTCCACCTGTCCTTGGAGCAGCCTGATCACATCTACGAGCGTGGGTAGCACTCCTTCACTTTGTATCGCAGTGTTCTAAGCAATGTCGACTAAATTATGTGAATTCGGTCCTTCATTTGTAGTGGTGACGCTTTCCAGAGTTTGGTTGAGCTGCTTAACAGCAACATCAACATCCTGCGAGAGTTTGAGGGCTTCGTCAGCCCAAGGCTTCAAGCAGTCACTCAGAGCCTTCTTCTTCTAGCGGAGTTCATCAATATCATTCTGGAGGGCGTGGCTGGTTCGTAGTCATGCCAAGCGCTGAGCAGGAATCAAAGTAGGCATGGTTTCTTCCAGCTGCTCGAATGCTTCTTCCTTCTGCCGCAGGTCCTGGTTGATTTCTCGTCGGAGAGGGTCGCACTGAACCCTGGTCCATAACTGCATGGATGTTTCTAATAACTGGGCACCCTGAGCAATATGTCCTATAATCACATTTGTAGATGTGGTAACCAGCGCAACTTGCTATGCCCGTACCTCCGGTGGGGTCTCTGGCTGCAACTTGGCCTACAAGTCTGCGATTTGCTATTCCATCTGCGTTTTGACCACCTGAATTTCCGTTCGTGAAGCCTTTAATGCTATGACCAACCCATCAATCTTGGCCTGGAGGGTGGTCGTGGCCGGGATTTCTTCTGTAACATCTGTGCAGAGTCTACTAATTAAATGTTCCAGCCCTGTCTGCTGTGCGGTGGCAAGGGTGCATGCAGCCTAGGCCTGAGATACTTCAACAACTTTTTCTTCAATCGTTTGCTCAGCTGCACTGAGCTAATGGTGCACTTGGCGATCCCAAAGCTGGATTTATTCGAACAAAATAGTGTGGACTAGCTACCATGACTCATGAGGTAGCCAGGCTAGATCCAACTACACTTCTGCACAAGCATGGACTTGTGCGCCTAAGTCAGGGGGACTCATTATGAGGGTTGCATCGGGCAACAGACAGGGACAAATTTCGACTGTAATCACAAGTGTGCTACTATTTGCATAGGTCGACCTTTCTTAGGTCATGTTGGTCTATAAGGTATCTACTCGGAGCTACAAAGCCCGGAGCCCTGCCTGAAGTGTATCAACCACGACCTTCTGCTGCTCCTAGAGAGCCAGTCGTTTGTCCTCTGCTGCCAAAGTGACCGCATCTGCGATTTACTCCAGATCATCTTCAGTCAGTGTAATTCCTGTACCCCATTCTGGTTGTATGGCTCATTGTTTCTTTCGCAACCCTTTGACAGGCTCACTTGTTCACTTTGTGCCTCGAGGGGAATTAGTACCTCCTGCATCCAATAATTTTGTACCCAGGTCTGGCTACGAATCCGCCTATGTTTCTTCTTCTGCGTCATTCTTAGTGTTTTGCTACGAATCCTTCTGTGAGCCAACGTTCCCTTATTTTTCAGTTCCTTTCCCTGTACTCTTACCGGGCTACAAACCCTTCTGTGATGCAGCTCCAACGCCCTTCCCCATGCTCTTGCTTGGTCCTCCGGTATCCTTGGTGATGATAGACGGGATTACTTTCATTGTGCATGTTCCATCAATGCCCTTTGCACCTGTATTAAAGCCAAGCTTCCAGTGAGGAGGCCATAGTGTAATTACATTGTCAATTTCTTCGTCAGCAACTAGATAAGGGAGCAACACCCATGCATGATCCTTGCATCCTCGAATTTGGATGTTATGCATAGTCACCTGGAATGCAGCAATGCTTTTGTACCTATCATAGATAGCTGGCGACAGACGCGGCTAGGAATTGATAGTTGCTACAAGCCCACTCTGAAACAAGACCTAGAACACTTGGTTGTCCTCGATGCATTGCACATCCTTAGAGTCCCACAAGTTCATGTATCAAGCCCCTTCGCACATGTCTTGGGTGATTTTAGGGAGGACTGATTCCTTAGATGCTTCCCAGGAGACAATGCAATGAGAAGCAGCAACCAGGAATAACAAAAGGCTCGTCCCTGCTCCTCAGATTCTCGGACATTGGCCAAAAACTCGTTGCACAAGTATTGGGCCCAATTGAAGTAGACCCCTTTCCCGCATTGGCCTGCTAACTGAATTACATATGTAGGGACGGTGGCGACCTGGAATTTCGCATCATCTTGCATGCCAACAACATAATACCCAACTACGTACCCGAGTCACTGATGGATTTTATTATGAAGCCTCGATTATTCCACTCCACATGGTATGTTTTCCACACGTATTCAGAAGTATGTCCCTCATGCTTCTTGCCAACGCACTCCAGAGGGTTGGGTCCCTTCATGGGAAGACCAGTAATTCATTGGATGAGTGCAGCATCAATAGGGATTCGATCCTGGATCCATAAGCAACCATCATGGACCAGGGTGAGAAACTAATGCACCAAACGGTCCGTGATATTATAGTGGCCGAAGTGTGGCATTCTTAGCAGGTTTAAGAGCCCAGACCCTGCCACTCCACATACCCAGTGCATAGGGAAGATATTTATCCCATCATCTTCCTGTAGTCTTTCAAGATATAATTCGGGTGCCAACTCAGGGAAGGCCTTCAAAATTGGCCAAGTCATGATCGTCAAATTTTATCTCAAGGAGCCTTCCAAAAGGTTCGCCAATGACGGGGACCTCTCCTAGGGTCAGCGGCATCTACAGGTAGGTGATCAGGCCATCGAGTTTCTTTGGCATGCATGTCAAGGGCCTTTGTGGCCAAACAAAGGGAGGTAGCCAATTGATTGGTTCGGCGACCTAGGCCTCTTCCTGTGCAAAACGTGCCTGGGGCGTCATTTGCGGGGATCTTACATTTCTTGGGGAAGCATGGGGCTTCACCCCAACACATTTCGTGGGTTTTCCTGAGCCTTGAGATTTTTCCTTTCCCTTCTTCTTAGTTGGGCTCAGCGTGGAGATAACCTCTTCGGCCTCTGACTCGATCTCCACTACTTCCTCAGTTTCTTGTTCTACCGAGGTCACCAGTTCTGAGGTTTCAGCGGGATTAGTGGTCGTGATCCTGGCATGAAAGATGAACTCCAAGTTGCTATTGTCAGAGGGCGTAGTATGCTCAAACATGAAGCGATGCACTAGGCACAGAAACTCTTACAACACAAATTTATCAAGGACAAACGTGTCAAGTGCAAACTATTCAAGCGATATGAAACCCTTGTCTAATTTATCCCCTTGCTTTTATAGCCTTTATGATCGACCAATGGTTGGGTAAACCTTATCCGGAACTTACCATCAAGTAAATAGTAAAAAAGTCTTCCAAAATCACCTCATTAAATGACAGTCGCTTGATCCCTTCAATAGTAACTTGTGCCTTTTACCTAATTTTATTGTTCCAATGGCTAGTTTTCACACCTCCTATGTGCCCAGCGCACCCCTGTGCTTCAATCATACCTCCTGGATTCCCATTGTACGTTCATGCGACCAACGCACCTGCTGCATCCTAATTTTACTCCTCCACCTCCGGTGCACCCCTCTAGGCTTCCAATCCTACGGTTGTTTCCTGCAGGTACCATGGTACCTATCGTGCTTACCTCCCTTGGTGGGTATGCCCCACTTCATACAGCTACTCCGACCATATATTCATTTGATCCAATACGGTTTGACCCAGCTTCCATTGATATATCTAGGTAACATATCGCCGCACAGGGTGGCTAACCGAACAACTCCGCCATCTGTGATTTCTTTAACTGTACAGGGTCCAAGCCAGTGTTGTCGAAACATCTCCAGGTGTTTCGCAAACTAGCTATCATATATCAGGACTAATTCATCCTTCACAAAGGTCTTTTGATGAATATGTTGATCATGCCATGCCTTATCTTGTGCCTTCTCAACCTGTTGATGGAAATTAGCAATAAAACGGTCTTCCTCTATAGCCACAAGCTATGCTAAATGATCTTCCATGATATCAGGCTCCACCATATTCATAAAGGCTATGATGCGTAGGCTAGGAACAATATATTCCATGGGAATAATGGCCTCCTTGCCATAGACCATCCTAAACAGTGTTTTCCCTGTCAAATACTTGCAGGTGGTTCGGTAGGCCTAAATAAAAGACAGGATGTGCACCTCCCAGTCGCTACAATCGGCATTAAAGACCTTAGTTAATGCATGCTCCAAGAATTTATTAAATACTTCGACTGCTCTATTTTCCTGAGGATGATATGGAGTGTTTTTCGCATGATAGATCTGGAATTCTTCCGTCAAGGCCTGTATTGTCTCATTAACAAAGTGCGTACCTCTATCGCTGTTAAAAAACATTTTTTCACTGTCCCTGCAATCCCCAAATCGCACATTGGAGGGTTATTTTTGTGACCAATAAGCAGTGTCATGCCTTGCAAATACCATCCTTGCATCCCTTTTTATGAAAGTAACATTCTTCTTGTTGACATTTCCCTGAGCAAAAATGTAAAAGTCAATATTTTTTCCTTGGCACCAGTACCAATTACACCCTCGTGCCGACCGGGAAATTTAACACTGAGCCCGCATCAGTTGGAGCTTTGTGCCAGTTAGACACTCGTGCCAAGCTATTTATTGAATGTTTTTTAAAAATAGAGGTAGAGGTTCCATTCCAACCACCTCGAGGATGAGTCATTAGGAGTGGTTGAACTTAAACAACCATGGACTCCTTCCTTTAGTTAGTATTTTCCACCTCCCTTGGAACTCTCGTAAAGGATAGGACTCCCTCCCACCTTTGTAGGGATCCCAACCTCCTCCTTTTCCTCTATAAAATAAACTATATCTCTTAGTAGAAGCTAGCTAAACAGCTGAAGAGCTGAACTGGGAGAATTATACAAACTATAGCTAAGCTACTAGAGAAGATAGAATAAGAAGGAATTATGTTGAGGAAGCTTAAGTCGATGACTTCTAAGAGAGCTTGAGTCCATGCCTTCATCCCGTCTGAATTCCCTGACGAACATTTGAGACATGCTTTGCTTGAACCCTGCTGGAGGAGACTACAACGTCAAAGCATTGATTGTACTCTTCCTTATATTCATTTATATACATGACTACTGTTTGGTTCCACTATTGTGTTATGATGTTTATTTTATGAAATATGTTTAACTCTCTTTGACTAGCTAATAGTTATGAGTGAAACTATTATGTTGTATGTTGTTCTTGTTCTTGTCCTATGTGCTGATATCTGAGCCTTACAGCAAACATATTGTGATTTTCCAAGGCAGGAGCAAGAGGCCACTACTCTTTCTGTAATGACAACAGTGTTGGATTCAAGGTAGGTCAATCTACCATATCTTTTGTTCATTCATTAACTAGGAAGCAACACTTTAGCATGTCCTTTTGTTAATAGACCCACCCTAGGGCTAGAGGGATCGTCTATATCCGCAGAGAGGATTTACCTTCATAACAATCGCTCAGCAAGATTTTCGGACATCCAAATCTGGTCAAAATTTGATCAAAGATGAAGTGAGCAGCGGTTTATGTAGTGCAATCCTTCACCGCTTGTGCTTTGGCCCACCTGGTTACATATTCAGTGGCAGCTATAACGTAATGCACACATGTCTTATTTTCGGGTGGGTTGATAGGTCCCACAAGGTCGATTGCCCATTTTTCAAACGCTTATAGGGCCATTTGCAGTTGAAGGGGCATTTCATCTTTGCGTGATGGCATTCCTGTTCATTGGCATGTATCGCAGGCTCTACAATAGTTGTGAGAGTCAGTATGCAGGGTAGGCCACCATAGTCCATCTCTTAAGATATTTTGCATTGTTGCTTTCCCTACATAGTGACCTCCTGCTACCTCATCGTGGGCTTCTGCCAAGATAGCCTGTCGTTCATGCTCCAGGACATACCTGCGTAGCAGTTCATTAGCTCCCATATTATAGATATGTCCTGCGATGATGGTAAATTCTGCAGCATAGGTTACCAGCTCTTTCTTCTGTTGTACTGAATACTTTGTAGGTGCCATGCCCGTATTTAGGAACTGAATGATGTCAGCGAAGTGTGCATCAACTACCTTAATAGAAAATAGCTACACGTCAGGAAATCCCTCTTCCAGGTTGGTCGGTTCCTCGCCACTCTCAATTCGGGACAAGTGATTTGGTCCAGCATTCAACTTCCCTGGCTTGACAATGATCTCAAAGTCATATTCCTCGAACAGCAGAAGCCATCAGTAGATTCCCCCCCCCCCCCAATGCAGGATTATTCACCAAGTAATTCAAAGATGAATGGTCTATAAACATTTTGAAGTGTCCTCCTAACAGATAGTGCCGATACTTTTGTAATCCATAGACAATGGCCATTCCCTCTTGCTCTGTGGTGGAATAGTTGCACTCTACACTAGAGATTTTTCGACTAGAAAATGCAACCGAGTGATAATGTCTCTGTCTCCAGGCTACGTAAGGACCACTCCTAGGGTGATTCCTGATGCATCGACATGAACATGGAATACCTTCACCCAATCAGGAAAAATGAGGATAGGCGCAGAGACCATCTTCTCCTTGAGTAGCTCGAAGCTCTTTTGACACTCATTGTCCCAAAAAAAAGAAACATCCTTCTTAAGTAGCTTTTCCATAGGCGTTGTGATCAGTGCATACCCCTAGATGAACTTTATGTAGTAGCCTGTGTGTCCGAGGATCGAACACAATTATTTCTCAGTTGTAGGTACCGCCAAATTTATGATAACTACAATTTTTGCAGGGTCAACCATCAACCCCTATTGTCAAACTATATGTTCAAGCAATATTCTGAAGGGTATGTAGAAGATACACTTCTTAATATTCAGGGAAATCTGGTGCTTTCTACAGGCATCCAACATCATGCGTAGGTTCGAGACATGCTTCTTTACTAAGCCGAAGACAGTCCAATCATCAAAATAAACCTCCAAAATTTTTTGTATGAACTCTTTGAACACTGCAACTACTACTCGTGAAAATATAGCAAGGGAATTCTTGAGTCCAAACGGCATGACTGTATACTAAAAGGATCCCCATTCAGTAGAAAACATAGTTTTGCTGCGATCCTCAAGTGTGATTCTAATCTGATGGTAGCCTGAGAACCCATCAGTGAATGAGTACGCTTCTTGGCCTCCTACGCTATCCAGGATTTCATCTTAGAATGGCATCAAAAAGGGATCATGTACAGAGGCATCATTCAATTTGCGCAAGTCCACACATATTCGTATTTCCCCCTTCATCTTCTTCTCTTGAACCACCATCGGACTTACCCAATCCGACTATTCGACTGGTTCGAAGATACCTGCAATGAGAATTTTATCGATTTCCTCCTTAACCTTCTACTTATACTTAAGATTAAGCCGATAAGGGCACTGCTTCACAGGGTGTGCATCCTGTTTTAACGTTATGTGCATAACCCCTAGGTCCCCTGTGATCTGCTTGAGCTCCGAAAATGTCATTGGGAATCAGTCTTGATATTCTGTGAGCAATTCTGTAACTTTGCCGACAGTATCATCATCCCAGTAATCCCCAATTTTATCCAAGTTAGGCTACTCATCCGTGCCAACGTAGACTTCTCATATCTTCAGAGGCTTTGTAACATCCACAGTGTGTAGTGGAGGTCCCACAACTGCGCGCTCTCCCTCTGACTCTGGGATTGAGAAATTACATGGATCCTCATCACACTCTTCTATGGTTATATTGCGGCAATTAACAATATCCTACATCTGTGTCTCCCATGTCGGTACCCCAAGTGTTGCGTAGGGGCGTGATTCATCAAATACGATGATATCAATACCCTGCAGAGCTTTGTCAAGTGCCTCCATTGCCCCTGTTAGCCCAAATGTCCCTATAAATTCATCCTTTAATGTTTCCCAGTGGTAGGTGCCCTGATGTATCGCTGCATATAAGTACCATGCGATGGGAATTGGTCCCAAGGCATGAATAAATAGGTGAACCCATTCTTCTGTTGTTCGGTCACACCATTTTTCCATCCAAGCAAATAGATGCTCACGCGGGTCTCGAGGGCTAAGGAATGTTTTTACGCGCAAATGGGCTGGAGGTTCGAATCACAATATCATCATATCCCGACACTCTTCCCAATCCTGGAACACCCCTATATGCATTTCCCACCACCTCGCAAGTGTTGCGCGCATTTCTATATTACGGGGCCATAGCCTTCGCTCTCTTGGAACCTCTGCTTCGAATGTTCGCAAAAACTCCTTAATACTAATAGAACCATCAAGGTAGGGTATTTCTCTTACCTTTGAGGATATGCATCGAAATTTCTTTGTGATCCTAAGGCATCGCAACACAGATACATCATGCAACCCGTTTTGCCAATTTTCCATTTCTCTGTCAGAGTCAAAGAAGAATTTGCTATCCTTCTCCCAACAAAGTACTCCATCGTCCATGGGATTGTTCCAATCTTCATCCTGTGTAGTTAACTTATAGATGTGATCCACATCCTCTTCTTCGCGTACTGGTTCCATATACTGCTCTCCTTCCGCTGGGTCCAATGGTACTATCACCCTTGTACCTTCATTTTCAAACACCATGCTTCTCTTCTTCAAATTGATAATACCACCCATATCTATGGCCCAGTCCAATCCTAGGAGTGCAAGATAGGGGTCTGCATCTTCTACAATCTCAATGACCTCAAAGTCAGCCTGGACCTTAACCCCCATGATATCTACCACGATCTTTGACAGTCTTCCCAATGATATGATCTTCTGTTGATTGGCCATGCGCAGCTGGATAGTGGACCATTCCAACTTAGGTTCTCTCATTCACTACCAAGTTTCCTTGGGCAGTACATTTGCATATGATCCTAGGTCCAAAATAACCTGATCCATTTCATAATCACCAATTTGTGTCGTAAGCCGCATTTCCCTACCAGTGTCTTTCTTATGTTTGTACAGTTTGTGCACATCCTTAACTTCCAGGGGTGGATTAGTTCTTTCTGTGCAGCTGTCTATTAGTGCTTAGAGGTTTTCTACAGCCCGCTGGTTGCACAGCAGCTTCATACATGCCTGCAAAAATGGTCGGACCTCGTCCTCTGATTTGATTTTTGCGGGGGTTTGAGAAGTAGATGCCTCAGCTTTAGCAAAATCTTGTTGAGATGCGACAAAGGTTTCCTTTTCCTTATATAGGTCCAAACCTTCTTTTATGATGACTTCTTTTCAAATCAGAGGCTTAGCAGCATCTTTCTCTTCAGCCCCCCCCCAGTAGCCATGCCGCTGCGTGTTATGACATTAACACTCAGTTCGTTATCTTGGGGTTTTGCCTTAACTCTTTGCACATTCTACGTAAGTGTCTGTTGCTTTTCTTGCATTTTTGCAATCATAATTAGACAGTCTTCAATCACACGGTCCAGTTGTCTGCAATATCTGCAGGATTGTCTTCCAAGGTTCGGGCAGTCTCTTGCAAAGTTTCCTACCTCTCCGCAATTATAGCAGGT
Organism: Pinus albicaulis; assembly: GCA_034641835.2. Classification (NCBI taxonomy): domain Eukaryota; kingdom Viridiplantae; phylum Streptophyta; class Pinopsida; order Pinales; family Pinaceae; genus Pinus; species Pinus albicaulis. The sequence goes on along the minus strand of CM076579.1, from coordinate 163,691,269 downwards.
CATTTTTCCTCTTCCCCTACTTGCGCTTCCACCCCGACCCCCTACCCTACCCCTATTTGGGGAGCCACCTATGCCTGAGGGGGATCTTGGTGAAGCAGGGTCCGATTGTACCCTATATAGGTTTCCTCAGTCTATCATCAGATGATAAGTCCGTCAGTTCTGCTCATCATGTCTTATGGATCTGCAAAACCTGCACCATTGTTGCTTCACTTCTGGGACATACGCACCCAAGTGAGGGCAGTGGTTAGTATCATACAGGCCGGCTACACGATAGTCATCGCACCATAATGTTGGTCCACTTGGTCCTGGATGCAATGGACTTGGTCCCCCTGCCTGTAGGTAGTCTGCTAGCAGTGGGCACTGATCCTTGGTATGTCTTGATACCCTACATTGTATACACCATAGGTCTGCGTTAGCTTCTTTCCCTTGGTCCTTTCGCGGGTTCTGGATCTCCATTTGCATCGCCTTCATATGTCCTTGGATTTGTTGTAATCCCAGTTGGGTATCATCTCTTGGCACAGATTCTAACTTCATAGCAATCTTCAAGGATTTTTTCTATGATTCAATGGCTTGATGACCCATAGGTACGCGTAAGTGAGGTAGTAGCATAGAAATGAACCATTCCTTGTGCTTCCTGTCATCATACTAAGATTCTCATTTTCTGATTACCTTCTTTAGCCGCTGGTCAGCTTCCCATATAGACTCATAGGGTCCTTGCTTGAAATATTTCAGATCGTTCACTATCTAAGAGTAGGAATTAGGCTTCTTGAACTGTTGTTTCAAGGCATTCTTAATCTCGTGAATGGTCACATTTGCATGTTGGGATATGTATCCCATATACCAGTCCAAGTCTCTTCCTTCAAAGGCAAGGGATGGTTGTGCCCTTTTCACAGCATCATTGGCTACATTCTGCGCAATCCATACTGATTTTGTGACAAGACAGAACTGATCCATATCTTCATCCCCTACGCCCTTAAAGGTAGGTAGCTTCATGTGCGAGGCCATATCATCTTCTAATGGAGGTGGAGCTATGGGTGAGTTCTTACCCCTATGCTAGTTTTAAGGTGGTGTAGACGGAGGGCTATGCGCAGTTGAATTTCTTACTAGACTGTAGATAGATCTTTCTCCTTCTTGATTAGTTCTGTAGTATTTAACACTTCGTGTTTTACCCTCACTTAGGTCGGAGCTCATTCACTCTGTATGGTTGCAAAGAATGCTCTTTTTGCACAATAATGTATTAATTAGTAATGGAAAGGTTTTCAGAAACTTACCCCGGAAACCCTTGAAGAATCTTTGCTCTACCTCTGAATAGGACATGAATTGATCGATTGAAAATTCTGTCACAAATCCTCCCAGCACACTATCCACCTAGTGATCTATTGTTCGAGTGATGGTATTATCGGTCCTTTCCAACTGTCGAATCAACTATGGAGTTCACTATGTGATCCGTTCGTCCTTCCAACATGTCTGGAAATATATGAGCCTTGCCAGCCACTCCTGGAGCTTCGTCACGAATTTCACAAAGAAAATTTCATAGATCTCTGTGAAAATGTACTTATTCTTCCACTTCTCTACTGTCAACTTTGCACTATGATTCTCTTTCACCGCAAATTCCTGAACTTGCTTTTCAAACCACTCTTCGATTTCTTTCTTCTCATGTCTCCAATGTTTTCTTGGCATTACCCGATCTCTCTCTAAAAATTCTCCTAGTCCCAGTAATGGAACCATTTTTTGGCTCGAGGGGTCTTGACCCAGGTTTGGAGGTTAAGGTTTGCCAACAAACCCCTATACTACTAGCCCTTTTGGTAGTGACCTTCTTGTGCAGGCCAAAGTCTCACCCGAAGAAGTATGGGAGGGTGCTAGAACCAGGTTTCTACACCCTGAGAGAGAGTAGGTAAGTTAAAAAATTATGCGTTCACAGCCTATTGGGCTTGCACCAAACAGATCTATTCGCAGGGTTGTTAATAGTATAATCGAAATACACAGATCTAGTTAATAACTTTGCATCCACTTGTGTCTCAGTAGTGATCAACATATATTATCATAACACATCATTAATAGATTACAGTTATACCATAACATAGATAGATTCGTATTATAAACAGATAACACAACAATAATTGCAACAGATCCCGACAGTATGCATCAACAGTAATACATCAGATCAGATAACATGGAAATACCTTAACCATATCTACATACATTAGTATCCAAAACCCAATACAATCTGACACAGCCTGTGCACACATCCAGTAGGGTCTGCACATAGCAGGACTGAGGATCTCCATGCACACAGCTAGCAGGAGTCCTTACCCAAATGACCCAACAACAGATCTAACAATTCGCACTTAGCATCATACCTTAATCCATCCTACCTTAAAACTAAAAATTATCATCTATTTATATCGATTTAGCCTACGCTTCCAATGGTCCACAAACCTTGGTTTGCGGACTTTTGGTCTACCCTTGACCCATTACAATGCATTTGGGGCTTTGACCCACCCCAAAACCCCTGCGTTAGACTAAATAATACAAAAAATATACAAAATTCACAGCTTTAGGGGACCCTGTTCCAACACTAGGGTTCAGGATAAAGAAGTTTATGGTTTTCCCTGTCCTTTAGTCCATCTTGAATAAGTCACTTTGAAGGTATTATATAGTCTGATTGAATAATTTAGGAGTTTACTACTCTTTAATCATCACTTATATTTCATCTTAAATGTTTTCTTTCTCTAAAGGTAAATAGCTAGAGAATTTAAGAGTTCCATGCTCTCTAGGGTTTGTTGGATTATTGTCTTAAAGTTTACTTGATGAAGTTTGACTAAAGAAGTTTATGGTATGCCCTGTCCTTTAGCTCTTTCTTAAGCATAGTGATCTTAAAGGCCCTTCTTTTTTTAGTATATGCTAAATGATTCTTAATTTCCCTTTAGACCTACTACACACAATTTAATGTTCATTTCACACCCACATAAGCTACTAAGATCCATTTTGCTTTGTTAACTTGCCCTATGAAACACCCTTGATCTATTGTTGTACTTTTCAAGCCTTTCACAGACCCCATATCCCAATTGTTTGAAATTTTCTTACTCTACCTTTTCTTCTTAACAAGCAACCCAACCAAACAAAATAAAACAAACAAACCCTATCAATTTAACTAGCCTAAAATAAGCATCCTAAATCAAACAAGTTATATCCTTTATACAAATATAGAGAGAGCCCTCTTTGAGTATAGGAAGGCTGGGTCCTAGGACTCCAAAGTTGGTTTGATGTTACCCTTCTTTATTTAGTCTTGCCAATCTGACAAACTATAGGGACCTAAGATAATGGCGACTCCACTAGGGATATGAGTAGGTAACAGCTTAAATATTCCTTAAGAACTTAGAAAACACCCGTGAAACTTAGATAAATCAAGTGTTAGCCAAGAAAGGTATCTGATTGATTATCCATACTAATACAACGGTGATTCAACTGGGAACACTCATTAAAAATATTAGTGTTATATAAAAAACTCAGAAAACCCAAAAATATCTCAAGATTGGTATCCAATTGTTGATGGTGGACAACAAACAAATCCTCAAAATAGTTAGCATCATCCACCTGGTGACTCCACTAGTCTTCAGTAGGCTTATTGACTCCACTGGTTCTCACAGACTCCTCTAGGAATGTATTGATCAATCCTAATTATATAGAGCCCAATCAAATACGGTGTGAATTCAATATTCTTACAGATTGGTTTATTTTCAAAACTTTTATAAAATTTCAGCCTCTCTGTGTTGTGGGTCTGAAATCTGGCTTTGCAAATAATCAGCACTAGATCTCACCCTAACCCAAACCCTGCTACCATAGTTGATGACCCAAAAAGAATATTAAGGAAAACTTCTAGGACTGAAGATTCAACTATTGTTAGATCAATTCACAAAGAAAGTTCTATTCCTGAAATCCTCACATCCTTGCAAATTATCCAATTTGACTTACACCATAGAAGAAACCTATTCAGAACTAAGTCTCAAATTTGGATATACTATTCAAACCTTGAGCCTACAAGCTTACAATAGAGTCCTAGTAGAGAAGCCTCTCCTTCCACTCCTCTTTATTTTTAGCTTCTCCAACACTTTGAATCCTTTCATTCCAAATTTGCTCAAAATTAGTTAGCTGGTCCAAGTACATCTGCCACCCCCACTCATACAACCACTGTGAAAAACACTCCATTTCATCCTCCACCTCCTCTCATAAACCCTCCTCTTATAAACCCTCCTTGGGTTCCTTTACCTCAAATCATGGCAGCATGGTATGCCCCTATGGTACTACCACAGCCTCTAATACCTATGCCACAGGAATATCAATCTAAAGTCCCTCACTTTAATGGAACTGATTCTACAAATTCCCAACAACATGTAGACAAGATGAATGATGCTTTTTACTACCAAGAAATAGAAGATGAAACCATACATATGAGAATTTTTTCCCAAAGCTTAGGGGGAGAAGCCAAGAAATGGTTCAACAACTTAACCCCTAATGGCATTCATGATCTCCCTTCCCTTTATCAAACATTCATAAACAAGTGGGAGGCTAAGAAAAATCCTCTTCAAATACTATCAGAGTATGATAACCTTATGAGAAATGTTGGGTAAAGTGTTCAAGACTACTACACTAGGTTCAACAGTGTATATAATGCACTCCCTCCCCACATGAAACCCCCATAAGGCCTAGCCCTAGTAAATTTTCCAGATGGATTTGATCCGACATGGCCTACCAATTAAGAGAAAGAGATCCCCTCACCTTAGAAGACATGCAAAGGGGAGCAGTAAGTGTAGAAGCCAATCTAATTGCTAAAAGGGCTAGGATGAGAATAGAAAAGAGGGTTACATACAAAGAAGAAACTATGGCCTCCACATATGATGCTAAAATCGACAATCTAGTTAGGACAATGGAAATGATGATGGAGATAATTAAATTGAATGAAAGAGAACCCCCTAGGGAAAACCAAGAAAATCCTCAAAATAGAAACATAAATAAAAACTTCAGAAGAGATCCTCCTCAAATAAGGAAAAGAGGAAATGACCAGAAAATAGACCTCCTTTCCAAGAAAACTATGTAGATGAAGAGGAAAGAGACACTGAAGAGCCGGAAGAAAACCATGTGAATCTAATAGGCTCTGATAGTGAGCATGTTGTTTTTCTCATAGAAGAAGAACAAGGTTTGTTTTCCCCAAACCAAACTAAAAGAACATATGAGGATTCTGAAGAATACAATCTAGGGTTTTAAAATGATATCATGGAGGTTCATAGGCAGTATGAACTCAGAAGTAAGAAAACCCAAGATATCCCCAAGAGGAACAAACTAGAAACTGCTACTAGGAAGACTCCTGAAAATACTCCTAAAAAGACAGCAGAAAATACCAACATAATGGATAAGAATTCTGATCAAAGCATAGAAAAAATCAGCCAACATGATGGTGACCAAAGTTTCCCTAGTACATCAACTAGTGGCCCTGAAAAAATTTCTTTATCTGAGATTCCAAATAAAAATTAGCGAGCTAAAGTTGTTGAAAAAACCATGTATGATAAAAATGATCTAACTCTGCGAAGAACACAAGCACAATTCAGTATTGAGAGTGAAATTGCCAAGATCAAAATAGCCATACCCCTTACTGAATTAGTGACTCAAGATGTGTATATATCTCAAGTTTTGAAGTCTTTAAACATAGGAAGCGACATCAATACTCTAAATTTGACTGATGACAAGTCATAATTGTTGTTTGGACCAGAGGTAGAGGGAAAGTTTCAAGAGGGAGTTATGCCTCCATTCTATGTCAGTTTGAACATCCATGAAAAAAGCCTACACAATGCCATGCTAGAATCTGGTGATTCACATAACCTCATGCCAAAGGTATTAATGGAAAGATTAGGCCTCGAAATAACCAGACCATACAAAGACTTGTACTCTTTTGATTCAAGTAGAGTTAAATGTCCGGGTCTAATCAAATATCCGTGTGTCAATCTGGCACAAATACCAAGCAAGAGCCTTGTAATGGATATTGTAGTAGTTGAAATTCCCCCGAAATATGGCATGATTTTATCTAGATCATGGGGAGCCAACTCCAAGGAACCCTCCAAATGGACATGACCTATGCTACCATGCCAGTCTTTAACCAAAAAAGAAGACTATACAGAGAATCTCACATGAAATACATGGTAAGCAGCCAAGATAGGCCAAACAACACCCTCTCTATTCTATCCATTCGGACCTTGATTCATTCATTTTTTACAATAAATATGACATTAATGAACAAGTAGTTGAAAAAGAGGAAGAGCTAGACCAGTTAGAACAGTCAAACCAAACACAAAATGAAGAACATAACAGCCAAAACCCTAGCAGCCGTGAACAACAACATAATGGTGAATTTGAACTTGAAACTCTTTGGAACATGAGCTTTGATGGCTCCTGTGGAAAAGCTGGTTTAGAAGTAGGTGTTTGGATACACAACACCAATGAAGGTCACTCCTACAAACTGGATTTTCAATGTACAAACAATATTGCAGAATATGAAGCTCTTCTCCTAGGTTTACACTTGTTGAAAAATATAGGAGCTAAGAAGATTTATGTTCAAGGAGATTCTGAACTTATTATTAAGAAAATAAAAGGAAAATATTCAGCCAAAAATCCTAGGCTAAGAGAATATAGAAATTTTGCTTTAGTCCTCTTAAAAAAAATTGAAAAATATGAACTTACCTCTGTCCCAAGAACCCAAAACAGCCTTGCAAATGAACTAGCCTTTGCTGCCAACACTTTCCAACTACCTCATGCCGATGACAATATACTGTAAAGGTCAAAAGTAGGCCTACAGTACCTGATAATATAGATTATTGGTAGCTTTTTGAAGGTGACAAACATATTGAAGACTTTTTACAATCCAAAAATGAATTTTAAATGCCAAAACCAGACTCGGATCCTCAAGAGGACTGCTCTACTAAGGAAAAAACACACAAAACAAAGCCACCTTATGCTACTGATGTAAATCTGCTAGAACACCCTCATGAGGTAGAATTGTGTGAAGATTCAGACAAAAGGGACCTTGAGGTATTGCAATGCAAAGACAATCTATTGCCAAGAGGACTTTCCCCCTTAGAATAACTATTTTATTTTAATGATGTTGCTAGGAAGCCTAAAATGGAATCCACTGAAACCAATGTAGAAGAATGTAACATAGGCAGTGAGGAAGAACCTAAAATGATAAAGCTTTCCAAAACACTACCAGCTCTTATAAAACAAAAATACATTGAGCTATTCAAATAATTCAAGGATGTGTTTGCATGGGGCTATGAGGACTTGAAGTCCTATGACACAAACATCATTCAGCATAAAATTCCTCTCAAGGAAAACCAGAAACCATTCAAGAAAAAATTGCACAGGATAAACCCTATCTTAATGCCTCTAGTTGAGAAAGAAATTAAAAATATGTATGATGCTGGAATAATAGTCCCACTTAGGTACTCGAAATGGGTCTCAAACATTGTGTCAGTGAGGAAGAAAACAGGGGAAATTAGGCTATGCATAGACTTCGGAAATTTAAACAAGGCCTCCCTGAAAGACAACTACCTTTACCTAAGATGGATCATATACTGCAAAGAGTGGTAGGCTCCAAAATAATGTCTTTTCTTGATGGTTTTTCAGGGTATAATCAGGTGCTAGTACATCCAGATGATCAGCACAAAACCACCTTCACTACACCTTGGGGCACCTTCATATATGTCAAAATGCATTTTGGGTTAATGAATGTCGAGGCCACTTTTCAAAGAGCCATGGACATTACTTTTTATGAAGAAGTAGGTTACTTCATTGTGATATACCTTGATGACATCATTATCTATTCCAAAATCGATGAAGAACACCTAGATCACTTAAGAAAAGTCTTTGAAAAGTGTAGAAAGTATGGTTTATCTTTGAATCCCAAGAAAAATCTATTTGGTATTCAAGAAGGAAAGCTTCTAGGCCACATCATATCTAAAGAAGGGATTAAGATAGACCTAAAGAGGATTGAGGGGATATTGCAGATCAGCCACCCTAGAAACCTCAAAGAGCTGCAATCTTTCATTGGAAAGATCAACTTCTTAAGAAGGTTCATACCAAACCATGCAGAACTCCTAAGAAACATTACAAACATGCTGAAAAGATAAATAGGAGTCAAATGGACCATAGAAGAAAAGAAATCCTTTGAACTGGTAAAACAAGCACTTATCGAAACACCAGTTCTAATCAGCCCTGACTTTACCAAGGACCTCTTCATCTTCTCATTTGCATCAGAACACACAATTGTTGCAGTATTGCTACAAAAGAACATAATGGGACAAGAACAACCCATATATTTCTTCATCAAGGCACTAAGAGATGCACCTCTGAAATATAACATTATGGAAAAACAAGCTTTGCCTTAATCAAAGCCTTATATTTCAGAGTTTACATATTGCATTCACATGTTATTTCTTTTGTTCCTCATGTAGTTATTAGGGACATACTTACTCAGGATCCTGGTCGTAAAAGAGGTAAGTGGATTTCTGTCATCCTAGAGTATGATTTAGAAATCAAGCCCACCAAGCTAATCAAAGGGCAAGGACTCGCCAAACTATTGGATGAAACAAACTTTCAAGCATTGGACATAAACATGATAAATTCCTTAGATGAACAAGAGGAGGCGATGACTCCACCTATTGAAGAAGCATTTCTGAACTCACTTTGGTATGCTGATATATTACATGTGCTTTTTAATCTGAATGCTCCTCCTGGTTTTTCCAAAACAAAGGCTAGATACTTGAAACTAAAAGCTGTAAATTTTTTCATTCTAGATAAGGCTTTATATTGGAAAAATTATGTCGGTATCTTTCTTAAATGTTTACTTGAATATGATGCAGATTGAATCATGCATGAGTTTCATGAAGGAGAATGTGGAGGTCATCTCTATTGGAAAACCACTGCCAACAAAATCCTTGGAGCTGGTTTCTATTGGCCCACTCTTTTCCTTGATGTCCACAAGCTATTAGTGACTTGTCATAAATGCCAAATATTTGAGGGAAAGAGAAAACTATTGCCTTTTCCTCTGCACCCGATCAGTGTTGAAACTCCTTTTCAACAATGGGGTTTGGATTTCATTGGAGAAATCCACCCTCCCTCCTCTGCCCAATACAAATGGATCCTCACTGCAATTGAATATTTCAGCAAATGGATAGAATCCATCCCTTCAAGGACTGCCACTAATCATCAAATTCCTTGAAAACTACATCTTGTCTAGATTTGGTTGTCCAAGAAAAATCATCACCGATAATGCTGCTGCATTTAAATCCAAGAGAATGGTGGAATTTTTCCACAAGTATCACATTACATTAGGGAATTCTACAGCTTATTACCCTCAAGGTAATGGGTTGGCTGAGTCTTATAACAAAAGTTTGGTAAATGTCATAAAGAAGTTTCTGGAAGGAAACAAAATGTCATGGCATAGCAAACTGGTGAATGCACTATGGGAAGACTGATTAACAAACAAGAACTCAATTAATATGTCTCCCTATCAGCTAGTGTATGGCATGGATGCAGTTTTTCCAACATCCTTGGGATTCCCAGTGATGAAGCTCATTCAAGAGGTATAATCAAAGGAGAATGATATACAAAGGAGGTTGAACCAAACCATTCAATTGCAGCAATCAAGGGAAGAAGTGTACAATAGAAAACAAGCAATATAAGAGAATATTAAGGAAATCTTTGATAAGAGGACTAAGGAAAATGATTTCCAGATTGGAGACAAAGTAGTGAAATGGGATTCAAGAGGAGAGGACAAAGGCAAGCATGGAAAATTTAAAAATATGTGGAAAGGTCCATACATCATCCATTCAGTTAGAGGTAACAATGCATTCTTCCTACAATAAATGGATGGAACAGAGTTATTTGGAGGTCTTGTAAATGGCAGGATGATCAAGCATTATTTTTGTTGAAGTTCTTAGATTAAAGTTGTGTTCATTGTACATAACATTGCTTGAATAAAAGATCAGAAAAATGAAACACAAAAAAAAATAAAGAAGAAAAAGAGGGCAGATAAAAATAAGAGGTACATCCCCATACCAAAAAAAAAAAGAAAAAAAAAATGTTTCTGAAAGTGTGCAAGTCCAAATTCCACTACTTTTGAGAAAGGAAAGTCATGTTCAGTCATACAACCTAACCATGATTGAACATGTTTTAAATTTGTGTTGATAAGTTAGAAAATGAATATTTTCCAAACCATTTAAACTTGGCTCATCAGTAGACTAGGTTAGGAAAAGATACTAGTTCCCAAAGCTCAAATCTAAACCAAAGAGAAAAGAGAGGATGAATCACAAATTCTAAACTATATCCCTCAGTATGTTTTACTTGTGAAAAAATAAACTATTGTGTGTAGCGTGTCCAAGATGCCACAGCTCATGACAAATCAAAATGCTTAACCTTGATTTGGTCATGTTTTAAATTTCATGTTGATAGATTAGAGAATGAAGATCTGTCAAACTGTTTAAACCTTGCTAGATAAGTAGATTATGTAGAGAATAAAAGAGCTCATTAGTATAATCAGAGCCTTTGGATGATATAATGGTAGAAGTAGATAGTTCTAGCTTTAAAAAGAAAAGATGATGTTTAAGGTTTGCCAATCCAAATGCACCCAAATGAAGAGAAAATGTTAGGAAAATTATGATAGGTAGCTAGACTTGATATTGAAGCAATCATGTTTTTTCAGATTTTAAGATCACAGCTTCAAGGAACAACAGCAAGATCAACATTGAAAAATGGAGAAAATCAGTAAGCATATGAGGCATCTCATCTTCAAAATTAGAGATCTGAGGTTCTTGACACCTCCTGAAAGGAGCCACCCTCCCCAAGTGGAGCCACTATTATTCATCAGTATTTTTCACTATCTTTAGATGACTATAGGATGGTTATAGTTTTCTGAAAACAATATTCCTTGAATATCTTAAGTTTCAGAAGTCTCACTTCCTTCATTATCCTTATAAACCTATTTTCACTATTCCTTAGTTGGTCTTCTCAAAGCCACCCTGTTGCTCTTAAAAGACTACTTATGGGCCTATACTTCTCATTTTCATCCTTCTCTCCTACCTATAAACTCATTGTCCTATTTTCCCCTGTCAATAAACTCCATCCTCCCTCTAGGGTTTTCCTATGGCTAACTCATTCCCATGTCCCTTTGGGCATAATAACCTATAACAATACTTTTTTTCACTTGAAAATCTCCACGTCAAATTTCAATTAAAGTCAGGTCAAAGGACACCCCCATTAGGTCATTAGGTTTTTACATTGTTTAAGGTCATCCTTGGATGTTTCAGGCACTGCTTTTCCTTTTCTAGAATTTGGCTCAGATGTAATAGAATTTCAAGACATGGCTATTCAAGAAGGACCTAAAATTTCCAAGGAGGATTATCTTCTCAGTTCAGAACCTACAAATGAGAAAAATGGACAAATTTTTTCACTTCTGCAAGAGTGTTGAAAGATTTATCAGCAGAAAGTACCAAGGATGTAGACTATCTACTCCTGAATGAAAACAACTTATAGCAAGGGAAAGAGGAAAAACTTGGTCTTGTAGATGACAAGGGTTTATACACTTGTTGGTCCAGTTGAGTGCCAAAACAGTGATCACTTGCAGAAAATGACATGGAGGAAGCACACAAGGCCAAGCATGAAGAAAGTTTATCAAAAAAGATTGATGGAATATGGAAAGAACGTAAGGTAAACTGGACAGAAATGAATGAAATTGAAAGGTATATAGAGAACTTAGAAGACAACACTAATGATTGTTGAATGAACTGCAAACATTTAAGGTTTTTGAAAAAAATGGCTAGAGAAGGTGGAAAATATGAGTTGAGTTTGATGGTGGAAACTACACAAGATTTTGAAGATGCTACTATGTTTTTAAATCCCAATTTTTTCAAAAAGAACTTGTCATGCCTCAAGGAGAAAAAGAAAAGTCAACTTCATGACTTCAACAACCCTGAATGAAAAAAAGTGTAAAATAGTTAGTGAGAAAAGAAAAAGGACTTTTGACATTAGAAAATGGGTTCTCAAAGTTAAATTAAATCTACAAGTCTATAAAATCCCATTTTACATTTCATATGAATCATTTTTTCCTTGCAAAGAATTAGAAGTTTCGAGGAGAGAAGAATTTGTGAGTTTTCTGAGCGGACTTGGGAAAATATTCTTGGCGTTGTGCGCCTGGGAGTTGGAACTGCATGCTTGCCATTTTTTCTCTGTTCATTTTCTAAAGGCACTGCATGCCTAGGAGCTGGCGTTCTACCCTTGCCAGAGCATTGCGCTCTTTCCCGACATGACCCTGTGAAAAAATCCTTGGTGCTGCATGCTCAGAACTGGCGCTGTGTGCTTGGGATTGGTGCTACGCCCTCAGCATTGGCACTTCACGCTTGGATAGAGAGGGTTTCTCACTCATCTAACCACTCAAATAACTTCAAATTTCCTTCAAAATCTTGCCACAGTCCTCCAAGCAATCTTAAAGTGGTAAGTACATAGCATGAGCCCTATTTTTAAAGCTATTTAATGATTTTTAATTGAATGGAATCAAACCCTAATCAAACCCTAAGCTTTAAGCTTGAAATCATTGTTTCATCCCTACTTCATCCTCCTTGAAGAAAATCAGTTATAAGCAGGGGCAATTACACTACTTGAGGATTTTCATTGAGTTATTTTTCCCCTCACTCATTTGCATACACCTATACCCATTCACACTCATCCCCTTCATTTGATTCAAGTTTCCATTTCATTACCCACCCTTCATCTCATTTCACAGTAGCCCTAGGGTTTCCAAAATAGATTTTAAAATGTATGAGGGTGAAGACAGTGGTGGTGAGGCACAAATTCCAAGGAAGCATGATCACAAGGGAGGGAAGATAAAAATATTTGAACCCCTCAATACAAGGGAACTCATGGAATCTCCTCTTACTGTTTCTTGCTTCAAACATGTGGACTACTTTGAATTTTGTGAGAAGGTGCAACAAGTCCAAAACCACCTGGAGCTAACAAGACTATTCATTATCAATTTGCATGAAAAAAAAGTTAGTCTTTCCGGAGTCACCTTTGAGATGTCCACTGATGCCATTTTTGCTACTACAGGGATGCCAAGTGTGGGGAAAAAGTGGTTCAAGCAAGAAAACCTAGACATGAGTTACTTTGAACCATACCTAAATCCTAGGTATAAAGATCACCACAAGTCCATATTTCCTTTTTCTCATATTCTTGATAGATATGCACCCATGATGAGGATAATAATGGAATATTTTACTTGTGAGGGAAGGTTTTCCCGCCTCTACTCATACCACATCCATCTTCTTTTTCATTTCACTAGAGTTAGGATGTTGCATATACCATATTACATCTTCTATAGCATTGAAAAAATGGCCTACATTGTGCAAAAGAGAGATTATTCTCAGCAAATGCAGAGCCTATTACATCATTCACTCATCAAGATGGTGGTTATAAATCAACTACAGCAGAAAAGCATTCCATGGGAGACCATTGCCAATGAAGTTTTAACTTCTCCACATGTACATCATCAGCAAGATATTCCTTCATCTTCTCAGCCTCCCATATCCACCTCTCCATCACATCCTGTTGTTCATACATCTCCAACCACTCACATTCCTTCACCCCATGATGACCCTTCCACATCACCTTTCCATAACCCTTCACCTTCATATCATGATGAAAAAACATCAAGCAGTGATGGGAACATTGAGACATATGGCACTAAAATGGGTGACATTGAGCCATTTCCTTTGACATACCGGAGGCACTACAGGCATGTGTTTTTTTCACTTAATGTGCAAGGGGCCATTCCTTGTTCATCAACAAAGTAGGTTGATAAAAGCAAGGAAAAGGTTACAGAGAAAGTCATTGTTGAAAAGGAGGATGAGCATGAAACTGATTGACCTTGAGGATGAAGATGAGGAGAGGATCACCAATATGTTGATCAAGAGCAAGGATTCCAAGATTAGTGAGCTACAAGCTAATCTTGGCAGGGCAAAGAATTTGATTAACTATTTTGAGTTAGAGAATAAACAATTGGAGACAAAGAAATCCATCAGTGAGGTCAGGGAAATTAGAGCTCAGAAAGAGGCCAGAAAGGACAAGGCTTTGCTAGATGATACCTTGGGAACTTTTGAGTACAGTGAAGATGAGGAAGAACAACTTCCTAGGAAGAAACCAAAGACAATTGGGCTGAAGAGGGCTTTAGCCTGGGAAAGGCAAAGAGAGGCAGAATTGGCAGAGTAGATCACTCCAAGTGAGCTGCTTGCCATAGAAATTAACAAAGATAGGGAATCTTGGCTTGAGAGGGAAAAATTGCATTTATAGATTCAGCTAGAGAAGGCCAAGAGAGACACTAGCATGTAGAGGAAGATGGCAAGGCTTTATGCCATGAGAAATAGGATTGCAAGGGCCAAGCTCAAACGAGCCCATGAAAAGATCTAGACTTTGACCGAGGCAAAAGAGAAATAAAATCTTGATATAATTTCTAATGTGTCCTTTCAAGCCTCCCAACCTTGATCAGTAAAGAAAAATCCATATTTTGTCACTTTGCGCACATTTTGAAATTTTGACAGTTTGGCTTGCAGAAATTGGGCCAAATGTGCAGCGCCACTATCGCTGAACTCTTTTTTTGGGCACCCAAATGCAAAAAATGTTTTCATATTCATGTTTCTCATGCCAAGAACATCATCCTCAGAAAATTTCAGACCGTATGGAGCAAAAATGGTCCCTCAAAAGGGGCAAAAACTACCAAAAAATCACCTTTTTGCCCTCTTTTCATCATTGGCGCTACGCGTTTAGCAGTCTTGGGAGAAGTGATTTTTGACCATGAAAATGTGCACCATTTTTCAAAATTAAGGTAGATCTGGAAACTATACAGGACAGTATTTCTAATGAGCTATCAGGGAGCTCATTTGGACACTAGGAATGCCTCCAAAACTCAGCTACAAAAGAAGTGATTTTTCCATTCTTGGAGTTGCGCGCTTGGCCTTGCGTTGCACCCCTGTATCTTGGAGCTGCGCCCTTACCAAGAGTTATTGAAAAATATATTTTGAAGCCTTAATGTCAACGTTTTCCCCAAATTAGCTCAAATAGTTATGTTAGAAGTTATTTTTTCCATAAATGTGTTTTGGATATTTTTCCTTGGGCCTTGCATGGTCTCAAAGGTCAAAATACATTAAATGTTTAATGAATGACATTTAAAACCCTAGCTAGGGTTCATCTCCTCATTTTGTAGTTAAATACTGCATGTATGCCTCATAATGTTGTTGGTTGATTGTTGAGCTCAATATGATATAGATTTCGAGTTGTGAAGAAGTTGGCTTTGGAGTTTTGTGACTGTCTTGGACTGAATATCAATGGAGCAACCATATTCACAGGTTTCATGAACTTGTTTAAATGGTGATGTTGTTCTAATCTTGTATTTGTTTCCTTATGTTTTCCACATTGTTCATATTTTCTCTTGCAATAAAACATATAATTTAGGTTAATATATGTTGTTAGAGGCACCTTAACTCTGTATGCTTTCTATTGCTCAAATGTTTTCCTCTGCTAGGTCTAATTGAAGAATTCTTAATTTCTCTTTGGTTCCACTTAGCCTGTTGTCTTGAAAATGATTTAATGGAGTCAAAGTGAAGAATTTTATGGTATACCCTGTCCTTTGGTGTAGCTTAAAACATTGTTTTCAAGGTTTTCTTTGAAGTTTACTTACTATGGTTTAGGCTAAAGAAGTTTATGGTTTGTTTGTCCTTTAGTCCATCTTGAATAAGTCACTTTGAAGGTATTTTATAGTCTGATTGAAGAATTTAGGAGTTCACTACTCTTTAATCATCACTTATATGTCATCTTAAATTTTTTCTTTCTCTAAAGGTAAATAGCTAGAGAATTTAGGAGTTCCCTGCTCTCTAGGGTTTGCTGGATTGTTGTCTTAAAGTTTACTTGATGAAGTTTGACTAAAGAAGTTTATGGTATGCCCTGTCCTTTAGCTCTTTCTTAAGCATAGTGATCTTAAAGGATCTTCTTGTTTTAATATATGATAAAGGATTCTTAATTTCACTTTAGACCTACTACACCCACAATTTAATGTTCATTTCACACCCACATAAGCTACTAAGATCCATTTGGCTTTGTTAACTTGCCCTATGAAACACCCTTGATCTATTGTTGTACTTTTCAAGCCTTTCATAGACCCCATAGCCCAATGGTTTGAACTTCTCTTACTCTACCTATTCTTCTTGAGAATAAACCCAACCAAAACAAAACAAAACAAACAAACCCTACCAATTTAACTAGCCTAAAATCAACATCCGAAATCAAAAAAGTTATATCCTTTATTCAAATATAGAGAGAGCCCTCTTTGAGTCCAGGAGGGCTAGGTCCTAGGACTCCAAAGTTGGTTTGATGTTACCCTTTTTTATTTGGTCTTGCAAATTTTAAAAATTACAAGGACCTAACACTACTGATGCTCTATTATGTAGAACAATGAAATTAAGAGGTAGATTCAGGAGTTTCTAAAGAAAGGGCACATCAGGCCAAGTTCATCACCTTGTGGGAGACTGATCGTGTTGGTATAGAAGAAATATGACACGTGGAGACTTTTTATTGACTATCAAGCACTGAATAAGATCATTATCCAGAATAGGTATCCAATCCCACAGATTGACGAACTTATGGACTAAATCAAGGGGGCCAAATATTTCAGCAAGATTGATTTGAAGTCCACTTATCACTAGGTGTTAATCAAATTCTCTGATGTGTGGAATATTTCCTTCAAATCCAAGGAGGACATTTTCAAATGGGGATTCTTTCCATTTGGGTTAATGAATTCTCCCACAAAATTCATGAGGCGGATAGATGACATCTTACGGCTCTTCACCAACTCATTTGTGGTAGTGTATTTGGATGACATCCTGATCTTCAGCCAAAGTTTGGAAGAGAAGCTATGAAGCTACACCATATACGACATGTCCTCCAAACCCTGAAACAACACAAGTTGTGTGCCAATTTGGAGAAATGCACTTTTGGTATGACCCAAGTTCAATATCTGGGGTACATCAATCATGTCTTTAATGGAAAAATTATCAAACATTTGTTCACTCAGAAATGGTTCAAACCATAATGACAAGAAAGAGCTTGAAAAGAAGATTATGTAGCCATGAACGGCACTGAAAACTGATGTTGTATGAGAAAGCTATTCAACTTTGAATTTTCTCAATTTCGGGTAAAAAGGCCAGTTTGACCCAGTTTGACTTTATAAAATTTTTATTAAAAAAATAATATTCCACTGAATATTCTGGGAATATTCCATAGAATATTCTACAAAATATTCTGGAAAGACAGCCAATGGCAGGGCGCCACGTGGACAGCCCGGAGGCTGCCACGTGGCCCCAAGGGTCAATGAAATTTTGTTGCAAAATTATGTTGTCGCAGATGGGATTCGACCCCGGGTGGGGTCTGTGGCAGCCAGACGGCCCGACCAGGCGCTCCAATGGTGGTTCTTGTAAAGCTATGGTCAGCGCTTTATTATAAAGTTTGAATTGTTATGGCAGGGTCGTAAAGGGGCCAGCCCTTAAGGGCTAGCCCCTCGACGATAAAACCATAGCGCTGGAACGTAGAGCCAATAATTGGCTCGTAACACAAAAGTGGAATGCAACATGGTCATGTGTATTTCGGCGGGGGTTTAATATGATTTTATCATATGGTTCCAACATTTAAAACTCTGCATATAACTCTAAGTTATCCATTGTATACGCCGACGGGTGTGGTCCTATGGACCCGCGCCCTTATCCTTTAGCCCCAACGTCTGGCGGTGAAAATGGTGGAGCACCCAAAGTTAGCGCCGGCCCTAAATTAGCAGGCTCATCTCGCAGTCCTCCCACTTTTGGAGGAGCTATTCTACCCCTAATTGGGCAAAACTTGTTTTGACCATAACTGGAGCTAGGAGAGTCCTTTTGGATTTTTTTTGTTTTTGTTTTGGGGGTACTGGAACATTCTAAAGCTACTGGAATAGGTTATAGAGCCATCAGGGCACTCTATCAGAGGTTTTATCAGCGGATTATCTAGAGGAGCCACTAGGGCTTTGGGAATGGACAACTGTATTGGGCTATGTTCATCTGTTTGAGGTGAATTTGCAATCAATTTTTACTATTTCCAGCACTCTGATTCTGTTTAAGTAGCTATTTCAGCCTATTAAGGCTTTCTTCACGATGTATAACTATTTTTTAGCATTATAAGAGAAGGGAAAAATCCCATTTGGGGGCTTTTGGACCCGGCAGATGTAGCCCAAGAGAGGGGTGAACTACCTTATCAGATGCTTGTTTATATGCTGTGAATTCTTGCTGCTTATTTCCAGAGTTTACTACCTTAAACAATAAATTGAAATAATTCCTTTTAACCCAAAAAGACTTATACACTTATCAAAACATATTTGTTCCATTCCAAAACACATTTGTTCCATTGCAAAACACTTTAACATGCTTGCACACACATATTATTGGTTAATGAATACTTTGAATTAGAAAAAAAAATACTTTCATTACCAAATATCTTTATTTTTTACTTACTATTTCTTTAGGCAGATTCTATAAGAGGGCCAGAAGCTTCTGGTTTCATCCTTTCTTTGAAAGGTGAAATAACCAGTAAAAGCCCCTACAGTCTATCTATGTATGAGAAATATTTAGTTCACACATTTCAGATCATATTTCAGAAAGATTGATCTGAAGTCCACTTATCACCAAGTGTTAATCGAATTCTCTTATGTGTGGAAGATTTCCTTCAAATCCAAGGAGGACCTTTTCAAATGGTGGTTCTTTCCATTTGGGTTGACGAATTCTCCCAAAAAATTCATGAGGCGGATAGACAACATCTTGCGGCTCTTCACCAACTAATTTGTGGTAGTGTATTTGGACGACATCCTGATCTTCAGCCAAAGTTTGGAAGAGAAGCTACGAAGCTACACCATATATGACATGTCCTCCAAACCCTGCAACAACACAAGTTGTGTGCCAATTTGGAGAAATGCACTTTTGGTATGACCCAAGTTCAATATCTGGGGTACATCATTGATGAGTGGGGTGTGCATGTGGACCCATCCAAAGTACAAGTTATTCGATATTGGCTAGCCCCAACCACTCTAACAGAGCTATGCAGCTTTCTGTGACTTTCCAATTTCTATCATAGGTTCATGTTGGGTTTCTCTCATATCACTTGGAATTTGATTCAATTCACCAAAGGTGAAGTGAAAGAAAAGTTCTTCTGGTAAAAATCAAAACAAAAGGAATTTATCAAGTTGAAGCATTACCTCTTCTCTGCATCAGTGCTCACATTTCCAAACCTTCAACAAGCATTTAATATTAAGAAATATGCCTCCAACTATGCTATCGGGGAAATTCTTACTCAACAGGGGCATACGGTGGCATATCATAGTGATACACTTTCAGGTAGAGTCTGAAAGTATCCCACCTATGAAAAAGAGATGTATTATATTGTTAAGGTCTATCGACAATGGAAGCATTACATTCTGGGGAAGGAAATGGTCATCCACATAGACCACCAACCCTTGCAGTTCATATAGACACAAGGAAAGTTGTAGAATGATCACCATCATAAATGGTCCACATATCTACAACAGTTCCACTTGAACATAAAGTACAAGAAGAGAAGCACCAATAATGTCGCAGACTGTCTTAACTAACCACTAGTCATAATGCTGACCATTGTGGTCGACTCTTCTGGACATGAGACTTTGGTATGGCCACATCTTACAAGAGCGATCTAGAACTCGACAACAAATTTCAGATGCTCTTGGAAAGCAAGAAATTTCAAGATTTTCATCTCCAGGGCACAATCTTATGCCACTTGGGACACCTTTGCATTCCTTCAAGTGAGCGTGCCAATATTATTTGGGAGGCACACTATAATCGGGTCACTGGAAATTTTGGAGTAGAGAAAACAATGGGAGTGTTGTAAAAGTATTTTTATTGGTCAAACCTTTGACAGGATGTTTGGAATCACATCATATCTTGCACTGCATGTGCCATTACCAAACTAACAATCAAGATGCAATTCCTATATACTCATATTCCTACTCCTAGTCAGCCTTGGTCATCCATATCCATGGATTACATGTCAGACCTCCATCATACTAAGCATGGAAACGAATGTGTTTTCGTGGTCATCGAAAAATTCTAGAATATGACCATTCTAGAAGCCTGGAAGAAGAGTATCACAATAGAGGCCACTAGTAATCACTTATTTGAATGAGTGTGGGTACACTTTGGGATCCCATAGTCCATTATCTCAGATGAAGACAATAGGTTCCTTAGTACATTTTGGTCAAGCCTCTGGTCGATGCTGGATACCAAGCTCACTAAGTCCACGACCTTCCACCCCCAAACTAATGGCCAAACAATGGTCATCAATAGGATGATCATGCACATTATAGACATGTACAACTCAAATCATCCATTCACATGGGATGAAAGCACCCCCTATGTCCAACACAATTACAATAGAGATCTCCATAGCTCACATTAGAGAACTATTGAGGTCTAAAATGGGCTTCCTAAGAAAAATGTACAACCAGAATAAACTTTATAAGAACTAATAGGATTTAAGATGATGATGTCAACTATGGGGGATGATTCACCATTTTTTGGGTAAAAAAGTAAAAAAATTAAAAAATAATAAAATAATAAAACCACTTTTTCAACTTGTATTTTCAACTTATCTCCCTAATTTTTTACTCAAATTTTTATCGGGAGTACTCGTTGGATGAAAATTTTAATTCCTCATGCAAGGGGTACCCATGCTGCATACATTCGTTGGATCCTGCTACGCAGAAATTGAGAAATAAATGAAAGAACTTGATTGCAATAAAATTTAATTGTATTTATCATTTTTTGTGTAGAAGGAGACATTGAAAGTGTGCGACATGGACACTCCTTGGATGAGGAATCAAATTCTACATCCAACGAGTGTAAAACCATAGGGAGATAAGTTGAAAAAGTAGTTTTTTCCTTTTTCCCTCTAAACTTGATGATGTAATCTAATATTATTTTATTATTTCCACTATTATTTTATAATTTCCTTAGGAGGCCCATTTTAGACCTCAAATTCCCCTAATGAATGGTCATAATCCCTTTCAGGTGGGCTTGGGATTCCAACCACTATGTCCCATTGATGTGGCCATACCATTTGTAGCTACTTAGTAACATTTATCTCATGTCGAGTCTAAAGCCGATAGGGCTAACAACATCATTGAGCGCATTCATAACATTGACTATGAGGCCCATGTCATATTGGAAAGAGCCAAATCTAATTATAAGCAACATCATGATCAACATCAGGTGCCACACAAGTTCTAGATGGGCGACAAAGTTTGCCTACATTTGTAGAAGGAGCACCACACTCAGCCCCACCACAAGCTTCACCCACTTCGATATGGGTTGTACATCAGCACCAAGGCTATATGGGACAATGCCTTCAAGCTCAAAATTTCACCATTTCTTGGCCTGCACCAAGTATTTAATGTGGACCAATTGTGACCATATGTTCCCCCATTGTTGGACACATCCGACATTACTAAGCAACTGACACCAACATAGCTCAACCCAATCTACATTGAACAAGATGTTTGTGTGATTTTATCACTCCCAAAGTAACTAAACCACAATCATTAATTATCAACCAGGGTAAGTCTTTTTATTTCAGAGATGTATGCACTATCGGTGCCAATACATGCAAAATCTAGGTAAAACAGAAAAAAGATGTCGTTGAACACATTTGAAAAATTTAAAGCACTCTTGAAGAATGGAAATACACACTTGAAGGAATTAAAAGGCACATTGCATGAACGAAACGAAATCAACAAGGAATAATCCACACTTCATTAAAACTTTAGAATAAAGATAGGTGCACCATATACTATCATATAAAGATGTAACAACAATTAAATAACATAAAATTTATTCACCTGTGTAACATCACGTGATAAATCTGAAAGAAAAAATGTATCTATTCTACAATAACTATGTGCAACAGTAATAACAAATCCAAAATCACACATAAAAAAAATATCCTATTAGCACTGCGATACTTGCTAAAGAGGAGGGCCCTTCCTCCCTAGAAGGGTGCAAAATTAAAATGAAAACTATTTAAGAATTCAACACAAAATTGCAGTAACATCACCAGATATGTGTTTGTATTAAAATAGTTGAAGATTAAAAGATCAAAATGTCAGTATTATCTATGTTGTATGTCCTCGATCTCTGATGAGACTAATACTATTATTAATACAAAACCCAACAATTCTTCTCCTATATAGGGACGATTGTTCTATCATGTTAGGTTTACTGAGAAAATTTATGAATTCATGCCTCATATCAGCGACCATACCAAGTTTTGTTCTTACCCTTAGGGTTGCCTTCTCTTAATTTATAGCAAATGATTTCATGGTGAGATGAAAATCAACTTGAATTTTCATAAAGGATATAAAAGCTCGTAGCTGCAAATCTCCAACGTAGGAAAAAATGTTTATAGTCATCTGCAAACTATTATGCTTAAAAAATATATTGTGCAGGAAGAGTTCACATAATAAACTTCAGTCATCAAAATCGCATGAGCGAAATACATTCAGAAAATTTCTAGTGGAAACACTCTTGTATGGTTTGTTCTCATAGATATATTTGAACTAGAAAAGATAAAAAATTTCCCACAAGAAAATTGGGTAGGAGAGAGATGGCGCCCTGCAACTTAAAATATTTAGGGCTAACTCATACATTTTACCTTTCTCTTCAATCAGTTCCTTGACCTATTTTTTTAGTTTCTATCTCTATTCTTCCTTTTCCATCTCATATTTCATTGTTTCCTACTTTATCATCTCTTCCATCACCAATTATTTGGCCCATTGATCCTTAAGGGTATGAATAGTCTTCTAATGTTCTTCCAAAGAAATCACTCCCTTTTTTTATGGAGAGTGTCATTTGTTTCCAACTCTACAATTCTGAAATCAATAGAAGTCATTCTAAATGCCATTTTTCTTTAGGGTCCCATGTTATTTCATGTACAACAATAGTAGAGGATGTAACAACATCTCATGTTTTGAGTTGCTCTACCTCAACTGTTGGTTCTTGTGTATCAGCAACTTCGTTGACAGGTTCTTGTAGAAAGTGCTGAATTTTCTTCCTTAGAATCCTCTGTATCAACTATTGGTTCTTGTGTATCAGTAGCATCATTTAAATGTTCTTATGCATCATTTTATACGTTAAAATCCATGGGGTTATTTTTTTAAATTGTTGGTTCTTATGTATCAGTAGCATCGTAAACAGGTTCTTGTGTCTCAACCTCCAATGGTTTTGTTTGGGTTTCTTCTGAGATGGTGTCTACAATTGAAATTTTGTATCCTGTTGTTGCTAAACCCTCAACACATGCTATACATAAAGGCACCTATGTGGTTTTTGATCCAATCTTATCAACAATATCATCCAATGTATCGAGACCCAAAACCTTTTTTTTCATTTTTCTACCTCCTAATTGTTGCTTTAATTCCTTATTTTCTGCTTCGAGTTTCTTAATTTTAAGCAGCAAAGTTCGGGTTTGAACTATCTTCCTGCTTAGTACGTTTCCTCTTCTTCTGCTTCTTTTCCTCTTCTTTCTTCCTCTTCTATTATTTTTTCTTGTTTGGTTTCCTCTTGGATGGTGGCAAGGGTTCTCGTTGAGTGTCAAACTTAACCATTTTCTTCAATGTTCTGCCTCCCATAGGTTTCTCAAGTGACCTCTTATTAACTATATTTCCTAAAGACTGTCCTTGCTTCTTAGCTGTATCAGATTCCCCCGAAGCATCTGTAGAAGTTTAAGCGTGTCTATGCCGTGGGTTTTCTATTCCTTCACTGATAAAATCTTCCCAATTTCTTCCTTTCTACTCCAAAGCTTCCAATGCGATCAATTTTATGAGGCCATGATTGGTAATGCATCTCTCTAGATGTGAGACTACCTTTACCAAGGTAGCCATGTGTTTCAAATTTTCCCATAGAAAATGAGGAAGATTAACCAGTTTCCCATGCCAAATATGGCTCAGCAACGGAAAAATTATAGCTAAAAACTATTGTCGAGTGCCCCTCACATGTAATGTACTTGATAATGAACAAGGAAACATCGTCCCATAGTTGAGGAAGGGAAAGGAAATCAATTCCTCTAACCTTCTTGACCAAATTTTCTTCTCCCTGCAAAAATTTAGCTTTAAGGGATGTGTCACTAAATTTTCGATTGAACCGCCTCTTCCCTTCAGATCGAAGTGTTGTTACTATGGAAATCACTTCCTTCATAATCTCTAGTCTTAAGCCTTTGACCTCTATTTTATTCCTGTTCAGATTTCGAGAAAATTCCAAAGCAACACACTCATTTAAACCCCTAAGTCACTCGAAAAACTCAATCCACCTTGCTTCTCTAAATATTTCATATGCTTCCGGGAATTTTTCCAAAGACTTGACGGAATTTGGTTTAGACCTTACTACTGCTCCTCCCATCCTTCGCTTTAAAGACCCTTCACTAATCGTTGCAATAGTCACTATGAGATTTCGCTTGCTTCCCGTCACAATTCTTGAAAATTCTGTGCAATGAGGGTGCAAAGCTGTGTCGGGGTGGATATTAGGGTGATAGGAAAGGATGTCAGGTTGGGAAAAAGTGTGGTATGGTTTATAATTTCATCATTAATTCAAAGGTATGAAAATCTGACTTGGATACGATTTGAATTAATGAGATGATCAGTCATGAGAAGTGGTAATGATTAATAGGTATTTTCACTTCAATTTGGGTTATGTCACAAATCACAAAAATGATTCATTCCCCCCCAAATTAATTGCAAATTTCCTCCTCAGCCATCAAAATGAGATGATGTATTAATTGCCATAATTTATAAATAAAGAAAAAACCAATATTCTTTTTAAATTACTTACCGGGGGGTGATTTTATTGACACCAGTGACAAAGTGTTGGTGATGATGATTATTGAAGCGAAAAGCTATAACTGGTGCCCTTCTATAGTCATATACATCGGATCTGTTGTTACAGATGTAACAAAAAAACTTTTTTCCATGATGTTTGAATAAATTGCAGCAGTACTTTATTACAAAAATGTATTCCTTTGAGGGCATTACAATTTATTCCTACAAAAGAATTCTTAGAATAATACAATGAATAAAAACAACTTGTAACAACATGACATCTATGACATTGGTGTAAAAAAATGCTGCTACAAAATTTATTAAAAGAAAAATGTGTAACAACCGCCATAAAATGGTTTTCAGTTGCTACAATTATCTACTCTCACCCCACAAGAGGTTTTCATAGGGATATTTCTTTATTATTTTATTTTTTATTAACATTATTATTATTATTATTATTGGTGTATCAACTACCAAAAAAAGTTTTTTTTCCCCTTCTACACTTATTGGAATTTAATAAGTTGACAACATAGAAGAATTTTCCCCTGCCCTCATAACTTGAAGATCAGATCCTTAGACAATGTTGACAAATGAATCCTTTGAGGTTGGTTTATGATATAACTGAAGACGATTCCCATTAACAAGAAATGACACTTTGGAACTATCTATGGTAGTTAGTCTCACGATCCCATTTTTAAAGATTGTATCTAACTTATAATGACCTAGCCATTTTATGCAGATCTTCCCCTTAAAGTCTTTGAATCATGAATCATACAGTAGATCCCAAGCACCTTTCTGAAACACCTTCTTTTTCATAAAATTCCAATGCCACTTAGCCATCTGCCATTGGATGATGTCTTTTTGCTGGATGGAAACCAATCTCTTCTCATCTAGTTTATTTAACTAGTTCAACCAATGTTTTTGAGCTCTAGTCAAATCTAAGTTCATTTTCAATGTTTTTATGAGTATTTTTATTTCGAAACCAATGGGAAATAATGGGTTTTTACCATACATCAATTGATATGGTGAAAATATAGTAGTATTTCTCCATGTAGTTCATTATGCCCATAGTGCCTCTATAATTTTATCAACCCAGTTCCTCCAGTGGATGGATACAATCTTGGTGATTATTTCTTCAATAACCTTATTAGTGCTCCCCACTTGACCATTTTCCTGTGGCTTATATGGTGAGGTAATCCTGTGACATATCTTGAATTTCTCAACAAACCTCTGGATCAAATGAGATGTGATCTATGGTCCTCCATCTGTCACTATTTCTCGAGGCACTTCAAAGCTAACAAAAATTTATTCAACAAGAAATCTGAAACAACCTGTTCATTTTCTATGGTTAGTTCCTTTGCTTCAACCCATTCCATGACATAATATATGAAAAATAAGATGTAGGAATTATACTAAGACGAAGGATTAATTGGTCCTACAAATTCTAAGGCCCACTTCTCAAATGGTTCCAAGACTATTTGAGGTTGTAACGAAATTTCATCTGACCAGAGTGGTTGACCATTCTCTGACAATTGTCACATCCCTTCACAAATTTCTTTGCATCCTGGAATATGGTAGGCCAATAATATCTTGTTGAAAGCACTTTATACCCTATCTTCTTGTCAGAAAAGTGTCCTCCATAAGGCTACTCGTGGAAAGCTCTAAGGATGTCAAAAATATCATTTTATCTCATACAATGCCTGATCTGATGATCTGGCCCTGTGTAGTAGAGGTATCCTTCTACCCAAGAGTATATTTCACTCTGCTGAAAAATATTCCTCTTTTATCTCGAGGATAGTTGTTGTGGAAATATCCCTATAGCAAGGTAGTTAGCTATGTTTGTATACCATGGTGAGTGAGTAGAAATAGAAAAAAGATATTCATCTAGAAAAGAATCTTCAACATGCATGCATTCACTATCAACAGTTAGCCTAGAAAGAAAATCATGCACTACACTATCTTTTCCAGGTTTATCTAATATTTTTATATCAAATTATTGTAACGAAAACAACCAATGTGTAACCCTACCATTAGTGACACGTTTAATCATTAAGAAATGAATGGAAAAGTGGTCAGTGTGCACGAATATTTGATAACTTGTAATCTAGTGCTTAAATTTATTAATGGCATGCACTACTGCAAGAAGCTCTTTTTCTGTAACTATATAGTATAACTCTACTAGAGTCAGATCCTTGTTGATGTAGTATATGTCATATGGATTCTTATCTTGTAGTTGACCCAACACAACTCCTAAAACAATATCAAATACATTTGTTGCTATGTGAAAAGATAGATTCCAGTTTTGTCCTCGCAAAACATGAATTGCTGATACACATATATTTAAATCTATAAAGGCACATTCACATTTCTCTGTCCAAAAAAATTCCACATCTTTATTAAGTAGAGAAAATAATGAGGATGAAATTTTTGAATTTTTTTCTATAAGCCTCATGTAATACCCTGCATGTCCCAAAAAACTACATACCTCCTTCTGTGTTTTGGGAACTAGAATTTTCAGAATTATTACTTCTATCTTAGCAAGGTATACATTTATTCCTACAAAAAAAATATAATGCCCAAGCACAATTCCTTCATTCATCATCATGTGACATTTTTCAGTGCTTAAAAAAAAATTAGTTTGCTCACATCACTCTAGCACTTTTTCGATATTGGCTAATGTTGTTTCAAAACCGTCACCATAAGGTGTAAAATCATCCATGAATACTTCTAAACAGTCATTTAGAAAATCTGAAAATATCCCCAATATTGCCCTCTCGAAGGTTGATGGCGCATTACAGAGTCCAAAAGGGATAAATTTGTATGCAAAAGTCCCCCAAGGGCAAGTATAGGTGGTTTTATCCTGATCCTCTGGGGAAATATTTATCTGGTTATAACCACTAAAACCATCTAGAAATTAAAATAATTTCTTTCTAGATAAGGTGTCAAGGACCCGATCTATAAATGGAAAAGGAAAATGGTCCTTTTGAGTGTCTTTTTTAAGTTCTCTATAATATACACAAACCCTCCACTTTCAATTCTTTTTAGGAACAATAACAAGTGGAGATACCCATTGGCTATCAGATATGGGATAAATGAAGTTGGCATTTAGAAGCTTTTGAAATTATTCTTTTACTACTTGTTTAAGTGTTGGTTTCATGCATTGTTGTGGCTGCCTAACTAGATTGCAATTCTATTTCAAGTAGATTTAGTGCGTACAAAGGATGGGGTGAATGCCTTTCATGTCCATGTAATCCCATGCAAATGCATGTTTATGTCTCTAAACAGTTGTAACAATATATTGTTCTATTCAGGAGTCAGATTAAAATTAATATTTGTATTTTTTCCTGGCTCCATTTCAAATGAGCTTCTCTTGAGATTAGGGGTGGTTTTCATATGTTCTAGACTCAAGTATTCCATAGTATATTCTACCCCTAAATCATCAATATAAGTAACATGAAGGGAATTACTGATAAAGACATTGATAGAGTCATCCTTTGCTTCATTCTTAAAATATTGGGCTTTTCCAAGACTGAGGAGTGGTTGGGAATGATCTAATTCAGGTTCAAATTCATCCCATAAGGGATTTTCCAAATCCTTACTTGGTTTTGCAGGAGGGTATAGGTTGAGGTTCTTTGTAGCTTCTCCATTTGAAATCGTCATGAATCCCGACCTACAACCTATGAATGTGTCTGCATTGGCCAACCCATTAGGGGAATTTTGAGGTCTAAAATGGTCTTCTTAAGGAAATTATAAAATAATATTAGAAATAATAAAATAATATTTGATTACATCATCAAATTTTAGAGGGAAAAATGAGAAAACTACTTTTTCAACTCGTATTTTGAACTTATCTCCCTAAGTTTTTACTCAAATTTCAAGCAGGAATACTCGTTGGATGCAAAATTTAATTCCCCATTCAAGAAGTACCCATGTTGCATACTTTTGATGGAATCTGCTACGTGAAAAATGATAAATACTTAAAAAATGTGATTGCAATCACGTTTTTCATGTATTTCTCATTTTTCGTGTAGCAAGGTCCATCAAAAGTATGCAACATGGGAACTCCTTGGATGTGGAATTAAAATTTTCATCCAACAAGTACTCTTGCTCAAAATTTGAGTAAATCCTTAGGGAGATAAGTTGAAAATACGAGTTGAAAAAGTAGTTTTATTATTTTATTATTTTTTAATCTTTTCACTTTTTTACTCCAAAAATGGTGAATCATCCCCAATGGTTGACATAATCATCTTGAATCCTATTGGTTCTCATAAATTTTATTTTGGTTGTACATTTTTCTTAGGAGGCCCATTTTAGACCTCAAAATTCCCTTAATGAATGCCTTCACAATATCAAAGGATGTCCCCCCAGATTTGATTTGGTTTGAAAAATAAGAAAGTATGTTGGGTATCTCCAGGAATCTACTATGATGACTACGTCCTCTACCACTCCTTCAATTTTAACACTTGACCTATATGATAGTTCTAGGACTGTAGGTATTTGTCTTAGCCCATGTGTTCCTATAGTGGTAAATATTTATTTATTCATTACATTGATTTTTGCCCCTAAATCAATTAATTTGTTCGGAAGGGGTGTTTCATCAATATAAATAGTGACTATGGGATTCCATGGATCATTATATTTAGTGAAAAGAGGTTGAACAGTAATTAGTTCTGAAAATTTTCCCATCACATGGATGGTAACAAGATCTTTGGGATTCCTTCCAGTTTTTTTAACAAATAGGTCTCTCATTGTTTTTGCATAGATGGGGACATCCTTAATGTCTTGCAGCAAGGGAATCCTTATGCGCGGATTCTTTAACTCCCAAAGAAAATCAAATTCAGGTTGTGGAATCATCCTAGTTTCAGCTAATATTTGATGATATGGAGGGTCCTTAGTTACTATAGAAGTTGGATTGGCTATTACAGGTGTCTCGACAACACTTTTATCTATTGTGGCAGTTCCATCAGAATCCACAAGATCATCCCTAGGCGATTCACATTCCTCTTCAGTAATGACAAGGTAGGTTTTTGAATTTACTACTTTTCCTGATCGAAGGTTAATCTCGTTGCATTCAACAAGGGTAATGTAGTAAATCTAGAAAGAAGTCAGGGCTTCTATATTCTGGGCTACCTTATTATTTGGGTTAGGGTTAGACTGTATAGGTAATTTGGGACATATGGGAGGAGTGGTAGCAGATGATGCGAGAGGTGGAAGTTGCAATTGTTGTTGTACTAGTAGCGTAGGAGGGTTTCCCCTCCAATTATGAGGCCAAGAGTACTATTGAGATGAAGGATACTAAAAAGGAGGATGAGGAGACAATTACTTCCATGGTGAAGGAAATTGAGATGGAGGATGAGTGGGATACTAACATGGAAATTGTTGAATATTATATACATTATTCCACGGATTAAAAGAAAAATCTTGAGACATACCAGGAGGTCATGGTTTCTAAGGCTTCCTAGACCCAATAAAGTAATAAGGATGAACCCCTCGCCTGATTCCTTAAGTACCACCTTCAGTCTCGGGAACTTGGGACATAAGCCTGTAGAATACTCCATGTCACAAATATTGAACAAGCTAATGCTATTGAATCTTAATTCCTTCAGGGAATGTTTTTCTTTACATTTTGGACTAAACACAGCCAAAGCCTTATCAGATTCATAATGTGACCTTTTCACTTGCATTGTTGTCAATTAGGAAGATAAGGTACTGAGAAGATCGGTCTTGATATTCTCAAACAAATTTGCAATCTCAGTTCTAGTCACACTTCCATTTGAGGATTTATGTATTTTGACAGAGGCATACCATGACATGCTTCTTCCTCGTGAAAATCCTTGTGAACACCTTAGGAAAAGTTTTATTATTTCTTCATATGGATCTTGAGATATATCTCCTTTCCCTAATGGGTTCAATATGTTAAGGAAGCCATCTATCCTTCCTTGAGTAAATATTGTTTTCAAAATATCTAGATCAAAATCACCATGTTTAGACCTTTGTAGATTATAATGGAACTCTTCTACATAATCTTCCAAGATTTCTTCTTCCTTATGTGTTTTTTGAATATCTCGTCTCTTATATTTCTAGTTCGACAATAGTCTTGGTATTTTCCCAGAAACGTAATCTTCATATCTCCCCATGTTAGGATATTCCACAGTCAATCCCTGAAAATATGGAAGAACTGATAAATGGATATTTTTCATGGGGGCTTCTCCCGTTATATCACCTATTGGGAATTCAAAAGTGGTAATAGTGGAATCTATCCCATTATTTTTGTTGTTATCCCCCATTGGAATTTATCCCGATTCTAGTTCTAGTAAAGGTCCTTCTGATATTGTTCAGAAAAATGTTCCGTGGATAGGTATTATTGTGATTATTTCTCATATTGTTCTAAGGTTGGATGTTTTACTGCACTATCTGATTTTGGGTATTGGAAAGTAAAAGAATGTTCTTCTGATTCTGGTTCTTGATATTTCCCACTGGTTTCCCCTTGTCCTTCTAATCCAAAATCCTGGCCACTAGTCTCTCTTTGTTGTTCCTAAGTTGATATTACAGATTTGGGAGTTTGTAGGCTAGCTTGAGGATAATTGGGTCTTGAAGCAGAGGAACCAGATACCCCTGATTTCGATGTAGAGGAAAAAAAATTTGTGGACATGTTTTTATCACGTCCCTATGTGGTGTTGAATGCTCCCTTTTCACTTTTGAGATCAATTCCTGAATAAATGTTACTCTCCCTTGATAAATATTTTTCTTATTCTTTTCTCAACCCCTTTTTCCTGTAGGTCTATTAGGGTTCCTACAGTTTTCTTCTTCTTCACTCATACATTTTATACATAGACCCAATGTGTAATTATTTACACACTCTAAGTTTCCTAATTATTACAGAGGTGAGCCCACTCAGGTATGCTAGAGAGATGTGTAGGTTCTTACATCTCATCTTATCGCCCGATGCCTATAAAATTAGAGACACTCTATCAAAAGGAAATTCAATAGAAATCCCTGGCTGATTGTATCATTGACAACCTTCCTCGGAAACGACGCTAAAATGTTTGTGCGATTTTATCACTCCCAAATTAACTAAACCAAAATAATTAATTATCAACCAGGGTAGGTATTTTTATTTCAAGGACTTCTGCACTATATATGCCACTACCTGCAACAACTAGGTAAAATATAAAAAGATGTTGTTGAACACATTTGCAAAAATTAAAGCATTCTTGCAAAATGGAAATACACACTTGCAGGAATTAAAAGGCACACTATAGGAATGAAATTCTCTCAACATGTAATAATACACAGTTCATAATAAATTTAGAATAAATAAAGGTGCGCCACATACTATCAGCTAAAGATGTAACAACAATTAAATAACATAGAATTGATTAAACTGTGTAAAAACACACAATAAATATGAAATCGAAATTGTATCTATTCTACAATAAAAATGTGCAATAGTGATAAGAAATACACACTCACAAAAAAACAAATATTTTATTAGCACCATGATCCCTACTAAATATGAATTCCCTTCCTCCCTAGCAGGGTGCAAGTGTAAAACGAAAACTATTTAAGAATTCAACACATAAATTGCAGTAACATCACCAGATATGTGCTTGTATTAAAATAGTTGAAGAGTACAAGATTAGAATGTCAGTATTATCTCTGTTTTATATCCTCCTTCCCTCATGAGACTAAGATCCTTTTATAAAGTCTTTACAAAGCCCCAAAACTAGGGA
This sequence comes from Pinus albicaulis, assembly GCA_034641835.2. NCBI lineage: Eukaryota > Viridiplantae > Streptophyta > Pinopsida > Pinales > Pinaceae > Pinus > Pinus albicaulis. Next base: position 163,658,536 of record CM076579.1, on the reverse strand, counting down.
AACGATTTAGTCATGAGAATCTGGCGATTCTCATGTTTATTAAGCTAACATAAATAGTAAAAAGATAGAAATTGTTACAATCTAATTTTAATAAATATTTTTTATGGTTACACCACTCTTTTTTAGACGCAATTGTAACTGATTAGATCTTCTTAATTGCATGCATGGAAATATTTAATGTGACCCTTGACAACTGTCTTTGAAAATGGTGACTCCAGTCCTGAAAATTCACAGTGTAGTAACAACTTCATGGTGTAACATCAGAAAATAGAAAACCAAGTGTATAACAATGAGTAACAAAAACTCACACCATGTAACATCAAGTAACAACAACAAATTTTCACCCATGGTTCTCAGTAATTATGGAAACACCTGAAACAAAAATATTCAAAAGAACTCTTCCAAATATACCCTCATTAGTCATCCCAAAGAAAGAATTTTTTCGTTCAATACTTATCATAAAATAGCATAATAATAAGTAAAATAAAAATTTTACTTCTTAATCATAGGGAGTGACATTTTAGTGGGGAAATTGTAGGCTTGATGAGGGAAAATAGCCAAAAATGGAGAAAAATATTCCTGGAATATCCTCAAATATTGCACCCAACACATGGCAAAACTGATAGGATCATGGACACATAGATCAAGAACACTTTCCAATAGAGGATCTAGCTATATAGGGTTGTCAAAGCATGCCAAATCCTTCAAGAGGGAAAGTGGTTCACTAGGGACCAGGTTCAACAGAAATTTCCTCACCTCATGGAGGCTCTGCACACAATGGTGACCATTGATTCCTAAGTGGGGAGGACTGATCCAGGTGGGTATTGAGGGACACCTGCCTATTCCACTTAGAGCTCCAGATGGTTTCATCTATTTCTTCATTATAACAACATTTACTATTTTAGCAGATTTTCGGGTCTAAACTTCCGAAGCTGTATTGACCCTCTAAACGGTGTTTTTAAGATCTGCATTAGTCCCATAGCCATAGGTACGGGCTTCTTGGAAATACGGTAGTACTTAGAGATATCTTTCCAATTAAAGCATGGGTTTCACGCTTGGGTCATACTATTTTAGGTCAAAGTCTCGATTGTGGAATTCTAGGATTTATTCTGAGTTCATATCGTATGCGCCAAACAAAGATAATATGACCAAGTTACGACCCCGGTAATTTGGATGCCCAACTAACCTTAACAGGGCCCACAAATGCTTGGTGTTACGTCTCTTGGGGTTAGGGTTTTGGTCGTTTAGGTTTTTCCTTTATTGTTCAATAATAAAAATTCCCTTGAGACTCATTTTAACATAGTTCAGAGGCATGTAGTCGCCACATCTCTTCTTAGAGATAAGCTACCATCGCCTGAGCTAGTTTATTTCCATTCTTCTTGTAAGCATCTTTCAGTTCCTTGATATTAATGAAAAGAAGATTTATTTTTGTTGCATCTCTGTGTTTATGTTTATCTCTGTATTATGTTTCATTCCTACATATGTTTGGATACTGACCTCTTTCCTTTTCCAACTCAAAGAAGAGTGGTATAGAAAATGTTTCAGGAATAATCCTGCCTCCTTCAACAATTTTGTAATAAGATTCAAGTTAAGGTTGTGGACCAGGCTCTTGGAGTACTTGGAGAATTTTCTCATTTCCTTTTGATGTGGCTACTTCTTCATGTGGCATCTTCTATTTTTATGGTAGCAGCACCTATTTCTCTCGTAGCTCCCCTGTTTCCTCATGTAGCTTCTTTGTTTTCTCCTATAGTATGGAAGCTTGTGCTTTGAGCCTCATGAATGTGACTACTCTAGTGGTGTGCCTCCCTATGTCTGGCATAGGTAGTCTATTTTTTCTTTGGGAGAGGTAGCTTCTTCAATATTCCCTTCACTAGGTTCCACTTCTTCCTTTTTGCTTACTGATTCATCAATGGTTATAGGGAATTTTGAAGGTGGCCGAAGCTTCCCTTTCCTTATCATCGTGCTCTTCCTTGTTTTAAAGTACAAGGGGCCTTTCCCTAGTTTCCTTCTTTTGGGCTTGACTGGTGTGTCAAGTGTGGCCTTATCCTCCTTGCTCCATCAAAATCCTAAGGGTAGGGTGGTTACTCTGCTTATGAGTTCTGCATTCCATGGGATGGAAAGTCCTCTTACAATAATAGTGGCACTATTTCCCCCCTGATAATTGAGGGCCATGGAAAATTCTTGAGTTATTTCATCATCATTCCCCCTTAATTTCTCAAAGAATCCCATCCACTGATGTCTCAGAAAAATTTCCATTACATAGAGATGTTGATGGATTCTTTTTGTGTCTATGGGTTCTCTTATATTGAAACCCCCTCCTGTTGCTCCTACTACTCCTTCTCTAGGTTATCTAAGGTTTATTTCCAGTAATTAGAGAAGTGTCAGATGCAGAGATAGTGGTTGGTTTTCATTTTGACATAGGGGAGAAGGTTGATGATTTTTACTATGAAATTTTTTTCTTTGTACCTAGCTTCTCTTCTTATAAGATAAAATTTCAAAGGAAATTTCTGCACAATGGTTGCTACAAGGTACCTGATTTAAGAATAATTATTCATGCAAGTATATGAAAATTAAAGAGGGAGGAGGCCACTTAGCCTTTCCAAGATTATTTTTTCATGTGCATGAGGGTTTGAGGAACATTTCTGGTGGTTTTGGTTCCTTTTATTCCATTAATTCATCTATGTAGTTTCATTCTTGTGCTCCTGTAGCACCTACAAACTCAACCTATAGCAGCTCAGTGGAACTCTATGTAGAGTATGGTAGCATCTAGCTCATCCTCCAATACCTAGGTGGGTCTCTCCAACTGTTTTCAAGAAATGAGAAATTGTAAAAATGGAACTAAGACTTGTACTTTTTATTCCCTTTTGTGGTAATGGCCTAGAGTGCTTTGGTGACTTGGATTTTGCATGATTTTCCTTTTAACCATTGTCCCCACTCCTCATAGTTGTCACTCCACTTAATTTGAATTTTCCACATGCATGGTTGGCTCAGTGAATTATAGTTTACTAATCGAAGGTGGCCAAGTTTAGTGGCCACCTCCAGCCCATAAAAACTCCATTTTCGGTCATTACACACTTTCTTTTAACCATCATATGCATATGGAAGAGGTGAGGGGTGTCATACTTGAAACTACTATTAAAATTATGCAACTACGGTCAAATTCCACTTTGTACAACTCAAATGGTATATATCATAATTGCATTAGATTCCTCTTTTCGAGAAGACAAAAATTGACCTATAAATCACCCCAATCAGTTAAGAAGAAGTTAAATTATGATTTATTTTATGTATTAATGAAATGGAATGGGTCAGCCACAACATATGTGGATTTAGTCAAAGCCCCAAGAGGTCCCTCACAAAATTTATAAATAGAAGGGACCTCAAGCTCATTCTCACGCATTTTATCATGAGATTTTATTCTTGCACTCTTTGTCTTGGTTTTTCTATTATGTTTTGGTTCGCACATGTTCGACAGAAGAAGCTTGCACAAGGTTCTAAATCACATGCAAGAGGCTCGCACTGAACTAGGTCTTTTGGGCCTTAGCCGCAGGCACAAAACTGTTGAAACCGGGCTAGAGCTATGGAAACAGTGTGGCAAGTTAGCAGCCAAGTTGCCATAGTCACGGGCAGAGCATTACAACGTCACAACTAGGGTTCTGAGGTTAGATCGAGCTGATCCGGAGCAAAGCCGCGGGCATAGTGTGTCCTGCCAGCGACCAAGAGAGCTTTAGCCGTGGGCAGAGTGTGTTAAGGTCGCGACGAAGAGTTTTTATGAACATATATAAGTTAGATCATCTTTAGTTTCTTGCGTAGTGCTTCAAGACATCAATCACTCAATATTTTATGAAACTAGATCCAAAAATAGAAGAAAAGAGAGATCAACGGCTTAGAAATTAGCTACTTTGAGGGGGAAACCTCCTTTACATTACATAAATGAACAATTCTTGGATGATTCAAATGAAAAAAACTCCTTTCTATAAACAGGAGTCCATGGGGTCACAATATAATCTGAGCCAGCCTAGAAAAATAAATGTAAGGGCACAAAAATAACAATAGTGGGGTTTTATGGGGCACAATAATAACAATATGTGGACTACAGGGGTACAACAATAACAGTAAGGGGGCTACATTAACAATAATAAGGGACCTCACTAGTAATATAGGGACCTAAAATGCCCCTCTCCTTCAAAAAAAGTGTTGTCCTGAACGCTTGAGTAGCTCTGGATGCTTCTGTATAAAATTACCATCCTCCCATGTGGAACCTTCAGTGGGTAAGTTCTTCCACTTGATGACATACTCTAAAATTGATCGATTTCGTAACTATCGAGTTCTTTTTTCCGTGACTGCTTCAGGTTCCAATATGATTTTTCCTTCCTCAGCAAGTTCTGGAAATATTGTTTGAATTGGCAGTTTGTCACCTATAACCTTCTTTAAGCATGAAACATGGAAAACTGGGTGCACTCAATAAGAAGCGGGAAGCTCCAATTTTTATGCCATAGTACCAATATTTTGCAAAACCTTGTAAGGACCATACTACTTTGGCAATAATTTAATATCCTTCTTAGCTTGCTTGAGGGACATTTGTTTGTATGGTTGTAGCTATAAAAATACCCAATATCCTACACCAAAACTTCTCTTGTTGCGATCTTGATCTTCCTATTGTTTCATTCGATTTTGTGCCAAATTTAGGTTATCCTTTAAGAGTTGGAGAACTTGTTGTTGATGCTTGATGTGATCTTCCACTTCTTGAACCTTAATAGTTTCTTTTAAATATGATGTGATGGACGATGTATGATATCCATAAAGTTCCATAAATGGGGTCATTTTGCTGCAGTATGGAAGTGTTATACCACCATTCAGATAGAGGTAACCACTTCACCCATTGTGTTTGTTTATTAGATAAAAAACAACGAATATATCCTTCCAAAAACTTGTTCACTATCTCATTTTTTCCATCGGATTGAGGATGATAAGATGATCTATGGGCTAGTTGAGTACCCAAACAAGAAAATAATTCTGTCCAAAAATTTCCAGTGAAAATGGGATCCCTGTCACTTACAATAATCTTTGGGTTTCCATGTATCTTTTGAATTGTTTCCATAAATGCAGTAGCAAGTGTACTTTCTTTAAATGGATGAGATAATGCAAAAAAGTGTGCATACTTGGTAAGTCTAACAACTACTACCATGATTACACTCTTTCCTTCGAACTTAGGTAAAACTACGATAAAATCCATTGAAACCTCCACCAAAAGTTGACTTGGAATTGGTAAAGGTTGTAGTAGAACCAAGGTCTTAATTGTCTTAACTCTATTTAGCTGGGAAACCAAACATTCTACCACAAAATTTTTAATATCAGATTTAAGGCCTTCCCAAAAAAAATCTTTCTTCACCCTGTGGTAAGTTTTTAAAATTCCTGAGTGTCCTCCTACGGTAGAGGTGTGTGATTCCAAAAGAATATTTTTTTTTAGTTGGGAATTCTTACAAAGATATAAGGGATCTTTGTACCATAAAGAATCATTTTTCCAAATAAATGTATCAAGTGTACAAGGATATTGCTGAAAATTTTGAATGAGTGTCCACGCTTCTTCGTCATTCTTCCATTCCTCCCTTGCTTCGATTATCCAATATGGCTGGATAATAGAAATGGAACAAATAAATGCTTCCACCTCCTCATCCTTTCTTGAGAGTGCATCAGCAACAACATTTAGCTTCTCTTTATTGTATATGATTTCAAAGTCATAACCCAACATCTTTGTGACCCATTTTTACTACTCTTTTGAAGATTGTCTTTGTTCCAAAAGGTATTTAAGACTATCATCATCAATTTTTTCCTTGAAATGTCTTCCCATTAGGTAAGGTCACCATTTCTTTAGTGCATGTAGTATTTCCAACATTTCCTTCTCATAAATAGTTTCTGTAAATACTTTCCTTTGATTGGAGGACTTTCAAAATCAATGGGTCTTCCTTCTTGCATTAAAACAACACCAATTCCATTTCCTAAGGCATCACATTCTACAATAAAGATCTTTGTGACGTCTGGCATAGCTAAGACCGGTGCTAGGCACATTGTCTCTATAAGATTTTAAAAGGCCTTAGTTGCTTTAGGAGTCCATGAAAATCAATATTTATTCAATAATGTTATTATAGGTGCTGCTATTCTCTCATAATTCTTAACAAAATTGCAATAATACCATGTTAACCCGATAAATCCTTGCAACTACTTTATGGTTATGGGGATTTTCCATTCCTTAATGGATTTAATTTTGTTAGGGTCTATCTTAACACCCTCGTGAGATATTCCACCTCTTGTGATCCAAAGAAACATTTGGAGGTTTTTGCATATAATTGTTTCTCATCCAATAGTTTGAGCACCCTGTCAACATGTTGAACATGATCCTTCCATGACCTATTGTAGATTAGTATATCATCAAAAAATACTAACAAAATTTTTCTAAGGAAGGGTTTAAAAATGGAATTCATCAACCCTTGAAATGTTGAAGGTGTATTGGTAAGGCCAAAAGGCATGACCAAAAATTAATAATGACCCTCATGAGTTCAAAATGTTGTTTTCAGAATATCTTTAGTCTTCATTATAATTTGATGACATCTTGAACGAAGATCCAACTTGGTAAATAAATTTCTCCATATAATTCATCAATCAGAGGAATGGAAAATTTATCTTTAATAGTGAGCTTATTGAGCTCCCTATAATCCGGAAACATGCGCCATGATCCATCCTTCGTGTGCACCAATACTAGTGGAGTAGAGAAAGAACTTTGACAAGGTTGAATTATACCATCGTCTAACATTTCTAGAATCATACATCCGATTTCACTCTTTTGGACATAAGGACATCTATAAGGCCTGATGTTTGGAGGAACACTTCCTGGAATCAAATGAATAGCATGATCATGATCACGAATAGGTGGGAGTTCTTTGGGAATTTCAAACACCTTGGAATAATTTTCCAAGACTTTTGGGAGAGTTGGAGAAATAGATTCTTTTGATGTTGGGACTTCTAGTGAGCATAATTGCAAAATTACACCTCATTTTTCTTTCTTTAGAAGATTTATCATGAAATTAGATCTTATTATCTTTCCTAGCTTCCTTGTGATACCCTGTAATTCAATTTCCTTTCCTTTCGAAAAAAAATTCAAAAGTTCTTGAAAATTAAAAGCTACCATCCCCAAAGATTGTAACCATTGTACTCCTAGTACAACATCAACACCTCCCATTGGAATGGAAATCATTGGACTATTCAATACATATTCCCCCATGGTTAACTTGATATTATGGCATTTTCCAGAGAAATTTGATAGCCCCTCCATTTGCAACCATCACTTGACACTCTAGTGTTATGTATAGGAAGAAATTCAAATCTTTGGCTAGCTTATAATGAATTAAATTATGGGTGCTACTTGAATCAATCAACACTATTACATGTTTCTTCTTGATATGTCCTTCTATCTTGAGAGTTTGAGGATTGGTAATTCCTACCAATGCATTATAGGATATGGTTGGACTCATTTCTTCTTTCTCTAGGGTTGGTTCCTGGTGTATATCCTCTTCTTTTGAAGTTTCTTTCTCCTTTTCTTCCTCCTCTTCACAATCTATGTAAAATAATTTATTCTCAACACACATATGACCTTTAGTGTATTTTCTATCACAACTGTAGCAAAGACATTTTTATTTTTTTTCTTTCAATTGTTGTGGTGTCAACCTTGTAGGTTGTGGAAGTCCAGGAGTAGCAACACTTCCATCTTTATAGATGTGAGTGGTAGGCTTCCTTGTCGCCATAATTTTACTTTCAATTTTTCTTTCCAACCTAAATGCCTTCTCCAATGAATCATGTTTCCAAAGGTGAACCTCATGTTGGATGTTATTCTTTAAAGTCCCTATGAAGACATCAATCATGTGTTCCTCTGGAATATCAGTTACCCTTATATTCAATTTTTGGAATTCCTCAATGTGCTCTAGCATTGAAGCCTTTTTTTTGAGATTTATCAATTGGCTAAAGAAGGTGTTGCTATTTGTATCCTCATAATTTGTTAGCATTTCCTCCATAAAAATTGACCAAGTGACAATTTTTTTACGAGATCAAAGCCATCGATTCCATGCAAATGTACTTTTTTCTAAATGTAAAGTGAAATGCATACCTTTTGTGTGTTTTTCACATTATGGAGATCAAAATATTGATTCATCTGTAGTATCCATGTTATGGGATCCTTGCCATCAAACTTCCTCATATAAATCTTTGGAATATGGTGGGTCTTGAATACAACATTAGAGTTTATGAAATCGCAATCAACATTTATTTTGTTTTGATCATGAGTTTCATGTACTACCTTTTCGCCATTAGGAATCATTTCTTGTATCAACATTTTCAAACCTTCCTTCAAACCTTTCATGTCTTCTTTTAGATCATTCTTCATGTCTTCCATGTTTTCTTTCATTTTTTCATCTATGTTAGCTTCCATGTCATCCATCTTAGCTTCCATGCCATCCATCTTAGCTTCCATGTCATTCTTCAAACCATCCATCTTAGCTTCCACGCCTTTCTTCAAACCATCCATATTAGCTTCCATGCCTTTCTTCAAACCATGCATCTTAGCTTCCACGCATTTCTTCAAACCATCTATATTATAATCCATGTCTTTCTTCAAAACTTCCATTTCATTTTTTGTTGTTCTTTGCAAGAGCGAAATTTGGTGCACTTGGTCTTGTAATTTTGATATATCATGTTGCACTTCTTCCTCTTCATGAGTCATAGTAGAGCCTTCTAAAATTTTAATGGGTGTTGAATTCTTTTTAAGGGCAATTTTATAACCCAATACTGATATCTATGATTCAATATTACCTTAGAATCACTTCAAACTGATTTTTCAAATAAGACTTATGCAATTTGAAAAACAAATACAAACCTTTTTCTTGCTTTTGAGGAGCTCTATAATGAAACTAATGTATCTCTGGAATTTTTCATCCTCGATATTTTATCTTCAGTTGATCTGAAAGGAGTGTATTATTTCTATTGTGCTAAGTGTCCTTTCAATTAAATAAACATGTACAAATTGTCTCCATAAGTTTGCTTAAGGTATGAAGGTTGTAACCATGAAAATTAGATGAATTAGTGAACTTTAAGCATGTAAATAAGCCTTTAAAAAAATGAACAGCAGTGCATAATAGAGAAAAAAATTCACACATAAGTTTTACAAAGTAGGCATGATGAAGCAGTTCACCCCTCCTCGGCTACATTTGCTGGTCTAGCTCCCAATGGCATGTCCCTCTTTGTCATTATGCTCAAAATTGTAAATTACATATGTTTTCAGGCCTCTAATGGTTGTTTTCTCTACACTAATGGCTCCAAGATGCTCAAATTAGTCTAGGTAAACTCTTGTTTCACCAAAATTGGTCAAAAATTGACCTCCCAATGACAGCCAGAAAAGCTCAACTAAATGTGGAGACTGGCAATTAACTGCAGATAAATTAATGGATAACCCCAAATTTGGGGGGCGCACTCCAAAACTGTCGGGCGATTAATTCTGGCAATAACTATGAGTGGCGGGGTGGTCACATGCCACCCCCACTAAAACTTTCGCAAACTGTTTGAACTCCGCCGCATTCGCTGGAACTGCGAGTCGTGGAAATATTCCACAATGTTAACTGTTACATTAAATGTTACTCTGTATGTGAAAAAGTTAAACAACTCGTTTGCAACAAACCCACCGGAGGTCTTGGAACCTGTAGTACGATGTTCTGAACCCTTTACATTAAAGGCCACGGTGACATGTGAATATTCATAGCAATCACGCCAGCGGTTTAATAAAATGTCATGGTTAACGTGGAGGCTACGGTCTTGGGTTTATGGTCATGTGATAGGGGGGCTGGCCCTTAGGGGCTGGCCTCCCAAGCCCTCGCCATGGAAAGTGTTAAACTTTAAATAAAAATGGCAACCTATAGGGGTAAGTAACACCCCACAGGCGGAATGGTAAGAGGTCTTGCGTGCAGAGAGGAGGTCGCAGGTTTGACCCCTATCGACTCCACAAAAAAATTTACACCAACCTTGTGAGGACATGTGGCAGTCTGCAGGCTTGCCATGTGTCACTCAATCATTCACCCATCATAAACACATCAAATGGCCAAGATCAAGTTCCGTACCCTCAACATCCAACAGCCCACAATGTGCCACATGGTGCCACCACATTGGCTCAGAAGAAAATGGAATATTCCCAGAATATTTCAATGATTGTATCTGCAAGCTGACTGGGCATCCAATCACCAAAATTTTGATGTTTGGTAAAATGAACAGAATGTGATATCTTCCTTATACAACATCAGTCTTTCGAACCGTTCACGGCACCAGAATCGCAATGACAAGACCTTTCTGGTCGCTCAGGTTTGGACATGTTTTGAACACTTTCATTTTTTAGCATATGACTTGATCTCCTGATCACACCTCCCCATTGGCAATATTTTGCACCACGAAAGATCTCTGGACTATTGAACATGAATATGAGGATACTATGTCACCACTCTTCCAACCTTTATCCATTAAAATTTCCCTAATTTCATTAAGATTTTCACGAAACAACAAATTTTTCATTGATTCCGTTGACCAACCATTGTTGTTTTTGACATTGTCATGCTGCACATTTTCTGAACTTGCAGTACATCAACCTAACTTTGCAGTAAACTTCTTGTTTATACATTGGTATATAATCAAAGGAAACTTGAAATTACTCTCACCTTGCATCTTGTCCTTGTGGAGATTTTTTGTTGAATTAGCCTTAAAGTTATGTAAATTCTTGACCAAGTTTATTTTCCATTGTACCATGCCTTTCTAAAACATCAAGTTGCATTGCCTTCTCTTGGAACTTTGCAACTTCTTGCACTGACACTTTTTTTTCAGCACTGTTCAACACCAATGTTGACTGCTTCAATTGCTTGTCATCTTCTTTCAAAGAAAACCTGCTTTCAAACTTAAAAAACTCGTTATATACATCAATATTTGCATGAAAAGGATTATGTAAAAATTCTCTTTGTTTAATCATCATCAATGTCAAGTTTTGACTTGCATTGACGAGCCTGTTCATCTACCTGTGGAGCTATAAAAAGGGTCTCTTTCACCTCTAATTACCTCACATTAATATGTCAATCCGGGAGCGTTTTGTTATTACAAAGAGTGACTCAATCTGAGGCTATCATTTGTCAGAGTAATGCTAGTAGTACAGTGCTTAAGAAATACAAAAGTAAACGGATGCTTGTCTGTAACTAAATTACTTCAAAGAATAAATCACACACTCAGAAAACTCAACAGCTTATCAGTCAAGGGTTCGGCAGTGATAACCCATCCCTTCGGAAACTGATGGAAAGGAAACTAGAGCATGGATCATGAGCCTGGGAGCTAGACAGTGACTGCCAATGCTCACTACAGCCTTAGATCATCTCTCACACCAAACCAACAACTGCAAGTAAATGGAACAGCAAAGCGAATAAAGGATTGAACAGCAATTCTGGAATAGAACAGCAAGTCTAAATTGGAACAGCAATTGAATAACTAAGTCCCGCGGGTTGTAACCTATTAACTCAAATACTCTCTATGCAATCAAATAACATTCTTTCACTCCAAAGGAAATTCACACAAATCACACTAAAGGAACAACAATAACGATTAATGAATTATGGAACAGTACTGATAAATTAGAAACGCACACAACACGAACATTTAATATAACAGCTCTGTAACATAACAGTAAGAACATGCAATGAACTCTTGAAAGGATTAATAACTTGATGCGGAGTCAACACACGATTTTATCTGCAAAAACTTCAATGATTCAATCTTTAACAGAGCATGTAATATGAACTTGTAAAACATACCGAATTACCAAATAATACTGATAAACAAACCACACAGAAATAAAGCCGTAATGGTACAGAAGCAAGTGTCCTTCGGGGCCGGGCCCTTAGCCTCCAAGGATACACCGCTTGAAGTTAATCCAGTCGCAGAGATGAAATAATCACCAAACTTTCATTAATGCATCGGTCAAAAATACATTGAACCAGTTCTCAACGAAACTTAATAATCAAGGCTGATGTTTTACAGAAATTACATAAAAACGTATTCTTCATCTCTATATCTATCTATATATTAAACTAACAGTGCTGTCTCTTTATATAAAGACGACGGCGGAGATGTCCAAGTGACAAGGTAAATAAAGCAGCGATCCCTCAGGATCGAAGATCCTGAGGGATTCGCCAAACTGTTAACTCTTCATCCTGTCTTTTCTTTTGCGCTGAGCTGGTATCCTCTCCTTCTTTTCTGAGCCGATTTGCTTTGATCTGTTTCTCTTTGTTTGCGTTCGGTTCTCGTCCAGAGAGACAGCAGTTATCTCGACTTTGTCTTTCCCTTTGGAACGGCAATCCCTTGTTTTCTCCTTTTCCTGTATAGAAAATAACCATTATTAGTGGCTAAGTCTTGTATATCAATTCTCACATGTTTTGTTATGGTTACTTATTAATTCCCAAATTCATGACACAAAAAGGTTCACAAATTCTATTAAAAAGCCACTGAAATAATGATCAAAAGCATACCTTTTTAGTACTCCACACACCCCCCTGCTTACCTTGTTTCATGTCCTCATGAAAACATTGTAGTTGACATGCAATGCAGTGAGAGAATATGTTGGAGAAGGAGTCTCATGCGGAGGCCTACAACCATGTTGAGTGATTAGATAGTCAAAGAACTGACCTGTTTGCCCCTCAGGCATATCATACAGGGCCTGGTATCCGGGTGCAGGATGCCAAATAATTGGAGTGCGAAATCTATATCCTAACCAGGATGACCCTGCTTTCAGAATGGTCTCGCCATAGAGGTTCAAACGATCGGCAGCTGACTCAAAGTTCTCATACTTAAATGGTTCCCTGAGCTGAATGTTTGGATCAGAGATTCGGTATCGAAATTTGGCTGCATTAATGGCCAAGTCTTTGATGGAAAGAAAATACTCTAAACTCTCTCGAATGAGTGCCTCATGCATGGGTCCTAATGTTTCAATGGCACCAGGAGCCCTTATAAGATTTCTATGAGCTTTCCACAACTGTACTGGGTTCCTAGGCTCAGCCCTAACCCATAAATCTAGACCATTTTCCTGACCCTGGAAAGTGTCATAGGCTTTGAGCCACTTAATCTGATTAACCCCGAATGAAATGAATGCTTGGAATTGGATGTCTCCAATGAAAGGGCCAGGGTTTAATTCAGTCTCCTGACTTAACACAAGGTCGTGCAAATAAAGTTCACACAACAACCTCTGGACTTTCATTCCATAATGTTTACAGCAGTCTATAAAGTCATTGACAGTGTTAATTTGTATAGGGGTGCCTGCTTTAACAGCTTTGATTTTTAATTGTAAATATTGTTCTAATAAAAACAGAGCATAGTTTTTAGCAGGGGCCCTACATGCTAAAACATCATTGTATAAAGAACAAAAGTCATTCATCTGTTTGATAACAGTATTTAGTCTATTGGTTACCTGTGCAACTTCCTCTTGTTCCTTTTTCCAACCTTCAAAGGCCTGGCTTTTGGATTGACTGACGTCCCTTAGTTGCTGTTGTAACTCTTCATATTTTTCTCGGGGAACCGTTTGCTCTCTAAGCTGTTCGGCTTCTAGCTGGGCTTGCTTCACCATCTTATGCAAGGTTTTCGTTTTCGGATCTTTTTTCCATAGGTCAGTGGAGGCCGGGAGTTTTACCTGAACTTTCTTATTATGTTGTTTGGAGTTCAGAACCCTTATTACCCCTGAGGGTGGTGCCTCTGTCTGAATTTGCTTGTCACTGATCCTTATATCATCCTTTTCTGTTTTAACGCGAACATCCGTCTGTTCCCGTTCCTCATCATCATTTGGAACGGCAGCTGGATTCTCAGTAGGGTTTTGAACAGCAGGCCGCTTGTTGGCCTTCTTTTTCCTCCCTCCGGTCTTTCTTACCTTCTGGTTCTTTTTCAGAATCCTAATTTGTTGTCTGAGCTGGGTTATCATATTCAACAATTTATTCCGTTCCCTCCGCAACTTCTTAATTTCCAATGTTTCATTCGAAAGAACATCAGTCTGTCTGCTACGGACTGGATCATGACTAGTTGCTAAATCTTCCTCTTGGGGTTCTTCCTCACTGCTCTGCTCTGGCTGTTCAGGGGTAGGAGCCTCGACTGGTTCTGTCTCTTCCTGAGCAGATGCTGTCTCTGCTCCTACTTCCTCTAGAATTTCCTCTTGTGACCTGGGAACAGATTGTTCCCGTTCAGTATTTTCCTCCTCTTCATCATGAACAGGCATGTTTTCTTCTTGGGGTTTGTCGTGGGGGTCCTCTGAACTAGAAGGTTGACCATACTTACTCATATTGGCTAGGACTGCGTCCAAGTCATCATCTCCCAGTAGGTCTTGTAATGGGCTATCTTCCTACTGTCCCATTTCTTCCTCCTGTTCAGTTTCTGCTTCTATTTCTGTTCCCGAAGGCTCGGCTGCTTCTTCTTCGGGTTGCTCATCTTCAATTATCACTGGTTGGCTGGTGCTCCCCTGAAGCTTTTCCAGCCTTCCTCTTATCCGAGCCAACCGGGCTGACTTTCTGGGCTTATCTATGCTTCCTCTCATCCGAGCTAACCGAGCTGATTTTCTGGGTTCCTCTGGTTGCTCGGGTGAATCAATGGCATGCTTGCGCTTTGCCGATTCTTGATGTATCTCTGGTTGTTCTTATGTACTAGCAACATGTTCTCTGCGTTTTTCCGGACACTCTAGTGTGCTTATAGAATGTATGCGTTTTGGGGATGGCTCTGTCAATCCCCCCTCAATTAGTGCAATCAGTTCTTCCCAGCTGCTCTGCTGCTGGGTGAGACCATAACTAACCACTAGTCGTATCAACCCATGGTGGCTAACGACTGACTCTATGTGTTGTGCCTTTCTCATACTTTGTGCAGCATCATGCAGTAAGGAGTTCAGGAGTGCAGGTAAATTTACAGAGCATCTTTGCTTTAAAACAGCTAAAAGTTTAAGATGTCGTGGTCTTACCACGTCTTTCCTTCCTTCGCAGGTAATGTAACTCTGCACTGTTCTTGCTAGCTCCGTCCAGGGTTCTCCTAGGGTTGCTGGAAGAACTCCCTTCCCCTTAATTGTCAAATTCTGACCTTCATCTTGGAAAATTTCCATGACCTTCTGTAATCGTTCCTTTTTTAATGTCCATACCGGTCCGGTGGCTGGTAGTCCTGAAACTTCTGCAATTATGGCATCAGTGACCGCTATCCGCTTCCCTCGTACTGTGGAGTGGTCATCTTGTAAATTCTGCAAAAATTCCATCGCTACTGTTTCATTGGACTCCTGTAGGCGATTGAAATAATTCAACCATCCTGCTCTTTCCAGGATTTCCCGGGCAGCAGCGGAGATCGTCAACTGTTGAGGCTCGCTTCGAATTTCCCTTCCTCCCATGGTTTCACTGCGAATTCTAAATGGAACAGCAAAAACGTTTTCTGTTTGAAACACAGAGAGGATGATAATCGCAAGAAAACACAGAGTATGCAACAGTGCAACAGAAAGCAACTTGTGACAAAAATAGAAATACCATGCCGTTAAACCATGCCAAACCGTCGTATACTAGCTTTCCCGAATGGTAAGTTGACACGTAATACAGGGAATGATGAGGTTAACCTCCCCCCCCGCAATGTGATAGGCTGTCCCAGCCGGAAAATAAAGGAGCGGCACCCGGTCTGCAATCAAGTCAGAAAGGAACAACATATGGAATTATGCCATGTTGAAAAGGACAACGAATTACCGAAATCGAGGCGGAGAATTGATCGCGTATGATATAAGAGGCTGTTGTGTTATGATATGAGGCTAGTGGATAAGACATGTATCGTACTTGCCAAATCTCAAGTGGTCATGGTCACTTCCGTTGCCATGATTGGAAATGATAAATATTCATGCGATATAAATCGAGAAATGACATATAATTAGTTCCTAGGAGATAAGAAACAAAAGAATATTAGTATCTTTACCCATTGGTGTAAGCAAGGTGACTTCAATACCATTAACAGTACTCTGCTGCCAACAGGTGTCCATAACCTTGGCAGAGTTGTTTTTTCACCCTCGGAACCATAATCCTTTGTGTATACTTAGGAATGTTGTTATGTCAAAATGTAGACCATTATGCTGGCTTGGTGACCAGTTAACCATAATGCCATTCACGAGGAAGGAGCGAAACATGGGCAGGCCGGCTCGTAATGAGACCTCCTGTTCCAAGGTTTGTTTATTTGATATACCTTTTGGACCATATCCCTGGTGTGGTGGCCAGAATGGGAATGCCACTTCACTGCCATCCTCATGATCATGGTAGGATGGCTCTCGATGAGACCCCCTATCCTGCATTTGACACTTGACATATCATGTTCACATATTTTTTTCTTTTTCATAGAATACTTTTCCTTATACACAAAGGGTGGCTCAACACTCCTTAAGAGTAGGAATGGTGGAAGAAGTCTTATTATCTCAATAGGAAGATATAAACTCTTTGCTCTTATTCCCAAGTACTAATAAAAAAAAGTTTAAGGGAATCAGCATGATAAAGATAACCAATCAGGGCAAAATTAGTAAAACCATGTCAAAAAAAGGTAAGAAATAAGTATGTCCTTCCATTTGTCCTCTTACTAATGCAGAGCCTTATAGATATAGCGATTTATGGTTTGCAGATTTCGGTATGTTGTGATTTTATATTTCATTGCATAAATACATAGCTGTATCTTAAAGACTAGAAAGAAGACGGGCAAGAAGCATCCTCAATTTAGATCAGCAAAAGAATAAGCTGTTTCACAAGGAGAGCAAAAGTATGCGAGTGGTGTTCCTTTGAAAAAGAAACAACAACGGATGATACAAAACAGCAAAAATGCAAATGCCGTTCCTTTGGGAAAAAGGAACAGCAAAAATAAAAATACTATAAAAACACTCAAAATTTCATTCCTTTGAAAAAAAGGAACAACAACAATAAAAGAACGTTGTTTCTTTGAAGAAAAAGAACAGTGGTAACCAAAAGGAACAGCGGAAAATGTAACAATGCCGTTCCTTTGAAAAAGGAACAGCAGAGATCCCGAATGCTGTTCCTTTAGAAAAGGAACAACAAAACAAGCGAAACCAACATCATACAAAAACACGCATATGCTATTTTTAGAAGAGAAAAAATCGAACTTTATGAAAGAAAAGGAACAGCAAAAATGACAAGAAAATATTTAATTCAAACTTATGTACAAGAACCACTCAAAAAAAACAAGAACTTATGTACAAATTGCAAAAAGAAATGAACCCTTAATGAATTACAGGTGAGGAAGATTTCTCCTCCTCTCCTAAGATCTCCATATCAGTGTCTCGGCGTAGCTGCTGGCAGAAGGATTCCCGAGTGAGTGGTTTGCGATAGAGACGGACTCGGTGGCCATTTACTTTGAACGCATATCCAGAACCGTCAATGGTGATTAGAGTAAGGGTTCCGTTGTCATGCACCTTCTGGATTTCGTATGGTCCCAACCATCGAGTCTGAAGTTTTCCAAGGAAGTCCTGAAACCGAGAATCGTATAATACAGCCCAGTCTCCCTCGTGGAAGACTTTGTTCTTGATGAGCGCATCATGCCATTTGGCTCGCTGCTGTTGAATCAATGCTGTATTTTGTAGTGCAGAGAGCTGAATTTCGTCTAATTCATTGATCTGCTGTAGTCGATTGAGTTGTGCCTCGCTTAGATCTAGGCCAACTTCCTGTGCTGTCTGTAATGTTTGGATTTCGAATTCTATGGGAAAAATGGGTTGTTTTCCAAACACTAATTGATAAGGTGAGTAACCGGTGGTGCTCCTCCATGTGG
Organism: Pinus albicaulis; assembly: GCA_034641835.2. NCBI lineage: Eukaryota > Viridiplantae > Streptophyta > Pinopsida > Pinales > Pinaceae > Pinus > Pinus albicaulis. Next base: position 163,640,659 of record CM076579.1, on the reverse strand, counting down.
TTCTATAGGCCCAGAGTGCTTCGGGTAGTCGGGTAGCCCAATCACGCCTATGTGACGCAATGGTTTTCGTTAGGATTGATTCTATTATCTTATTGCTACTTTCTACCTGCCCATTCGCCTGTGGGTGATATGGGGTAGTGATCTTATGCTAGACATGATAATTGTTAAGTGTTGCAGCTAATTTATGCCCAACAAATTGTGGTCCTCCATCTGTAATTATTTCTCTGGGAAGGCCATAACGAACAAATAGATGGAACAGGAACTGTATGACAGAGTCCTCTGTGGCTCTTGGTAATGCTTCTGCCTCAACCCATTTGGTGACATATTCTGTTGCCACCAAGATATATGTTTTCTGATTTGATGAGGGGTTGATGGGTCCAACGAAATCAAGAGCCCATCGCTCGAATGGTTTGATGACTAACTGTGGTTTCAGAGGCATCTCATCAGCTTGACCAGGTCGTCCTGCTCGCTGGCAGCTGTCACAGGCTTGGACAAACTTCTTCGCATCTTTGAAGATCGTAGGCCAGTAATATCCTGTCTGCAATACTTTATGTCCAGTTCTACGCTCAGCGAAGTGCTCCCCACACGGTCCATCGTGACAGGCTTTTAGGATGTCGAAGATTTCATCCTCTCTAACGCATCGCCTGATATGCATGTCTGCTCCTGTGTGAAACAAATAGCCTCCAATCCACGAAAATCGAGAACTTTTCTGAATAATCTGCTTGCGCTCATTAGGAGTTAAATGTTTTGGTAATTTACCTACTGCGAGGTAGTTGGCAACATCAGCATACCAGGGTGTTTTAACGGCAACAACAAATAGGTGCTCATCCGGAAATTGATCTTCAACTGCTGCTGCATCGCTTGATTTTGGTATTCTCGAAAGAAAATCGGCTACAGGGTTTTCTTTGCCAGGTCGGTCCTTGATTGTGATGTCGAATTCCTGCAATAAAATTAACCATCGAGTTACTCTTGCATTTGTGAAAGGCTTATTTGCTAAATATTTTATAGCAGAATGGTCTGTATATAAGATAACAGGATAGCCTGTAATATAATGTCTAAATTTATTGACAGCATGTATTACAGCTAGGAATTCTTTTTCAGTAACAGTGTAATTTAATTCAGCAGGGGATAAATTCTTGCTGATGTAATAGATAGCATATGGTTTTTTATCCTCTTCCTGCCCAAGGACTGTACCAATAGCTGTATCTGAGGCATCAGATGATAGCTGGAATGGTAGGTTCCAGTTTGGTCCTCGAAGGACTGGGGCTGTGGATACAAGCTTCTTTAAATCCTCGAAAGCACGGTCACATTTTTCTGTCCAAAGAAAATCAACGTTACCGGTTAATGCATATAAAGGAGCAGCAATGTGCGAATAATGCTCTATAAATCGTCTATAATAACCCGAAAATCCAAGAAAGCTGCATACCTTTGTTTGAGTAGTAGGAGTGGGAATGAGCAAAAGTATTTGGATTTTGGCCGGGTCTACCTGAATGCCGGCTGCTGAAACATAATGTCCTAGGATAAGTCCTTCAGTCATCATCAAGAAACATTTTTCGTGGCTTAAGCAAAGCCTGGTAACAATGCGGCGTTGTAGGACTTTTTCTAGGGTGTCTAGAGCTGGATCAAAATCATCTCCATATGGTGTAAAGTCATCCATGTAAACTTCAAGTCCATCATTTATTAAATCTGCAAAAATACTAAGGATAGCCCTCTGAAATGTGGCGGGAGCATTACATAGGCCAAAAGGTAAAACTCGATAGGCAAATGTTCCCCAGGGACAAGTAAAGGTAGTTTTATCCTGGTCTTCAGGGGCAATCTGAATCTGATTGTATCCACTGAAGCCATCCAGGAAAGAAAAGAACTTCTTCCCTGCTAAAGTATCCAATACTTGATCTATGAAAGGAAGAGGAAAATGATCCTTCTGTGTTGCCTTGTTTAGTTCCCTATAATCCACACAAATTCTCCATTTCCCGTTCTTTTTTGGTACCACCACAAGCGAAGAGACCCATTTACTATCAAAAATAGGGTAGATAAAATTCACATCTAAAAGCTTCTGAAGTTCAGTTTTTACGACATCTTTTAGATGGGGATTAAGTCTCCTTTGCGGCTGACGCACAGGTCTGGCATCTTTTTCTATATAAATGTGGTGTGTACATAACTGGGGATTGATTCCTTTGATATCAGGGTAGTCCCATGCAAATTCTTCTTGATATTTTGTTAACAAATGGATGAGCTTTGTTTCTTGTTCAGGTGTGAGATTAGCATTGATGTTTAAAGTTTTCCCCGGTGCAATTTCCACAGTTTTACTATTTGCAACAGAAGTAACAGGTATCGTTTGTCATGAATATCTTTCAGGGGATCTTCTTCCAATTCATTATCAAATGCTGCTTCTATCATGTGACACTGTGTGCGAGGTTCAGGTTGAGTAATGAAATTATTAATGGCATCGTCTTCTGTTTGATCTTTGAAATCGAGTGCCTCTTGTATAGTTAATGGAGATCTGATGTTATCAGTAAGGTATGATACAGGGTGTTTATTAGTTTTAATCATTGTGACACTTGGCTGCGCTGGAGGATATAGAACTAATTTTTTGCTATTCGGTCCTCTGGTTATGGTCATATTTCCCTGCCGACAGCCAATGTAGGCATCGGCAGTGGCAAGCCAAGGCCTACCTAAAATTAGTGGATGTCCATCAAGTCGGGTTTTTGGATTAATTATCAGGAAATCGGTTGGATACTCCCAGGATTCTACAGAGACCATGACATCATGTAGAGTACTCTCTGGTCTAACCACAGATCGATCAGCCAATTCCAACAGAGTAGAAGTGGGTTCTATAGATGTAATGCCGAGCTTTTGGCAAGTTGTGGTTGTTAAAATATTAATTGCAGCCCCTAAATCAACTAAGGCATTGGACAGGGTCTGACCATAAATTTGAACAGTTATAATTGGGTTCCCGGGGTCTTCATATTTAAGGGGTGTTTCTCTTCCAGACAATAGGTCAGATAAGGTACCGACTACTTGGACTCTTGGATTATTTGTTATATTCCTCCTTGGTTTCTTTATGCACAATTCTTTTATGGTTTTTGCGTATATGGGAATGTCTTGAATGGCTTGGAGGAATGGAATTTTTATGTACAGATTTTGTAATTCCCCCAGAATGTCAAAGTCAGGATATTGTATGGATCGAGGTATGGCTAATCGTTCTGGGAACGGAGGAGAGGATGTGGTTGCTTGATTATGAGTTTGTTGCTTGTTTACATCCTCTTGTTGTGACTGATGTTCTCTGGGTAACTGATCTTCAATGTGAATTGTTTTATCTCCCTCAGTTTCAATGATACGTCCGGATCTTAACTGAAGGTCACTGCACTCCCTTAAGTCAGGTCCTGTTTCTGGTGATTCTATGATTTGAATAGATTGGACCTGCCTGTTGTTTGGATTGGGATCGGGTTGGGGTGGGAGTTGCGGCCTCAAGTTAGACTGGGGATTTTGTTGTAGAGCTGGCAAAGTAGGTTGAGGGAGCGGAATAGTTCCAGCTGGGTGGTACATTGGTCTTTGCCAGCTTGTCTGCCAAGGTGAACTTTGTGAAGTAGAGGGAGTCCACTGTGAAGGGTATGGGCCATTTTGCCAATATGGTGGAGTATAAGGGAAATTCGGCCAACCAGTTTGGCTTGTTTGATTCGGCCATGGATTTGAAGAAGGAAACGATTGTGGTGACCAGTTTGTAAATGGGGGTTGAGATTGATTTTTCCACATACCATATTGTTGAGCATTATACTGTGGGTTTTGAAAGAAAGAGGTTGGGTCCGGAAACATACCAGGTTGTCTCGGCTGCCACGGGCGGCGCTGGTTGATCGAATTCACTGATTCTGGTTCCTCTTCTGCTTCCTTATATACCGCTTTCAATCCAGGAAGTGAGGGGCAGCTCTCCGTAAGGTGATATTTTGTACAGATGGCGCATGTTTGGACTTTATCCAATGGACACTCCTTGTGGCTATGCTTTTTTCTGCATCGGGGGCAGAAGATTGCCAAATTCTGTTCTGCCTCCAGCTGCTTCTGTTTAGCCTGCACAATATCAAGTTGTGTAGTTAGTGTCCCCATAATATCAGTTTTAAAATTTTCTAATAAATTTCAAATTTCTGCACGTGTTACTCCTTCTGCTGATACTTTGTTATCTCTTGCAAACCGATCATATTCTGTCGGTTTTATTCTTGTGCTGCCTCTCGAACTCCTGATACATAAGTCAAGGATATCAGTAAAATTCTCTTGATAAATATCCCCTTTGCCCATAATGTTTAATGTTTCAATCCATTGTTCCTTCATGCCCCTCATTAATGCAGTTTTTAACACATTATCAGGTAAAGGTAGCGATGCATAAGGAGATCTTTGTAGATTATACTGAAAACGTTCCACATACTCCTCTAATGTTTCATTTGGTCTGGCTGTCATTTGAAATATTTCGTCTTTTAATTCTCTAGACCTACAATAATCCTGATATTTTTTTAATAAGGATTCTTTCATTTGATCCCAATTGTTGATAACCCCGCCACCTAGCCCCATAAACCATCTTAAAGCAGCCCCTTTTAATGTAGAGGGAAATAATTTCAATTTTTTGGGGATCGGTGGTGTAATCGTACCCCCTACATAACACATCGAATTCGAATAAGAATGCATCCGGATCTTCTGATGTGAGTCCGTGAAATGTAGGGATATGCTGAAGAGGGATAGCTTTCATGGGTGCATTTGCTGCAGAATCCACTATAGGATATTGTAATGTAGAGGTTTGAGTATTTGGTTGGTTTTGAGCATTTGGTTGGTTTTGAGCCATGGGATCGAATATATGCCAATAAACTTCTGGGATATCTAGGAGGGTATTCCTAGGTTGAGTGGGAACGGTTTTGACAGGGATCTTAACAGCGCTTCCTTTATCTGGAATAATGGGAATACCAGGTGTCTGAGGAGATTGAATTCCTTCAACAATGACTTTCGCAGCACTCCCCTTATCTGGGCTATCTAATGGCTGATTTGTCTCACTAGGGGATTTTGGTTCCTTGGTTTCCCCTGTTTCTCCTTCTCCCTCACAAAATTTGCTAGAGTTCCCTTCCTGCAATAATTCAGGAGTAGAATTTTCAATTTCTTGAAAGTCCTGCTCTTCAGTTTGACTATGCACCTCAGCGCAGGCTACAGATGGTGATCCTGTGGCCTGAAGGGAACTAGTAGGCGGTTTAGAAATATTTTTCTTGAGGCCTACTGATGGCTGAGATTCTGTTTTCTTATAGATTTCGTCTATGAAGGTCGTTCGGCCAAGGGTCACCGGCCCCTTAGCTTTTTCAGGTTTGGATGGGGGTTTGATATTCTTTTCTGGTATTTTCTGCTTAGTCATGCACTCAAAAAAAATGAACTACCAACTTCTATTCAAACAAGCAAAAACAAATCTGTTAGGAAAGCGGATAGTGAGCAGGTCTTTTACATGCTCTGCACGTAGGTTCTTACCTTTCGTTTTTAGGATCCAACTCCTCCCTAGCAGGCTTGTACACTACTCTGAAAAAGACAAATGGCTACACTCTTTCCCCGGCAACGGCGCCAAAATGTGGAGCTATAAAAAGGGTCTCTTTCACCTCTAATTACCTCACATTAATATGTCAATCCGGGAGCGTTTTGTCATTACAAAGAGTGACTCAATCTGAGGCTATCATTTGTCAGAGTAATGCTAGTAGTACAGTGCATAAGAAATACAAGAGTAAACGGATGCTTGCTTGTAACTAAATTACTTCAAAGAATAAATCACACACTCAGAAAACTCAGCAGCTTATCAGTCAAGGGTTCGGCAGTGATAACCCATCCCTTCGGAAACTGATGGAAAGGAAACTAGAGCATGGATCACGAGCCTGGGAGCTAGACAGTGACTGCCAATGCTCACTACAGCCTTAGATCATCTCTCACACCAAATCAACAACTGCAAGTAAATGGAACAGCAAAGCGAATAAAGGATTGAACAACAATTCTGGAATAGAACAGCAAGTCTAAAATGGAACATCAATTGACTAACTAAGTCCCGCGGGTTGTAACCTATTAACTCAAATACTCTCTATGCAATCAAATGACATTCTTTCACTCCAAAGGCAATTCACACAAATCACACTAAAGGAACAACAATAACGATTAATGAATTATAGAACAGTACTGATAAATGAGAAACGCACACAACACGAACATTTAATATAACAGCTCTGTAACATAACAGTAAGAACATGCAATGAACTCTTGAAAGGATTAATAACTTGATGCGGAGTCAACACACGATTTTATCTTCAAAAACTTCAATGATTCAATCTTTAACAGAGCATGTAATATGAACTTATAAAACATACCGAATTACCAAATAATAATGATAAACAAACCACACAGAAATAAAGTCGTAATGGTACAGAAGCAAGTGTCCTTCGGGGCCGGGCCCTTAGCCTCCAAGGATACACCGCTTGAAGTTAATCCAGTCGCAGAGATGAAATAATCACCAAACTTTCATTAATGCATCGGTCAAAAATACATTGAACCAGTTCTCAACGAAACTTAATAATCAAAGCTGATGTTTTACAGAAATTACATAAAAGCGTATCCTTCATCTCTATATCTATATCTCTCCCAAGCTAACAGTGCTGTCTTTTTATATAAAGACGACGGCGGAGATGTCCAATTGACAAGGTAAATAAAGCAGCGATCCCTCAGGATCGAAGATCCTGAGGGATTCGCCAAACTGTTTAACTCTTCATCCTGTCTTTTCTTTTGCGCTGAGCTGGTGTCTTCTCCTTCTTTTCCGAGCCGATTTTCTTTGATCTGTTTATCTTTGTTTACGTTCGGTTCTCGTCCAGAGGGACAGCAGTTATCTCAACTTTGTCCTTTCCTTTGGAACGGCAATCCCTCGTTTTCTCCTTTTCCTGTATAGAAAATAACCATTATCAGTGGCTAAGTCTTGTATATCAATTCTCACATGTTTTGTTATAGTTCCTTATTACTTTCCAAATTTATGACACAAAAAGGTTCACAAATTCTATTAAAAAGCCACTGAAATAATGATCAAAAGCATACCTTTTTAGTACTCCACACTACCCTGCATTAACTAAAGAAGTGTCTAGTTTTTTACGATGAGCTCTCACAATGTACTCCTTGCCATCTTTGAATAAATTGCATTTTTTCTCATGGCGATGAAATATTTCTTTCTTGTCATACAACTAAGGACTTCCCAACACCATACCTGTTATATCAAGTGGAACAACATCTTATTCAACTGTGTTAATGAAATGTGTAGTTATTGTAAAGCGCAACATGCACACCTTTGAAACCTGTAAATTTGCATCCTTAAAAATCCAACCAAGTGGATATCGTTTTGGATGTGGAATGATCTCAAGATTAAGTTTCTTGACCATGCCTTCAAAGATTAAATTTTCTTGTGACCCACTGTGAGTGGCGGGGTGGTCACATGCCACCCCCGTTGAAAGTTCCGCAAACTGTTTGAACTCCACTAGGATTTTTACACGACGTTCAACAGGATTTATTCACAAATGGTTTTTTTTTAGCTTCTGAAACTTCATAGAAAAAACGTTATATCAAAAATTCCATGATCACTTGTTTGAAGCAATGAAACCCTAGAATCCAAAGATTTTATACCAAATGTTATGAAACTAACTCCAAAAATAGAAGAAAAGAGAGATCAATGCCTTGGAAATAAGACACTTCGAGGGGGAAACCTCCTTTACATTACATAAATTCTTGGATGATTCAAATGAAAAAACCTCCTTTCTATATATAGGAGTCCATGGGGTCACAATATAATCCTAGCCGACCTACCAATAATAATGTAAGGGCACAAAAATAACAATAATGGGGTTATATGGGGCACAATAATAACAATATGGGGACTACAGGGGTATCAAAATAACAATAAGGGGGCTACACTAACAACAATAAGGGACTACATTAGTAATATAGGGACCTAACACAATCATTGATGTTTGTGATCAGTGTTTGATAGAATCCTGGATTCAGGTCTAGGATTTGGCAATTGATATTAGTTGGTTTCGGTGATCTATTGGATCCATGTTTTCTAATGTTGTAGATATGAAGATATGTAGATCTTTTCACTATATTTCTGCTGCATATTGGGTCCTCAAATATGTGACTTTAGTTCTCCAAATTTTTCTCTCAGTGATATTTATGTTCAACAATATGCTTCAGGTAGTGACAATGCCTTGGGGTTCTCAGAATCAGAATCCTTAAGCATAAGTATGTTTAAGGTCATGTTATGCATGTGCTAGTTATTTAATTGCATTATGAAGATATGGATCTAAGGATTATTGTACTTGTTTTTGTTGAATCATTTGATGATGGTCTAAGAAGAAGAATTTTCAAGGGTTTTACCCATACTGGGTTTTTCCCTAGTCTCGGACCAATCCTGGTGTCTATATGTGCATGATTTTCTTCTTATGTTTCTTTATGTTCCGATGCATAGATGATGTTTATTTTATTGTTCTTTCTACATAGTTGCACATGTTGATGAATAATAATGTAGATCTGAATGATGATATATTGATATGGGGTGAACTTATCATGTTATTGAAGAAATGCAACTATAAAAAAAAAAATAACAATGTATCCCTATGAAAAATTAACATGCTATCAGAGTTGGGCTGAAGAAATCCATGGAGACACATTTTATGGAAGAGGATGGTAGAGACCTAAAATAACTCTAGGGTAATAAGAAAACCCTATGTAGTTAGTGCATAAGGGCTTGATGGTGAGGGTTTGAGAGAAACCCTGGTTTATGGTGAAGTCTTGAGATTTGGTGTATAAAACCCCAGCATGGTCTATGAAGCACTTGGGACCGATTTGAAAAATGACCTTGTTGATTGAAGGCAACACTGTTATGTGGTCTATGTATGGCTCTTGAAGGCTAGTTCAAGAGGGAGAGGATCACCTCTATAATATTACAAAATGGAAAAGATAGGAATATAGAACATAAAATTGGAAAATGCAGTGATACATCAACACATAAAATGAGAGCAGATCATATAGCCATTCTAATAAACATTATAGCAGCAAATGTATACAAGATCTTGAGGAAAAAGACACTCATGCTAGGCAAAACAAGCCTCCAGAGACCCAATACATAAAATATGAAGAACAACTGCTATACAAGAATGTCGGAGGTTAAGACATCGTAGTTTCTGATAGGGTTAAATGCTGTTGTAAATTTAAATACATGGATCTTCTGATGTAGTGTTCATAAAATGTTGGGATCAGAGATCTAGGCTTTCTAAAACTATTCCAAGACAACCCAGAAAGGGTTTCTAGAAATACTCAAAATGCAATATGTGTAAAATGTAGCCCTAGGGCTGAATAATGCTCTGCAACTGGATCATTGGTGGGAGTTGGTTGATCTGATATGACATTGGTTGATATCACTCCTCACAAAATTTCTGCATGAAGGGTTGCTCCCCTCACTAGAAAACAAGGTCAAGAACTTGGGTACTTGACCTCCCACTGCAACTGCACTGCAAAATAACATAGTTTCTAGAGGAGACTGCATTGTGGTTGGATTCTGCTGCTTGGGCTAGTGCCATATGGTGGAATAATGCTCAAGAAACTTCCTTGCTAGACTCCCGGATGAAGGGCTGCTCCCTCACTGGAAAAAAAGCTTATAAATTGGGTCTATCAACCCTCCACTGTTGCTGCCCTGCAAAACAATACAATGTTGAAGAATACTGCACTATGAATGATGGTTGACGCTTGGCCTAATGCCGGATAGTGGAAATGATGCTCAATGAGCCTATCCTGAGAAGGCACTCGAAGTCCCCTGAGGACGAGGGTGGGATTTCCACTCGAAAACACCCTTTTACTAAAGAGCACAACAGACTCTGCTAAACAACCGAAGCGTGAAAAAGGTCATAAAAGACCAATGCATAAACAATACTCAGAATGCCTTCTATGGCTTCCAGCCTCTTCCTTATATGCTTGGTGATCTTCCTCACCCTGGGTCCCACTCATTAAATATGATACTTTCATGCATACACTCCTCTATGACTGCGATGTTCTCCATTAACTCTCCACTACCTCCATGACATCGATGTTGATTTGGTCAACTTTGACCCTGTCCACATGCTCTAGCCCGTGTTCACGCCTAAAGGTGCTTTTTTCAACTGATACATTGATCCACATTCAAATGAGAAGTGGTTTTATTCCTACTAAATATATTTATGGGTCTCCCTACCCACTTATTCATGTATATTATTATTAAGAAAAAATTAATAGTCCAACTAGCTGAAAGCTAATTGGGAATATTACAATACTCCTCTCCAAAATGTTGCTTGTCCTCAAGAAACTACAAGGATGGATACTACAAATCGTCCTCATTTGATAAACTCCTCCACTTAACCAGATGCTCTCCTATCAATCTATCCCCTAGTCTCTCCTCCCAAGTGTGCAAGTTAGCCTTTGGTGATAAAACCAAATGGCTCTCATCATGAAGAAGTGGGATATCCATGGAGGAAACTACATGTTGTCTAGAGGCCTTCTTGAGGCATGGGATCTGAAAAATGTTGGGGACCTTAACCCTAATGAGAAGCTCCAATCCCTATGCTACTCTCCCAACAAGATGGATCACCCTATGTGGCCCATAAAAGAGCTCCTCCATCTCCTGCTTTTGCAATGTAGATGGGATGTATGGCTGAACATGATAACCAAATTTTCCATCCCACATTGTCTCTTACTCCATATATGATCTGTATAGAGTTCTTGCCAATCTTGGGCTACAATAGTGTTGTCCTCAAGAGGCCAAAAGGCATCCAGGCCCTAAAGGATCCACTCTTTGGTTCTAGGAGCCTTACTTTCCCAAGCCATTCAACATATAGTAAATATAACATCATCACAATATGGGATCCAAAGGATAAATATACTGAGTGCCATATGAAATTTTGGGTGGTGACAATAGTTCCCCAAGTGGAACCAATGCAGTTTGGCTCTTTGCTACCCCTGAACATAATGTGGAAAGCAGCTTCCCAACCACTTGCTTTCTATGTCTATCTGATCATCTACTTGGAAGTAGTAAATGGCATTGGGTTTCAACTAAGTATACTCAAAATAGAATAATATTTTCCCAAATCCATATAAGAATTGGCTATCTCTATCACTAATTTTGGTCTTAAAAATACCATGAAGTCGAAAGAGAGGCTTTCCCTATTATGGAGCAATGCACTGTATATAAATGGAAATGGAATGCAAATAATTTTTTAGATGATCAATAAGTACAAAGACACAACCCTTACCATGTAATGTTGGTAAGCTAGTGATGAGGTCCATAGATGAGCTCTCCCATATCTCTCCCGGAAAGGTGATTGACTATAACAACCTTGAAAGATGGTTGTTTCAGTCCTCAATCTTCAAGCAAACTACACATCCCCTGACATGATCAATGCTAGAGCCACATGTTGGAATATTTCCACTCCTCCTTTGTTTTCCTCCTTGCAGCTGCTTTTTCTCAAGATAATATTGAAGTTTATGGTGGTCAATCTTCACTTTGAAGCTATTGCTCCTCCAAAAGTTTCTGAGTTTGGAAAATGCATCTATGAGTGCCAAAAACCCCTTACCATATATGGAAGGCTCCTTCCTATATGGAAGCATCTCCTGACCCTCAAAGGCCATAATTTGGTCATCTTCAACTCCTGAAACATCATGCAAGGTATGGGAGAAAGTCAGCCCATACTCTCCCAAGAGTAACCAAAATAACAATGACTCTTGTTGCCTCCTCATATCATCATCATACAAGCCATGGAGAAACAACATAATGATTGAGATGTAGAATGTCACATCAACCCAACATAACCAAAATCCCTGCTGCCACATCATGTGAGTTCCATACCATGTCCCAAACAATAACACACCCATTGACAGTGATGGCCAAACTCTCTCAAAAGTAACCAGCGCAGCCATGCCTCCTACTGCCCTGTGTCATAGATCTACAAGTGGCTCATAAACCAATTTCTCATCATCCTCACCCATCCATCCAACTGTGGGTGATGACTCATATCATGCTCCAACTTGGTATCCACCCAATGGAAAATACCTTCCTCCCCAATCTGATGACTATCTTTGTACTCCATGATATGTTGAAGTGCAACCTCCTAGATATCTCTACATGAGGACCTCTCATCAATGACTCGGTAGAACCCATAAGGTTACAAATATGTTGTATGAAAAAGCTTCTCTTTGAGCTGTGATTTGCTCAATCAAGAAAGATCTATCATCTACCATCTTCCCATCCAATGCTTCATGAGTGAAGCAGTCATCGGAATGCTCCAAGAATAGTTGGCCCCACAGCTCATCATTGCTCCTCAGTGAAAGCACTGTTGATCTCCATGATGGTGCATCTGATGTCTCATGGCCATACACAATGCTAAACTCATAGCCTGGAATTGTACTAGTTAGGACTATTCTCATCCTATCCTATGAAGCTCCACACTTCAACACAAAGTGTTGTGTGTAGCTCAACAATGAAAAACTAGGATGGATATAAATCTCCTCCTTGAACAAGTCAAGGGTCCTCTATGTTGTGATATTTTGCTGCTCCAAATCAGCAAGGTGCTCTAATCCTCAGTCGTGCAATGGCCCAGATGACAAATCTCACAAATCTCAAGTTGAGGTACTGAAATAAGATGAGATGGAAATGTTTGCAAACCTTGGAAAAGATGATACTTGGGAACATATTGTACAGCTACAAGAGTTCCTCCAACCAGTGCAATGGCTTCTCTGACTGTTGGTGATGGTGATGGTTTCTCCTCTACTGTTGCACCAACACTGGTATCTACCTCCTCTTCCTCACGCATCTCTTGAATCATGCATGGGACTCGCAATTTGAAGAGATCAAGACCATCTTGCAAATATGCAAGTGTTCCTTCTCCTAATGCAAGAACTCTTGCAGCTGGTGGTGGTGGAAATTTCTCCTCCTCCCGAGTGATAGTGCTGACATATTCCCTTGGCTCTTCATGTGCTTTCACATCAATGTCGAGAAATGTCTCAATGGGAATTACCTCCATTTTCTTCTATCAAACTTATTTATCAACCTTTGAATAAAATATGCATAAGCAGTCACTCTTGCATGTTTCAAATGGTTGAACCACCAATCCTTTGCTTCACCCTCAAGGTGCAGTGTTGCAATCTCAATAGCTTCTCTTTCTACTACTGAATGTAGCAGGAAGAATGAATCCAACTTCTTCCTCCAAGCCTTTGTTGTGCTTGTGGATGACCCATCAAATATAGGCAAAAGGAAACTATTATGCCTTTTTCTTCTATTGCTGCTGCAAGATCTCTATTCTTCTTTGATTTGGATATACTATTGGAGAGTTAGATTCTCCTTCAATGCCCTTGATTGAGATTTTTACTCTACAATATATTCATTTAGAGTCTCATGATCTAATTTTCATCCATCTCTATGCCATTCACCTTCCTCTTCAATGAAAGTGGACATAGTAGATTGTTGTGGAGCTCTTTGCATTGCTGATTTCTTCTATTGTTGATAGGAAGTGCTTGGACCTTCCTCATTTTGAAACCTTCTTAAGGTCTCTTTTTGCCTCTCCCTTCTCATTTGTTTAACCTCCTTGAAGATATCTTGCATATATGTAAAGATAAGTGTGGCAAAACTTAATCTTTCTGCCATTATGGATCTCTTCTTTCTACCCCTTCTTCTAGTGTCATAAGATGTATTGCCCATAAGATAAGCCAAAGATCATGCTTAGATACCACTATAATATCCAAAAATGGAAAAGATAGGAATAAAGAACATAAAACTGGAAAATGTAGTGATACATCCAACAAATAAAAGGAGATCAGATCATATATCCATTCTATTAAACATTATAACAGTAAATGTATACAAGATCTTGAGGAAAAAGACACTTAAGCTAGGCAAAACAAGCCTTTAGAGACCCAGTACATAAAATATGAAGAGCAACTGCTATACAATAATGTTGGAGGCTAAGAAAACACATTTTATTCTAGGGTTAACTACTATTGTAAATTTAAATACATGGATCTTCTGATGTAGTGCTTAGAAATTGTCGGGATCAGAGATCTATGCTTTCTAGCACTATTCCAAGACAACCCAGAAAGGGTTTCTAGAAATACTTAAAATGAAGAATGTGTAAAATGTAGCCCTAGCGATGAATAACAATATGAAACTGGATCATTAGTGGGAGGTGGCTGATCTGATATGAAAATGGCGGATATCCCTCCTCATAAACTTTCTAGATGGAGGTTGTTCCCCTCATTGGAAAACAAGGTCAAGAACTTGGGTACTTGACCTCCCACTACACTGAAAAATAACGCAGTTTCTTGAGGAGACTGTGTTGTGGTTGGATGATATTGCTTGGCCTGGTGTCGGATGGTGGAATAATGCTTAAGAAACTTCCTTGCTAGCCTCCCGGATGAAGGGATGCTCCCTCACTGGAAAACAAGCTCATAAATTGGGTTTATCAACCCTCCACTATTGTTGCCCTGCAAAACAACACAATCTAAAGGAGATTGTGTTGTGAATTATGGTTGAAGCTTGACCTGATGCCAAATGATGGAAATTATGCTCAATGAACCTCTCTTGAGTAGGCACTCAAATTCCCCCACGGATGAGGGTGGGATTTCTACTCGGAAACACCCTTGTGCTAAATAGCACAACAGACTCTGCTAAACAACTAAAGCATGCAAAAAGTCATAAAATACCGATACATAAAAAATACTCAGAATGCCTTCTATGGCTTCCATCCTCTTCCTTATCTGCTTGGTGAGCTTCCTCGCCCTAGGTCCCACTCATTAAAGATGCCACTCTCATGCATACACTCCTCCTCTATTACTACACTATTCTCCATTATTTCTCCACTACCTCCATGACATTGTTGTTGATTTGGTCAAATTTGATCCTGTCCACATGCTCTAGCCCATGTTCACACCTAAAGGTGCTTTATTCAGCTAATACAATGATCCACATTCACAGGAGAAGTGGTTTTATTCCTACTAAATAGATTTATGGGTCTCCCTACCCACTTATTCACCTATCTTATTATCAAAAGAAAAAATTAATATTCCAACTAGCTAAAATCTAATTAGGAATATTACAACCTCTCACTAATGATAAGTACTCCTAGACTCTTGATGTTTCTTTGTATGGATCTGACTATTATGATTATTTTTTTTATCATTTCCTATACCTCCTGCTTGTATATTTTGATTACTTGGATGTTTCTATCCTTCTTGATGAGATGTGATAAGTGAACCCCTCTTGAGGATCTTTTGAAATGAAAGAAAGATGGCTATATCTGGAAGAGAAAAAGAGGCACCCGATGAAAAAGGTGACAAACTGGATATGTGAAGGTGCACATGTAATACCACAAGGTATGCAAGGTATATTGTATTTTCTTTGTAACATTGATGACTAGGTCAGCCCTATGGTATGTTGAGAATGTATGCTTCGCAAATGGCTCATGCATGCATATGAAAGTGATTGGGATTTATGTTTCCTATGATGAAATGGTGCACCTATTATTGAATCATTTTTCAAGGCTACTTATTGTTGATCTTGGATATAATGGCATAACTTGATGTTGGGATAACTTCTATTGTTTTGAGATCCTGATCCTGACTCTAGTAAATGGTACTCTTGACTGGTGATATGAATAAGACCCGTTTGATCTCTTATGGAAGGTTACCTCATGGTATTGATAATTCTTGTGATAAGCATGATGAAAGCTCATGGAAAGAGAGAGATTGCACTCTGTTGGTGTATTGAATAACGTAACTCGATCCTATCTATGAGATTGATGTTTTAGATCTCTTACTACATGTTGTTATGGCATATTTTGAAATTAAATGATCTAACTTGATGTATTGTTATTGGGTTCACAATATTGTGTTGTCACATATGCCTATTTCCCTGATCTTTCAATTCCAGCCCTTGATGAAAGAGTGATGACATGATGTGGATGATCATGATAGATATGTGTTTATGATCTAACAAATCTGTTGTTGCATGACTCCAGTAAAGACACGTTGATGACATGAATGAAAATAAAATTACATTCTATTCTATGATTTATGGGTATATTACATTGTTGATCTACAACAAAGGTCTAAGCCTCACTCACACAAAGGAAGGCCCATAGATGAGACTATTCCTGATAGATAAAGAATTGATGTTTTGTACAGGAAATTGGTATGTACTCTAAATCAAGGGATATCTGACATGTCTTTCCATTGTATTATGATTTTTGAAGTTTCTAGGTTAAATATTTTATCAAAGTAAATAAAGAATTAACCATGAAATCATATGGTTACCTCAAAGCTGTCAGTTGTGCTGATCTGTTGCAGATAGTAGTAAGATTTGTCAGCAGGAAAAGTTCATATGTTTGAATCAAACTTATGTTTGCAAGTGATCAAGACATTCATATTAATATGTCATTATGTTTGAAAATTGAGCTACATGTTTTGGATGATTGATATAGATGATTTTTGTTTGGAACTTTTACATGATGTTTTAGAACTTTGAATTGATGATTGAGACATGTATTTGGACTATAGATCTCTATATTCAGACTTGATCTGTTGATTGTTTATTTGCATTGATGACAATTTTATGTGGTTTTAGTTACCTTAAATGTCTTATGTGAGTATTCACAATCATGGTTCTGTATTGGCCTCCTTATTCCTAGCACAATGGTTGTTGTGATTTAGTTTGAAGATGGAACATGCATGAATTAACCTTGATGTATGAACTTGCATTTAGTAAAGGAAATAGATTTTAATAACATGTTAAATGTCAGACTTTATGGATTGATAGTAAATGAAGTCAAGACTTGATATGAGCTCTACCTGTCACTGGTTGAAATAAATGATACGATGACATCAATGTATTTGATAATATTTTTTGTTTGGATTCTAAAATTTGATAAGATTATTTTGTTCACACAACATTGATTTATGTAGGGTTGAGTATGTTGTCTTGGTAATAAATTATTCTTACTGAGAGCGTTGTGTGATGAAAGCTCCCTAATTCATATATTTCCATACTTGACTATTATCCGATGAAGTCAAAATAATGAGTTCCAAGGTATGGCCTTGATTTTGATTATGGCCTTGCTTTTACATACTGATAGTCTACCCTTGACAGGTGATGAGCCTCTGAAAATATAAGTAAGAGGGATATGACATCTAAATCTCATAATGATGTATCATGGCATGATGAATCAATTTATGGAATTTTGGAAAGAAATCCAATGTTGCAAATATGTTGATAAAATGTCTTTATGTAATGGAAATGTAAATCCTTCGACTCTCAAGGTTAAAGTTTAGATGTTGTTGAATTGACATGGCATCCAATAGTTGATTGAAGCTTTGATGTTTCATTTTGAAAATCCATCCATATGTGGCGTGTATAGAACATGATTAAATTCATGATTGAGCTGCTTCATTTAGAATTTCCACCAAACATCCTTTGAAATATCTGCATGAAACATTGTACTTTTAAAGGTTGAGATATTTCTCCCATGATATTTAGTTTCATTAATGAACTGATGATGTTTGGGATTATTATGGATGTTGCCTTAATATGATATCTTCCATGATATCTTGGATGAGAGGTTCATTTCACAACCAATGTCAGGTACAATGTTGGTAGCATGACTAGATGTGAGGCAGGATGAAGAATATCCTTAGAGAAATGTATGAGCATGATTTGGATATGACATGGATACATTTTGATGAAAGAGAATACCATATATATACATATTTGGAACAAATATTCTCACATTGAGACAATGCATCTGTTCGAGACAAGATTAGGCTTATGATTGACACCTCCTTGAGAGGGAGGATGATTATGTATCCATTTGAGATTGACACCTTCGTGAGAGGTAGGATGATTATGATATCTTGTTGTGATTTGCATGATTATGTATGGTCTAACATAACATTTTATTTTATTTCCTATATGAACAGGAATCAACTGCTTTTTAGACAAGAAGATACCAGATATTAGTATGATGAGAGGAGCACTAATCGAGGAAACTGAGCAAAATCTTCCTCTTTGCATGAGCTCCCAGGATGAGGAATTGAGATGGAGGGATCCTAGGGTTGAGGGAACTCTAGAAAATAGGGTATGACCCCTATTTTTTACCCATAGGACTAGATATGTTGATCCCCTATCTTCATAGGGTCGGAGAATGTTTCTCCCCTGCTTGGTCTTTGCAGAGTATACCCTAGTTGGCATCATACCCTCAAGCAGGGCTTGTTGGAAATACCTCTCCTCGTTTGGTAAACGAATTGAGAGTGTACTTGGGGTGTAAAAACCAAGTCAATTATGATGCAACTGTTCTACCACATGAATATTTAGGGCCATCGATGGGAATATCAGTAGGAAAGAGGATGGGTTGAGATAACCCTATATGGTTCCGAGTTGATATTGAGCTCCCCGATGTGATACCAGGGTTGAGATGGAATCCCCTGCGTGGATGGATATTCTATTTATAGATATGGGGTTATAGAGGTATAACTCCCCCATGAGATTCTGGGTCAAGATGTGCTCCCCCATGCGGTTACAGGTTGAGGTGTGCTCCATGACGATATGCTCTTCGATGATGATTGATGATATTACGGGTAGTAGCCTGTTGGAAAATATTCCAAATGACAGACTGATGGATGAAGGGTGGTAGCCTAAGCTCCCCTTCAATGAAAAATTATTCTTCTTCTAGATCTGAGAATGTTCATCATACGAGTAGGAACAATCAAGAGATAAGCATGAATGAGCATGTAAATCACAATGATGATTTATAATGAGAAAGTTTCACATGACAACTACATGAAAAAGATGATTAGTGACGATACATGACAATGCATGAAGATACTAGAATGGAATATTGACTGATGAATATCTATTGGCAGGTGTAATTCTCCCTAGTTGAGAAGGAGTGTTAAAATTATGCAACTATGGTCAAATTCCACTTTGGAAAAATCAAATGGTTGATATCATAATTACATTAGATTCCTATTTTCGAGAGGACCAAAATCAACCTATAGATCGCCCGAATCGGTTAAGCATGAGCTAAAATATGAATTATTTCATTTATTAATGAAATGGAATGGGTTGGCCTCAACACATGTAGATTTAGTCAAAGCCCCAATCGGTCCCTCACAAAATCTATAAATATAAGTGAACTCAATCTCATTCTCACACATTCGCTCATGAGAGTTTCTTCTTACACTCTTTGTCTTAGTTCTTCTATTATGTTTTGGTTCACACAGGTTCGACAGAAGAAGATCGCTCAAGGTTCAAAATCACAAGCGAGAGCCTTGCACTAAACTAGGGCTTATGGGCCTTAGCCGTAGGCACATAACTGTTGAAACTAGGCCAGAGCCACGGGCACAACTTGGCAAGGTAGTGGCCAAGTTTCCATCACCGCAGGCAGTGTAACAAGGTTGCGACTAGGGTTCTGAGGTTAGATCAGGCTGATTGTGAGCAGAGAAGTAGGCACAATGTGTCCTTCCAATGACCAAGAGAGCTTTAGCCACATACACAATGTGTTGAGGTAGTGACTAAGAGTTTTATGAGAATATATGAATTAGGTCATATTCAGTTGTTTGCACAATGCTTCCAGACATCAGTCACTCGGACACTGAAGTTTACGATTAGTCTTTGATATCATCCTGAATTCAGATCTAGGATTTGACTGTTGGTATCAGTTAGTTTCAGTGATCTATTTGAACTGTGTCTCTTGATGTTTTAGATCTGCAAATCTATAGATATGTTTAGTATATTTCCATTGTAGATCAGGTCCTCAAAGATTTGTTTTCAGCTCTCCAAAGTTCTGCTCAGTGATATTTATGTTCAAAATTATGCTTCAGGCAATGACAGTGCTTTACGGTTCTTAGAATCAGAATCCTTCCACGGAAGTATGTTTAAGATCATGCTATGCATGTGCTATTTTTTTTACTGCATTATGAAGATATGGATCTATGGATCATTGTACTCTTGGTTGCTTAATCATTTGATGATGATCTAAGAAGAATAATTTGTCTATATGTGCATTCTTTTATTCTTATGTTTCTTTATGTTCTGTTGCATAGATGATGGTGATGTTATTGTTATTTCTACATAGTTGAACATGTAGATGAATAATAATGTAGATCTGAATAATGATATAATGATATGGGGTAAACTTATCATGTTATTGAAGAAATGAAACTATCAAAGAAAATAACAATGTATCCCTATGAAAAATTAACACCTACCTGTGATGTCGAAGTTGGAGATGCATGCAGGGATGCTACTAAGTTGGTAATTGAATAGTTTACCCCTAGAGGTGCTAACATTCCTTGTTTACTTATTCACATTTCTTCGCAACATGATGTTCTACTTTACTGATGAAATCTTTCTTCCATTCAGACCTCCCTTCAGTGTTTGATTTGTTGTTTTTGGAGTGGATAAATGACCTAAAATATACTCTTGAAGGAATTTTTTACCTTTATAAGCTTTAGAAATGACCTCGTGATGCCTCAAGGTGACTGGATCTTCTATTCTGGAGCTGTAGAAAAAATGGTTCAATATCTTGTTGAAACTATGTAATTTGCTACAAGACTGATTTCCCTCCTGTAGCAGTCACTTAGTTCCCCCTCAAGACCTCATGTTGCATTAAGGGATTAGGAAAAATCATAGGGGGGTTTAAAGATAATATTAGAATCATTAGAGGGTGGTGAAAGTGGTGAAAATGATGGAGGCAAAGTCCTTTCGCTATGTTTTTTTATGAGTGGCAGGAGTGGAATTTTGAGGATGAATTTTGTTGAATGAGGTGGAAGAGTGATGAATAAAAGTTGGTATACTTATCCCAACATTTCCCAAGGAAATAATGACCTTTTATGCCTCTTTTCCAAGCGGATCTCCCTCCTGTAGCATCTTGGGCTGCTCTTGTAGCAATTTAGGATAGTCCCGTAACAGTGCAAAAATGAGACAAAAAATGGTTCAATTGCTGGCTATATGGTGCAAAGAAGTAGGTAGGTGGGTGAAGAGGATGAAAATGCAATGGATAATGGGGATAGATGGAGGAATGAACTGTGGAACCCACTCTGTAACCACTATCCTTTTGACTTCCTGGAGTATTGCAGAAGAGAAATGTTAGCCAAAACTGATGTAAGGACTCTCCCCTTGTGTCTTAATTTTTTTTTTCTTTTCGAGAGAAATGCAGATTGCCTCTAGGGAGGTTTTCTACCTGCATGTCTGCCTTAGGCACGTCAGAGGATGTTTTCACCTAGGGATATTTTCATCTTATTTTCCTTCTCTTTTTTTATTTTTTCTCTTTGGTTGCCTCACATAGGTTTTCAACCCTAGAGTTGGTCTTAGATTCCTCATGGAGCTTTTTTTTATCTAGGCCCTTTATTTTCTTTTCTCTCTCTCTCTTTTTTTAGAATATTTGTGGACTAAGGGTTGTGAGCCTCCCAGTCACATTCAATTATTTGATGACAGAACTGATAAACTCTTCCTTAGACAAAGGTATTTTATACAACTTCAACATGTAACCATTGACAAGTAAGGGAATACCTTAGTTGGAACTATGAGATTCCCTTGACCTAGTAAATGATGCATTTGGAGTCCCCAAAAAGGTGTAGGTTGTTGATGTCAAGCCATTTCGCACATGCGAGGATGCCCCATATGGCTATGATTTTTTCCCTATTATTGGTGCCCCTACTGTGCTCCCACCAAAAATGAAAGTATTTATTGGGCTCTATAACAATGAGTGCATCAGGACCGCAAAGACTATTTTTGTAGGCACCATCAAAAAGCCCAATTGGGAACATATTCCACACATACCATTTTTTGACCCTTCTCATGTTCTGTTGTTTTTTCCTTGGTCCAATTTCTAAGAAATAGGCCACAATCCCCAACATAAATTTCCTCAAATCCACCCTTGATTGTTCAAATATCAATCTATTCCTACTTTTCCAAATGCTCGAGGAGACGTAGAAAGGTAAAGTACAAAAATCCTTTTGTGTCTGAAATCAATGCTTGAGGCATGCCTACAATTTGTTGGAGATCCATATTGCATCAATATTTAGTATGTGAAGAACCATGTTCCAAACCTCAGAGGAAAATGGGCATCTCAAAAAATAATGTGGAACATCCTCAATGTTTTTTATGGATAGAAACCGATAAAACATTTTTGATCCAGATTCTCCCAAGTTAAAATTTTATTATGAATAGAAAACCAACCAAAGCATTTGAGTTTTAAGGAAACTCCCAAGTCCAAGACTTCTAGAACCAAATGTGCTCCTCAGCCGAAGGTAGAGATTTTGAAATGTGCTTTTAGAGAACTCTGACAATGATTTGACCCTTATGTGCTTGTCCAATCTAGCACATCATGTCCATCTCATCCAAAATGGAAATCCCTGCAACATTAATTTGAAAAATATAGCGTTCCCACTCTGTAGCCATGATACCAAAAAGTCCAATGTCATTTTTCGAGGACTAAAAATAAGAGGAAGGTCCTAAAAAGTGGCAATATGAGAGAGTATAAAGATACCTCTATTGTGGATGTGTTCAAGAAGAGGGAAAAATAATATGTGATTTCCTTGTGTTCCCCAAATGGAATCCAAGACAACTTAACCTTTTGAGCCATTTCCAACCTTCCAACAGAGGCCCCTAAACAGCCAATGTTTGTTCCTCATCATACTTCACCAAATGAAGGAGGAGGATTTTTTGTATCTCACACCATCTTTGATCCAGACATCAAAATCCCTATATTCCAAATATTTTCCTCTAATGATTAGTGACCAAATACCTTTACCACACAAACCACTCCAATGGCTTTTGTAGATTAAAACCTTGCTGAAAGAGAGCGTATTTCCTTGAGGGTAAGGTCAATGGTTTTACAGACCACATAAATTTAATGTGTAGAGGTGATGATGCACCTTATTCTTGGGAAAATTAATATATTTCAAGGGGTATTTAAGCTCCATGAAGCTTATCATATTTTGTGATAGTATACTATTGGTGACTAGATCATTTTTTCATTTAACGTCTAAGCATACAAAACATAAACTTAACCTACTTGAAATATGAGTAAATTATCTTTCACCTTATCCACATAATCTCCCTTCCATGCAAATTTTCCTCTATCATATCACACTAGTAATAAGTCAGTCAATAAGTAAAAATTGTCTTAAACAAATTATTTAATATAAATAATAAAAATAATTTTAAATAAATGACACATGTATCTCGTCATTAAATTCGCATATATTATTTTCCTTCTCAATTTTCTAATGATTAAAAGTTCATGTTATAAGTTGTTAGTATCAAAGCAGTCTTCCTATTGTAAGTTTTTGTTCTTTTTGAGGGCATATTTTGTAGTAAGTGTATGCTAGAAGTTCATCATAATTTGTATCAATTTCATGTTTGAATTGTTGAGTTATACAATTCGGATACCTTACAAGGTTTTTATGGCACTGAATCCATCTTTTCCCTAAACAATGAAATTTAACGAAGGGATAATTGTGATTTCACCAATAATTATATCATTGAATTTGGGTTAAACGGTTAAAAAATAGAACATTTGGACTCCTATTATTATTTCCATGTTTAGGAATATGGAGTGTTCGTCATAGTAAATTTATTGTAATATAGGAGTTAAGAAAGGTTGTCCCTTGTCCCCTAACACTTTTGGCATTATATCTTGAGAAGTTAAAAAATTATTTGGAAGAAGAAGGTTGTGTCAACAAGAGTTTAGTAAAAATAGTTATCATCATTCCTCTTCATGCTGATGATATTATTGTGACAGTGAGGTATCTTTGTGACATCAACAAATGACTAAAAATTCTCAAGGATTTTTTCTTTATTTGGTGTATGAATATTAACACTAACAAAACAAAGCTTATGACAAATCTAAAAAGATTACTTACGTTAATTTTGTGCATGAAAACAATTGTTTGAAGGAAGTGGATTTATACAAATATCTCGAATTCTATATTCATCATGAGATTTAGTGGAACTATTGTTAAGTACCATATAAGGCCCATATTAACCCAAAAACTGACAACTATAGAATAATAATATGATAAATGGAGGGTTGAAAGGTTATTATGATCTTGAAAACAATTTCAAAATAATGGACCTTTTCCTTTGGGATAAGAGGAAACTCCTCTTAGAGGTTATTTCTACTCATGTTATCGCATGTGTTTGTCAAGTTTGAAGTTTGATTCTCATATAAATGAGTCTTTTCCCATTGAGAGTATTTATATGACTAGATGCTTAATGTGTAAAAACCATTGTTATATGGGGACACATCCCTTTGTGTAATGAGTGCACTTCCCACAATCCTCGATGAGTCCCATCAATAGGTATATTTTCAGGCCCACTATGCTATCCTCCAACCCTTAATTCTTTTTTTCTCACATTAATTTACATTTCTTAGCCATAATGTGCTTAGTAAGAATATTGAAGGGTGTTCGTCATATTCCATGGCCTAATGTGGTTAATATGCAGGCAAAAGAAGCATTTTTGGAGACATTTACTATACATGGGCACTTTGGAGGCATCTAAAGAGAATATAGGAGGATTCTCCACTCCATTGACTCTCCAAATCGACTTGAGTCCCAAGATTCCTCACCAACAAGTCGAAGTCCATTGGCATCCAAGGAACTCGAGTGTGTGTGGAGATTTAAGGGAATTAGATCCACCAATTTCGAGACATTGGAGAGAAGCAATACTCCTCTCTAAGGAGGTGCCCATTAGTCACTTTTTGTAAAAATAAACAGGCCTAAAGGCTCATTAGGATTCAAACTCTTGGAGCTAGGAAGAGATATTGAAGTAAAAGTACTTGAGACTGTTATGTCCATTTTGAGATTATGTATTTTCACTCTATTTTCTATTAATGAAAGGTATTTTGTTGGTATACATATAATTGGGCTTCGGACGGTTGAAACCTTTGGGTTAGGGCCCAAACAAGAGTCTTTGGTCTCTCTCATGTATTTTTCTTTTGTTCTTGTTTAAGTGGTTTTATTTCTTTCCTTGTTTAAGTAGGAATTAGATTGAAAAAATTGTAGTTGCAGGTCTGATCAACACCTCTCTTGTGGGAACTGTGGTTGGAGAGTCTACAACAACAAGATAAAAATATTTGTTTATGTTTCCTTGGAAATTGCTAGGATTTGGATTGAAATTATTTTTCATGCTTGGTTTCAGCACCTTATAAGTTAATATCATGATTTTAAAAAATGATTAGATGAATGTTGTAGGATATAATAGATTTTGAAGAAATAAAATTCAATATATCCTTTCCACTTTGATTAATTTTACTGCAATTTTGATCGTTATATGTATGCTTCTTAGTATACAGGGGCTCCAAGTGACTTTTAGGGGTTGGCACACTCATCCACATCCATTTTTTCATTACCATCCTCCTCCTGGACACCTCCTACTACTCTCAAGTTCTGTCCCTGAGATAATATTTTCAGGGTCAATCAAGGACACCGTGAACATAAATTTTTATGCAGGATGGACCTTCGAGGGGTGCTAAGTTAGGAAAAAAGCCTCACACATCCTTCATCAACCTTCCTATACCTTCAGGACACCTACTTTTCCCTCAGAAATCTCTCGAACCTAGTCTTGTAGCAAAATAAGGTTTCCTGTAGCACTACCCAAACCCGATAATATTTTCTCTAGGATCTTGATTTTTTCATTTTGAGATTGAATAATGACCCCCATATTTTGAATCCATGATTGGGGATATCCAAGGACCACTATAGTCCCATAATTCATCCACTATAAGCACAAGACATCAAATAGAGTTAGGAAGCACATTTTCACATTTGAATCATAATGAGTATTCTTTTATGCACTGAGTAAAGAACTCGTTGTTAAGGCTAAAGTATTTTTACACTTAGTGACATGAAAGGAAACTCTTCAATTCAAATAGATTAGACTTAGTTTTTGAATTTCCTAGTTATGCATTGTAGACTGAATTTCTTCTTTACAAACAATTTTCAATTAGACTAATGATTTAAATTCTACAAGTATAGTGTTAATTTGATTGATTTTCAATTATAGTAGCATGGTTTATTTTTGCAACTAATGTAGTATTTCCCCTTCCTACAGTTACAATTGGTCTCTACATCTAACACATGGAACTTTCAATTTTGCAATTAGTCTGATGCTCCTTTCCCTGCACTTGGGATATGTTTTTGTCTTTTCATAGAAATTCTCTTTGTAGTTATCTGAAGGAGTGGTCTCTGCATGCCTTGATCTGATCCAATGACTGAGGGTGACATGAGTAGAACTTGACCTACTGTGCATATAACACTGTCAGCTCTAAGTTTGTACGAATCCTAGGTTGGTAATTCAAGTTGAGGGTATTGGGAGTTGCAACATCCTTGATGCAATACCATGGCTCATCAATCCTCATGCTTTGAGGATGAGGGGACACCTAGGGAAACATTTTTCCCACATACCCTTTTGTGGGAAACCTGGGGAAACACATGGGGAAATTTCTTCTTAGTGTGTAGGATATATTTCCCCAAAATGGGTACATCTAGGCATTCCCCTCCCCCAGAAGGGGATTCTTGGATGCTTTGTCTCATATTTTTTTATGCAAAAACTCATGAAAATAGAACAAAGACAAGAAATAGAGATTTGAGGAGTCTATAACCTTGGTAATTAATGGGAATATTAAAATCTTAAAATACAAGGATATAAAAGGTTACTCAAATTTTTACTATTACTATTAATTATTTTAGGATGTTTGGGAGTGATTCCAAGCTCATAAAACTGCATATGGAGAAAGTAGAATTAGATATCTCAATTTATAATTCAACAAACTTAATTGTTTCTAGGATTTCGAAATAGATTGGATTTTAGTTTTTTCATTGGAATGCACAATGTTTAATTTGCAAGGGATGGGTTATTATTGTAGGGATTTTTATCATTACTATTCTTATTTTTATAATGCCTAGATGGGACCTCTATTCTAGGGACCTCAACATCCCCCCACCCCTTGAATTGCCCTAAAATTTTGGGGTGTTCCCATATGTCCCCATTTCACATCTCCCTACATATGTGCTCCCCTATCCTCGTAACATGGTGGAACATATACAAGAACATAATAAACAACATGGGAGAAAAGAGGCTTCCTAAGACGACTTCAAACTCTAGCTAAAACCGCTTGTGACACAAGCAAATGTGTCATAAGATGTCATTTTTTGACTAAATCATTTGGGAATTGAAGAAGATGTTACTTTATAGACTAATGATAATATTAAAAATATCATTACATCTAAATTTATAGAGAAATTGTGGTGTCATAAAAAATTAGAATATAAGAGAAAGTTAACATTATAAAAATGTGATCAACCATAATCTAAAAGATAAAAAAAATTTCTATTTTAACTATATGAGAAAAAAATCAACATTACTAAAACAATAAATAATTACAAACTTTATAGTAAAAAGTAACATTAGAAAATTCCTAAATGTTGTGGATGGATAGAATTTTTTATTTGGGTCACACTTAAAAGGATTGAAAAAAAAAATCACTCTCCTATAAT
Organism: Pinus albicaulis; assembly: GCA_034641835.2. Taxonomy (NCBI): domain Eukaryota; kingdom Viridiplantae; phylum Streptophyta; class Pinopsida; order Pinales; family Pinaceae; genus Pinus; species Pinus albicaulis. The sequence goes on along the minus strand of CM076579.1, from coordinate 163,613,050 downwards.
ATCATACAAACATCCGCATTAGGTTTCAATTTAATTGTTTTTATCATATTAAATATCTTAAATATTAAACTCAGCCAATATCATATGATTTAACATTTATGGTTTAAAAAAATATTATAATAATATAGAAAAAGAATGCAATTTTTTTCTTTTTATAGTGTTAAATAAATCAAAATTAATTTTAGTAAATATTAATAACATCATTATAAAATTTAAAAAAAAATTCTTATGTATATATTAATATAAGAATTTTTCAAAAATAAATTTAATAGTTACTAATCTAGTGTTAAAAGAGTTTAGTAGAGTTTGTACACCTCTCTCTTTAGCAATGAAGTCATTCATTAAAAATTGGGTTATTGTCTGGCAAACAAATATATCTCATACAAAAATTTAATATTTGATTTAATCTGATCTTACAATTAATTTTTTATTATTATAATTAGGCCGATAGGCCTTCTCTTTTGTTAGGATGATAGGCCTTCTCTTTTGAATTAATACAGTTGCTTTTTCATCAACCAATTCATTTTGATAATGACACATGTCACTAGTAAGACGTGTGCAAAAAAAATCATAAAATCATAAAATCATACAATCATAAACACATGTCACTAGTAAGACGTGTGCAAAAAAATCATAAAATATAATAGTTCCAAAAATAAAATAATACTATACCTTTATCATAAAAATCATAAAATACCCGTTATTCACTCCACCGACTAAGTTCATGCTCAACAATCCACTTTGTCTCTAGCTTCTACAGCTGTTTGCCTCTTTGCCAGAACGTTTTTCTTGTTCCCGTCACCGTGGGAAGGACAGATGCCAGGGAGAAGAGGACAAGGGATGCTTCAGGAAAGCTGCAAAAAATTGATCTGTGCCGTTTTGTTTTGGAATATGTGCATTTTTTTGTGACGAATTTCACAAATCGGGTGCAAGAGGCGTGATCTTGAAATCTTTCGCGTTGAAGTAACCATGGATTTGCCCCGGTTTGGCTTCAAATAACCTTGAGGGTTTTCATATACCAATGGCCGTAGGGAAAGCTTTTGGCGTACAAAAATGCTCGGGTTTGCTGCAATATAGGAAGCTCCCGCGAATTAAAGCTATTGGAGACAACAGATGCTTGAACTGGTAAGGAATTCATATCCCAAATATATTTTGCACGGTTTTGAACGTGAAATCTTTTGTCGCCTTTCTCTACGGTACGCAACATTTAAATCTGAGAATAAATGTCTCGACTTTTCACCGAGTAGGTTTTGTTGAAACATATATTGTTGGAAGTATAAGTTAAATAACATCTTTAAACATTCTTCGACTGAGATTTGATCCAAAAAAATGTAAAGCTTTGGTCTCTGCATGGAAATATGAAGTAGATATGGAGATATGGTGCTGGTTTTTCAAAATATTAGTATATACTTACTGGTTTTGAAATAAAGAAACAACTATTTTAAGGGAGTATCGTGGATGTAGCGTCCAGTGGCTTGAGAGCAATCAAAGATTATGGTGATTTTGTGTGGAAATAAAAAAATTTCAGTACTTTTGAAAATCGTCAGATTAAAACAGAGATGCATTACCCTTAAGCAGTCAATCGAGCTGGAATTTTCTTTGTTCAGTTTTTTGAAAGATTTTATAAGATATTTTGACCTTAAATCTGGCGTCTCATGGTTTTCAATGCATGCTTTGCTCTAAAATTTGTCTTCCTTCTCTCTGCAATCATGTTTGGGATCCTTTTGATATCTAAATTCATTAGTTCTATTCTGTGAGTTTCCCTTCTACTTCTAGAAAAGCCCTTGTTTGATATGAAAAGCTTTACATACAAATTCAGGAGTTCTATTCTGTGAGATTCCTTCCTACCGTCATAAAAGCCCTTGTTTGATATTAGAACCTACATTTTTCCCTTATTTAAAACGTCTTCATTCATTACGTTGGCTTAACATTTGAAGAAAGTATCTTTAAGATACATGATGTAAAATAGATGGCATCAATGATCAATGTGCTCTGTTTTAATGCAGAACTTGAATGGGTAGTGGCACCAAGATTTTGAATTTTTGCAACATGTCAATATTGCAAGGTCATGAAACACTTACTCGGAATGCATAATCTTCAAACGTGTTGGCAATGAATTTTGTATCTCCAAAACATGTCAATAATAGAAGATCTGTGAGAAACAAAGCAGATGCAAAGATCACATATTTAAATATTTTCCTTATGGTGATACTTGAACATGAAAACATTTAATGTATTTGCAATTGTAATCTAAACTATGTTTTCTGTCAAAAGCTACGTTTTTTTGGCTAAAAAGAAAAGTTTATTTATATATAAAGACTTTCATAACTGAAAATTGACAGGTGCAACTTGGAGCTTACAGCTTCTAAACATACTAGAAATAGATCTCCACATACTGTCCTTATTAAAATAGCCAAAATAGGGCTTGTATATCTGTCTATCATTATAAAATTTACAAAAATTCTTCATACAGAGACATATCCAGAGTTTAACCATCCATGATATAGTGCCGTTATTTTCATATTACTGACAAACCGATAAGAGACCAGATAACATAAAGTAAACATAGAAAACCAAATTGACTGACCCGAAACCAAGATTTACACAATTCTGTAAGAACCAAAAGAGGAGCTGGCATGAGCTCACGCACCAGAGTGGTTCTTCTTCAAGCTTGGTGAGGCTCACTCTCCCTCCTCCACGTAGTCTGGGGGCTATTCACTAGCCACAAAGCTGTGTCTGCAATTTCCCACTTTGAATATAATGACGCTCTATATTCCTGTTTTTATTTGGATTCTGGCATTACTTCAAAAAATATTCATCTGGAAATTAATATCATACCCATTCTTTCCCTCTAATGTCATATTCATTTTTTCATTTTTTTCCTATTCATTTTTCAATGTTACTCCATTTTATTTTGGCAAAATTTAATGTTTTTGGTTTTTCTTTTTCTTTTTTTAAATTTTACCATTTAAATTTATTATTTCTATAATTTATTTATTTATTACTATTTTCTATTTATCAAAAAACAAAGAGCAGATAGCTATACATATACTAAAGTAATGGTCTCGTCTTACATAATTTTCTGTTCTTACCATTGAACTATCCTTGCAGTTAGGAGATGCAATTATTTCATCAAATCTTCCAGTGCTTACAGTGGACGATCTAGCAGAGCAGGTGGCTAAAGTGCTGGATCACTTTGGGTAATTACAAAAAACATTATTGTTACAGATCAACCAATTTTTCCTCAAGTTATTACAGTTCAGGTTCACTTTTGATGCGCTTTTTTAGAGTTTGACTAACTTATGATCTTCCATTAAAATTTGGTTGACATGCTTCATGAGGTCATTTGTATGGGTGTGACAGCAGGGGCTTATATCTTGACATTGTTTTCAGTAAGAACAGAGACTGTAGATCAGTGATTTGTCTCAACTCTATTGCTCTGTTCTTTTCACTGTATTTTTCACTCTATCTGGTTTTAAAGGAAAATCTCATCTTCTATTGCAGATAAAATACAGGGAGCGAGTTGCTGGACTTATTCGTGTGTCCCCATTATGCAGAGAGCCTTGCTACACTAAATGGTTCTATAACAAGGTTAGTTTGGAAAATACATTTTAACATTGTTTCCTCTCTTTTAAATTGCCCTTGAAATTGAAAAGCAAGGTTGGTTTAGCAATTTTATATTTTATTTTATTTTATCTTTTCTTTCCTCTATTCTAAAATGGCCCTGATATTAAAAAGTTTCCTCTAACGTGGGAGCCCTTCAACTTGATGATAATCAATATCCGTCATCTTTTTTTTGGTTTAGTTGATGATCAATCTCTTTTATTTTTACGGTATTTGCGGCGTGCTCAAGGAAACATTGCTTCAGCGATACTTTAGTGAGGTGCTTTCAATCTTCAGTCCTTTCAGAAATTTGAACGGTTTTTTTAGAAATAATTGTAAAAATTGAACATTATCTTTTATAGAAATAGTTATTAGGACGGTTAGAGTGGAATTGCCAAATTGGCTGCAGATAATTTAATTTCAAAATGTGGCTGGTAACAAGAATAACAAAGCAGAGCTCGGAAATTTAGAACACTTGCCGATCTCCTATTAATTCAGTAGGAATTGCGAAGTACCCAATCTGGGAAATCTGACATTGTGGAAGCTTGTAGAAGGGTTAGTTTTATTTTTAAATGAATCTTGTTTTCTATTTTTGAATTTTTAATTCTTCATTGACAGTTTTTTTCGAAAAATGGTTCCTATGCATAACTGTCAATTGATGGTTATGATTGCAGTTGCTGGATGAGAGGCAGAACAAAAATGTTATGCGGTTTTTAGGCATTTTGTTCGAAGTTTTAATGTATTGTTGGTTGTCTTTATTGAATAATAAACCTACTGGAGGCATAAGTAGAGTTTTTCTTTTCTCTGTTGCAAATTTGTTTCTTGGAATTCAAATGTGGTGTCTTTTTGTTGCTAGAAACGACATACTTGTACTATTCTTTAAAAATAACGCAAAATGTGCTGTCAATTTTGTTGAATGTAGCATATTGTGGTCCATCTGCAACAAAGCTAGCGTGCAAATGAAATTGCAATGGTGAAATAGTCTGAAATAATTTATTTCAATTTTCAAACAGGGATATGCTTCACAAAAAAATTTATTGTTTGGATAGCCCTGCAACTAAGAGATTCAAATAAGTTTTAATGTTTTGCATTGAACTTCAAAATTCAAGATTTTCCAATACATTTTTTCCTTCATGTCAAAAAAATACAATTACTTCAAATTAATAATTCACAAACAATACTCCTATCGGCCTCTCTTTGCACCTTCCGAGGCAACAACTAGTTTATGAATCTATTTAATAAAATAGTAATAATGAAATATTTTATTAATAAAATTTTCATAATAAGTTTACTATCGAGCTTCCTTGAATTTATTTTCCTAAAAGACTCAACATTTATATGATAATGTGTGCATAATCATTCTTTCTCATCAACTTCACTCATAGTTATTGCATTGCTTTTGCTAGTTGCATTTTTTTTTGAATTTATAAATATGTTACTTTCCAATTGACTTGACCAGGATATCTAATTCCGTCATGCCAAGATTTTCACAAACCTGGATGGTTGCAACTTTGATTTTCATGTAAATTATTTTCTACTCATAAGATGAAAAAATAAAAATATATACTTTTATACTAGTATTTAAGTTCCAACATTTCAATTTTATGCAATTTTTTTTACTAGATCTCTCATTTTTGTAGAAATCTTATTTATATTAAAATACAATTTCTCATACATGTTTTTAATGTTATTAAATACATTAATATTGATATTTTCGTATCTTTTATATATATATATATATATATATATATATATATATATATATATATATAAAGTCTTTTTAGTTATAATATCTTAATTGTTTAATAAATAAATAAAAATAAAACAAATTTTGTTTTCAAATAATGTTGTCTATCTAAATACAAGTTTTTATACATTTATTATTATATCTGCAGCAAGAGTTATATATTTAATTTTGTTTTGACTTTGTATTAGTTTACCTTTGACCAAAAATTTATGTTGTTTATTCAAAGTTTAACATTGGGTTTTTTTTTGTTTTATTTATTTTGTTTTTAACTTTTTGCTTTTTTATTTCTTTTTTTCTATTAATTCCTTTTTTTCTATATTATTTTCATTTTCATGAATTATGGGATGCAAGACCTCTAAGGCAAGCATTGAGAGTTTGAAACGAAGAATTATCAAACAAAGGTACTATGTGAAGGGTTTTAACGACTCATAGCTCCAACCTCTTAAGCCTCTTAATCTCTCCATTAATACTCAATTCACAGTGAAATTCTATTTATTTTAGCAACAGCAAGAGCTATATAAGCAGAATTCTGACAAAAAATAACGCTATCTACATAGAAATTAGGGAAATAATTAGAGAAATTTTTTGTCTTGCAGCCGAGCTCTTGTTTTGGTGTTTCTCATCTCATTCCAGTTCTTGAAATGGTGACTCTTTCCCATATGTTCAAGAACGTATTGCAAGAATATGAACAAAAGAACTCTTTTCCATTGCATCTCTATGAAGTTGTAAATGAGCGCAAAGACTATCTTTTGCAATTCAAATTCATTGTAATAATCAATGGGTAAAAGTATGAATCCCCTCCTGGTTTCACCAACAAGAAGGCATCACAAAATGCTGCAGCTAAGACAGTTGTCGAAGATTTGGAATCCAAGGGTTGATTGATGAGTTCAAAGTAAGTTTCACTTCTACCCAATTGCCCAAAATCTTTTCAAATGTTGCTTTTGCTTTTTATTTTACATTTCTTTTTATGTGTTGAGTCTGTTTTCAATTTAATGATTTTGATTGAATATGGTGGAGTATGGTATAAACTTCCTTTTATTTTATTTGTTGACAACCAAACAGGAGAAAAGATGACCTAAAGGTATCCTTGCAGAACTTGTTTCAAGGAAGAACATGTCACCTCCGAGTTATCGTTTTACAAGTACTTTTATAGCAACTGTGGTTGTTAATGGGGTTTACTATACCGAAGGTCCTTCAAACAATCAAAAGGATGCTCAAAAAAAGGTTTCATTTGATGCACTTCAAGCAGTCTACCCCAAGGTTGCATTAGAAGCAGTTCAAGAAATCGACCCCCAAAATTGTGAGTTTTGATGTGGATGGAAAACTAACTATTTGCATTCTTGTTGGCTATCCTTATGTAAATTTTAATATCCTCACATTTATTTTTATCTCAACGATGTTATTTTTTACTGATCATGCAACTGTTCCATTGGAATCTCATGACAGGTAATTCATTATCCCATGTTGAAGTCAATGAAAATAATGATTCTAAATAGCCCACTACAAAAGATGATAACATGGCATCTGATAATCAACTATTAGAAGGAACTGAATCTCAATCGGCGGGAAATGGTCTAGAAAATTTAATTGTCGATGGTGCACCTTCTCCTGAAAAGGACCCAGAGAAGGTAGATGTGGAGAATGCATGTGCGGTTGGACAGCGTATAGAAAAGACAAAGGTGAAGGATGCCCATGAAGCCAAAATGGGTATGCCAGATATAAATGATGCACATTCAATTGCCGCCCCACAGCCTCTTAACCATATTCAATGAGATACTTTGTTTGCACAAGAAGAGCATTTGAAAAAGGAGACATAGGATACCTATCAAGATAAATAGCATGGATCTAAGGTGATGCAACAAATTAGTCAAGAGCTCGATCTAACTCAATCCATTAGCAAGAGGAGTAGAAGTGATTATGAGAATACTGAACAAATTTCTCAAAAAAAGAAAAGATCAGAACAAAGACTGATAAAATAGTTTGACAAAGCCTAGAGTGTGAATTATCTCACTCTGGTATGAGACAGTGAAAAATTTCTTCATATTTCCAAATCATCGATTTCTGTCTCAATTCTTGAGCTATTTTGTTTTAATCATTTTAGCATAGAAGGACACTTAGTCAGATTTATTATTATATTTACAGGACTCATATTTCTCATAAACCTCATCATCTTGGAGTAGGAACTAAACTCTTTATGGTTTTTTCTCTTGCTAAATAAATAAATAAATCATGAGTGACTATCATATATTTCCTTGTTTTGCAATGACCTAAGGAAACTTTGCATAAAACAATGCAAAATCCAAAGGTCATTTTGCAACAATCTGTCATGTGATTTTTCTTGGTAACCATGATATGAAGAGTAGATATTTAAAAAAAAATTCTTTATTACTTCCATGATTACTTTGTTTGAATAGTTGTGAACTATGGAATTTTCTGTTGGAGGTTTGGTTAATCAGGTAACTTGAATAAATAATATTGAATTATCACTTTCTTTAATTCCCATGTTTGAATTTAAAGTTAGAAATTGGGTTCCTATTCATTTATTTTCTTCTTGAACCATAGATCCCTAGATCTAATGGGGTGTAACATGGAAAATTCGAATGAATAGGCCTAAACAATACGAAAATTAGGAATTTTGATTGTTCTTCAAACAATTCGCTATAATTCAATTCATTTTGCATATGTTTCATGGTGCAACATTTTCCAAGAAGATTCAGTCTTTCGAAATAGTAAAGAATGCATAATCTCAGTGCATGTGTCATGGAGACCAGCTTATTCTCAAGAACAAGAAGTTGATGCTTATTTGAGAGGATTGGTAGCTGGAATTTTGTCTAGTCTCCAAAATATTGTTTGTCCCTAGAATGTTGTTTGTTGCTCCAATTTTTTATAACTGTATAAAGAATATGATGTTTACATATTAATTTTCACTTGGCTTGTACATTCGGCTACTTGGCCTGTACAATCTAGAAGGAAACTTACAAAGTTTTGTTGCTTGTTGTTTTGCCCATATATTCTGTGAGGAAACTTGAAGGATTTATACTGCTTGACATTCAATACTATAGTATTTTATTAGTTGTTTTACTTTTCTGTTGAAATATTTGTCTTCAAAATTTTTTAGCTTAATTAAACTAAGATGACATTCAATAATACAATATTTTATTAATTGTTTTATTTTTGTGATGAAATATGTTTTTATTATTTTTTAGTTTAATTAACATATATTTAAATTAAGTGACAGGTACTAGCTACTACGTAGCCCTTGTTATATAAATGCATTCACAATATATGCTAATTATTATTTTTCATATTTTATATACATTTCATCATAATAAATTACTTCATATAGTATTTTCTATTTTTTATTTAAGAAAAAACATATTTTTGATATTTTTAAAATAGAAATCTAAAATACAATTTCTTGACTACAAAGTATCTCGCTCTGATTTCTTAATAGATGTTTTATCTTACCATCCAAAATATTCTTTAGTCATATATAATGAAGAAATACTAGTCAATCAAAAAGAAAGATTAAAAAGATCAAAAGAAAAGACTAATGATAAAACACCATTGTGGAATTCTAAACAGATACAAATGAAAATATCCAAAAGTAAAGCTTCCTTTGAGAATAGATATACTAGAACATTTTTCTCCCTATAGTAATGAAGGATTTGAAGATCGTCAAATTGTTGTTGCAATTGCTGGATCTTCCTTTTCCATAATTCCAACTGAAGGATTCTAAAATCCACCTTTCCATTGAACTAGTCCATTATTATTTTGGAATCACCAATTAGTTTAAATTCCTTCACCTGCTTCCAGAACACCATAGAAAGATCAACTTGGCATAAAAGTTAAGTACCATTTCCAATTCCCCACTTACATTTTAGAACAACATTTTGAGGGAATATAATGAAAATACTAACCCCACAATTCTCCGTTTGAAAGGAACCATCAAATAAAATCCATACATTTCCTTCAGATAGCACCAACTTCCTTATATTTTTTGTCTTTTTCGACTTCAAGGGTTTGATCTATTCCATGAAATAACTCTAAAGTTATGTGCAATTATTGCCGAGTATAGAACATCATTCTGAAAGAGAAATATTTTTCTCCCAAACCAAATGCCCCGCATCACAAACACTCAGGGGAATTTAAAAGATGAAAAATTAAATCTCTAAACCCAAAGCCACAGACCTTCTTCAATAGAGTTCCCAAACCACCAACTTTTTATTTTTAGGACTGAAAAAACCTTTGTCCAAACAACCTTCACAAAAGGGGGAAAAACAAATAAATGGTTAATAAATTCATTGTTATGACGACAAAAAACAAAAAATACAGGATCTTACCAATCTCTTTTTTTGCTAAAACATCTCATGTGAGAATTTCCCTTTGAAAGAGAAGCCATAAAAAAATACGACATTTCAGGGGTCCTTGACCCTTCCAAACTAATTTAAACCACCATTTTTATTCACAAACCATATTTTGTTGAATTAAAGAATTCTATACCTTCTTTGCTAAAATAACCCCACATTTCTTATTTTTAGACCAAGAAAGACTATCCTCTTCATCCCTATTTAAAAAAATACTTGCTTTCCCCAAAAACAGTAAACAAATATTCCATTCACCTATAAAAATTTGCAATATTTTTAAATCTTGAGCAGATTCAGCCTAGGGTTAATTATCAACACGCATGTGATCATCTCTAGAAACATCTGCAATATAATAAACGCCATGAAAATTTAGAAATTATACAGAATATGCAGACATGTTGTACCTATCGTCACACCAAATCCACAGATCTCATGGAATTAATATATTCTTGTCATTACCAATTTTCCATGTAATCCATTTTTCCATAACCTATATCCCTTAGACCAAATTTATCCAAATCATAGTCCCTTATTCCAATGTTAATTTGTTGATTAAATGTTGTGTGAAGTGCGGACAAATCTTTGCACAATGAAAGCTTTTCACACAATAAATCTCTCTATACAATATTCTCTCCACAAAGCTCTTTACAAAGTGACCACAACTTCTACATTATATACATGGACATGTGGGTTTGCACCGATCATGTTGGCCATAGCTATGTGAATTATGGAATGCCTTTGCATCTATATGAGCTAGGTTTCACGGAAGAGAACCACTTCTTATTCAAATTAATATTGGGAATAGAGATACATGTCATACATTGAGGTCAACCTTTTTTTGTGTGATGCTTACTATATATTCATACACGATGAAAATATTTAACAATTGTTGCACATGCTAGTGGACTATGTAGAGAGGCAGGCCACCATGGTTGATCACGTTGTCAATATTGCTATAGTCTCCAAGGATATTTTTAGGGTTTCATAAAGTGCCACTAACAAAGCAATGTGAATCCTTTGTTCACTTTGTATATATTCTTCATATGATTTGATTGTTTGGTAGATGTACATCTAAACTATGTATACAAAATCAAATTAAAGTTAAATATCATTGTCATGGTGATACTGAAAATTGTGAAAATTCTTTGTCCTCACATTATAGTGTGTTGAAGCCCACAACTTGAGATGTTCATTCTTGTCAAATCTTTTTCACATTAGGGTTGGCAGTGCCTATATTTTCCAATGTAATTCTTGAAAATATGTAATTTCAGAGTTCTTTCCTGTTTGATTAGTTGCTTCAAACCAGATATAAGGCTCATTACTTGTGGTCTCAATTTGCATGTGAGGAAGTTTCAAGCCCAATTCCAAGAAAACACATTTCATGTCCTAGAATTTTGAATCCATTTGTGTTTCTGGGTTTCTCTTTTTCTTCTACAATAGCTCCATTCTCTATTAGATATCATTGGCTAGAACGTTCCCTCATGGTGATGCAATATAGAGAAGAATGTCTCCATGATGATTATATGGAAGGCTCAACGTGTAACCCTCTAAGAAAATTTCTTTTGATGCAGTAGGTTCCTCTTTTTAGATGTCATTGGAAATAATGTTCCTTAAAGGTGATGTGGGATAGAGAGGTTGTTCACCATGGTGATTAGAAAACTACTATTGATGAGGAATCCTACCAAGAAATATTTTATTAATGAGGGAAGCAACATCTTAATGATCATCTCGAGGAATGTGAGAACTTGCATCATCCATTCAATCACCTGCCTAGGAAAAAAACCTTCCTCTTGCCTATGCAAACGTTCTCTAACCATAAAAAAATAATAAGGATTACATCATGTTCGAACGAATGGACGATGGTATTCTGTGGTATTACAAATAGTAATTAACTAAGGTAGTAATTGAGTCAAAATACCATGAGTGAGACCATCGAATGGGGTTTTTCGTCACCAAGTTGACCATATTGGAATTTGGTCCTAATGTTGTCTACGCCAATCTCTCACAGTACCTCCTCTTCTTGGTGTAAAGAGCACTCGCTATTGGCGAAAACCCTGTTAGGACTTCGAGTTGGCGAGCGCCGGAGTCAAAAACACGAGAATGCGGGTGTGAGTGGGCCCTTGATGTCTAATGTGCATGCGAAAAAAAACGTTATGTTAAAGGAGACTCAGGAGAAGGAATTGTCTAACTTGACGAAGGAATTGTCCTGGTTAAAATTGGCTAGAATTTGGACACAAAATTTTAAGAAATCTTACGTAACAGTGTTTCAATTGGTAGAAATAGATTCAACACCATCAAAAACCTCTAGACACGCAAATTATTAAAGTTCAATAGTTATAAGGTGAATTTACAAAAATCCGTACTAGATTTTCTTAAAATCTTACCAAAATTTCCATGAATTTCAAGGCCAAAAAACAATCTACTTAGACTACGGCCTTGGGAGAATGCGTTTGGTTAAAGGAGTCTCGGGTAGAGGCACGTTCGGTTAAAGGAGACGGGCGTGGATACATTCAGTTAAAAGCATCCGGTTAAAGGCGTGTGTGGTTTAGCAGTGCAGTTAAAGGCGTCGGGTGCGCCGTATCGGGCAGGTTCCCACCGAACATGACTGGCGTGCAGATGTGACACAAGCACGATGGCGGTGGAGCGCCCGGGTGAACGAATCGGGTGACCGGGTAGTAGGCGGACGAGTCAGCCGAGTGAGCGACCAGGTGGACTGACAGGTCAGTTCATGTAGAAATGGTGAAGGGGTGCATGTATGGTTTCCATTCAGGTCGGTCAAGTAGCACATGGGCGGGCCGACCCATGGCCAAGCCAAACGACATGAACTTTGGAGAAATCACAACGAATGGGAAGCATATATATTAGCATGTTGGAAAGCCGTTGGAGGCATCATCGAACAACAAAATAGGAGTTTAGAACCAGTGCGAGCTCGAAAGAAGTCGAACCAAAAACCAGCGGACAATGTGAGGTAGGTCGGATCTTGGAGTTTATCGTGGTTTCTGCAGAATGGCCGAACAGGAAACTCAGCATGACTGGTTGGTTGTGCCGCAGGGAAACGTGTAGATAGTTGGGAAAAAGGTTGCGGCGCAACTGAACGAAAATGCAATGCGATTTTAATGACAGGAAGAGGTCACTTAGTATTGAGCGCGCTGAACTAAGGTCGAGTGAACAACCCCTCTCGGCTGTCGCTACCAAAAAGTGGTTGAACATGGCGAACAACGCCTCTCCCCTATCCCTACAGAAATGACCTGCAACCACTTCCGTGCTAGAATAATGAGGTAGAGAAATAAGTTAATAGTATGAGTGTAAGAGCACTCACCAACTCACCAACGGAGCAGAATGACTACTTGCAAAATTAGTTTTTTTCCAAATGAATTATTAGACACAAAATTAGTTTTCTTCCAAAATGAATTATTAGGCAAAAGTACCTAAAATAAAATGCCGTCTATAGGCGAATTATGTCCCATAAAAGTTAGCTTAGTCAATTGAAAATTAGAAATAATATTTATAGAAAATTAAGAAATTATTTTTGAATTTAAGAGTATAGAAATATTCAACATTTTTCCAAAAATTTAATTAAAATTGCAAGAATACAACAAGATAGTGCAAAGTCAATATAATTTCAGAATAAGATAAATGCTATAAATTCTCCCAAAAGAATAACTAATAAGAATTTTGCAAAAATTACACATAGTAAAAATCTTTGCATAAAAATTGAAATTCTACCACTTTTCTCATAGGAAAGTACATCTTTTTCTTCTTTTCATCCTATTAGTAAAAGATAATTTGCATGAAAATCAAAGTTGCAATGATCGTTTGTCAATATATTGACAAGTCAAAATTAAATAGGTTGCTAAAAGTAACATATTTGATAAAATCTAAAAGAAAATAAACAGTTGTCATTCCTATAATTGAAATGAAACTGGCATAAAAAATTCAATAGCATCTTATGGCGAAGCTAATGTTAAATTGTTGTATGAGATTTTTTTCGCTTATAAGATAAGGGATTAACTTTTATTTAAAAATTTGATTGCTAAAATATATAGAGGTATATATTCTCTACTAAAATTTTCAAATGATTGACCCTAAATTAGATAATGTCAAATTTAATTTAAAAAAATCTTATATTAATTAATTAATTTACTAAAATTAATTTTGGTTGATTTAACATTAATAAAAGGTAAAAAATTACATAGTTTTTCTATATTAATATTATAGTTTTTAAACAATCTATCTTAAATCATATTATATTTTTTGACTTAATCATTTAAGATAGTTAATATTATAAAAAAATTGAAATTGAAATCTAATGTGGATCTCTACTTTATATTATAAGAGAGTTATTTTCTTTTTCAACTCTCTTGGTTTTACACAGATGACAATTCTATCTACTTGCGGCCATTGATGTTTGTGTCATAAGTGGTTTCAGCTAGAGTTTGAAGCCTTCTCATGAAGCCTATTTTCTCCCATGTAATAGGATTTATGAGGGTAATAGGAGTTATGAGGGTAATAGAGCACAAGAATAGGGAGTTGTGCAATGGGGACATGTGGGAACACCCAACTATCATCTTTCGTGCACTTCTGCTTTAACAAGTGTCGCTTTCACATTCCTAGTTGTCATTTTTACTTTTTTCACATCAATAAGTGGCATTTTCATGTTAAATTGTCTTTGACATGTCTCTCCTTCAAGATTGTACACATTTTTCCTGTGTTGTCTAATGTTTTTCTCATGTCACAAGTATCACTCTTGTGATTTTCTCTCCTACATGTGTTACACATTTGTACATCACAAAAAATAGTTAGGGCACATTCTTCTACATTAGGTGGTCTTGCATATCATTAGAATATGAACTAGAAACATTCCTATAGCTTACTTTACCTTTTGGTCACATTCTTCATAGTCGTTTTAAATTGTTTTCATTTTGTTGTCATTTCAAGGTGTGATCATCATCCATGAGTTTTATGTATTATTCTAGATTCTATTTATGGTTTTATGTGTGTGATCTAAGATTTAGCCATGTCCATATGCCTTTTAATATTTTACTCTGTCAATCCCACACTTAGCCATTTCACCACCCATCTTGGTCCATTAGGTCGGTAAAAGTTGTGAAGCATTTAGCCCTCTTATTGAGCATGGAGCTAAATCTATCCATGGGCGTCAATGATGTAATCCTACTCCAAAATATTAGTGCACTGATCCAGGTGGATATTGGTGGTCACCCGCCTATTCCACTTGGGGCTCCACCATTGTCTATTTCAGTTTTTCAGTTTTGGCACAGTTTACTATTTTTAGTATTTTTTCGGGTCCTAAACTTCCGAAGCCGTTTTGAGGCCCTAAACGACTTTTTTTGGGAAAACGGAGAGCAACATGGGTCCATGGACCGATGTTACTCATTCCAAATTTGTAGTCCTCGGATAGATCTTTCTAACGAGGTATGGTACGCGTCAAACGGAGATCGTATGCCAAAGTTACGCCCCTGGGAAGTTGAAACACCAATTTACCCAAACGGGGCCCATAGTTTTGGCGCTTCATCTCCTAGGGTTAGGGTTTTGGCTGTTTAGGATTTCCGATTGTTTCTAAATGATAAATAGGCCCTCGAGCCTCATTGTAACTCAGTTCAGAGGCCTGTAGCCGCCACATCTCTTCTCAGAGATAGCTACCAGCGCCCTAGCTAGTTTTATTTCCATTCTGTCTGTAAGCAAATTTTAGTTCTTTATTATTAATGAAATGAAGTGTTATTTCCGCTGCATCTCTGTATTTATGGTTATATGTTTATTCTGTTGCATTCCTACATAAATCCGGATCAGTGGTATCAGAGGGGTCTCCGTTTTCTCGATCCTTCTTTGCATGTCCCCAACGAGGTCGAGGTATAAGGAGCTAGGGCTCGATCTGGTGGAACCTTTGCAAGATCAGCCTCACAAACCTCGACGGACGCCCATGGGGGACGAAAAGAAATATGAGGGAGCCGGAGATCCTATCAAAATATTGCTTGAGGAGGCCCTCGAAAAACAAAGGAACGCGATGATGGATAACTTCGCTCAGATCCTTCAACGACTACCCACCGGCGGCGCATCTGCATCCAGCAGCCACTCTGGAGGCGCGACTCCTTTTAAGGGACAAGTAAATTTTGACATTCCCATATTTGACTCGAGGAGGCCCTCAAAAGACAAAGGAACGTGATGATGGATAACTTTGCTCAGATCCTTCAACGGCTACCCACCGGCGGCGCATCTGCATCCAGCAGCCACTCTGGAGGCGCGACTCCTTTTAAGGTACAAGTAAATTTTGACATTCCCATATTTGAGGTTCAAATAGATGCAGATGCCGTAGATAGATGGTTGAATCTGTTAGAAGGATATTTCTCGGTTCATGACTTTTCAGACCGGGAGAAGATTATTTTTGCACTCCTCAAAGCTACCCCCCATGTTAAGGACTGGTGGGAAACCTACTGTGAGAACAAGGACTAGACAGAACCCTCTATGTTCTCGACCGTACCAACTTGGAATTATTTTCAAGACGTCGTCAAGGAACAGTACTATCCCGTGGGGAGCTATGAGGACAAGTACATACAATGGACCACGCTGCGACAAAAAAGGGATCAAGATGTGCATGAGCTGACGAATCTGTTCCATACCCTGCGCACAAAGTTGGGTATCAAAGATTCAGAGAAACATCTGGTGCTAAAGTATCGCAGTTGTCTGCACAAATACATTCAGGAGGAAATGGAGTTCCTTGACATATCCTCGCTTGGTACGGCATACCGGTATGCTGCCAAGATTGAGCAGAAATTCAAGCAGAAGAAGCGAGACTTTGGATCTGCGAATCAAAAGCAAGGGAAAGGTGCTTCCAAACCGCAGAACAAAGGACTGAGCCAAGGCATGGCGGCTAAAGACAACTCATCAAAGCCACAAGAAAAGAACAGCACCGCAAAGCCAAAGAAGGACACGGGAAAGTGGTGTGAGTTCCATAAGAGCTCCACTCACAACACAAGTGAGTGTCGGGCCAAGCAGTCGCTAATGGCCGAGATGAGGGCTTCTGAGTCAGATGCATGCTCCGACTCCAAATCAGAACCTGAAAAGGGGAATGAAAAAGGGAAACAGATTATTGATGCGGAGCCCAACGCCACTGTTGCCACTACAAAGGTCCAGAAGGAGGAACCGGAAGATCGAGAGGAGGAGGAACGTCTCTTCCACTCCCAGATGTGGGTAAAGGGCTCCCCTGTACAGTTCATTGTCGACAATGGGAGCCAAAAGAACCTCATTTCAGCAGACGCCGTGAAGCGGTTGGGCTTGCCGACCACAGCTCACCCACATCCATACACCATCGGGTGGCTTCACCAAGGGCGAGATCTCCGCGTCAGCCAGCAGTGTCGCCTTCCCTATAGCATCAAGCCCTTCACGGATGAGGTATTATGTGACGTTGCTCCTATTGATGTTTCTGATGTATTATTAGGACAACCATACTTGTGGAAGCGTCATGCCGTGTATGAGTCTCGACCTCGTGCTGTTATTATTACTTTGGGAAATAAGTTGTACAGGATACCAGAGGTACCACCTCCTACGACTATCTCTTTGGTTACTGCAAAACAATGTAGTAAGCTCATTTCCCAAACCAGGAAATTCGTTTTCCTGATGATCCGCCCCCGGGGCAAGAAGAAGACTGTGGCCACGACCTCCAGACAGGGCTCCTCTGCACAACAACAACAAATGGATAAGGTTGTGGAGGAGTACGGGGACATATTCACCTCACCCACAAGGGTTCCTCTGCACTGTCAGGTCAAGCACCCGATTGATCTGACCCCAGGTGCGCCGCTACCTAATGGACCGATCTATCGGCGCTATTTTCTGGAGAATGATGAAATCAAGAGGCAGATTCAGGAGCTGTTGCAGAAAGGTCACATCAGACCAAGTTCATCGCCCTGTGGGAGCCCGATCGTGTTGGTACAGAAGAAGGATGGGACGTGGAGATTCTGTATTGACTATCGGGCGCTGAACAAGATCACTGTCCGGAATAGGTACCCAATCCCACGGATTGATGACCTTCTGGACCAACTCCAAGGTGAAAAATATTTCAGTAAGATCGACCTGAAGTCTGGGTATCACCAGGTACCAATTGAACCCTCTGATGTGTGGAAGGCTGCCTTCAAAGCTAAGGAAGGCCTTTTTGAATGGCTGGTCATGCCTTTCGGGTTGACGAATGCTCCCGCAACCTTCATGAGGATGATGGACGACATCTTGCGGCCATTCACCAGCTCATTCGTAGTGGTGTACTTGGATGACATTCTGATCTTCAGCAAGACTTGGGAAGAGCACCTTCATCACATCCGACAAGTCCTCCAAACACTGCGGCAACACAAGTTGTGTGCCAATTTGGGGAAGTGCACGTTTGGCATGACCCAGGTTCAATATCTGGGATACATTATTGATGAAAGGGGGGTGCATGTGGATCCGGCCAAGATCCAAGTCATTCGGGATTGGCCAGCCCCGACCACTATAACAGAGCTTCGCAGCTTTCTGGGTCTTGCTAATTTCTATCGGAGGTTCGTGTTGGGATTCTCTCATATCACTTGGCCCTTGAGTCAAGTCACCAAGGGAGGAGAGAGAGAAAAAATTTTTTGGTCGGAACCTCAACAGAAGGCGTTCACAGAACTGAAAAACCGCCTCTGTTCTGCCCCAGTGCTCACTTTACCAGACTTGCAATAGCCATTTGAGATCGAGACAGATGCCTCTGACTATGCTATTGGGGCAGTTCTTACTCAACAGGGACATCCAGTGGAATTTCACAGTGAGACATTGTCTGACACAGTTCGCAAGTACCCCACATATGACAAAGAAATGTAATCCATTGTGTAAGCTTGTCGACAATGGAAGCATTACATTTTGGGGAAGGAAACAATCATCCACACAGACCACAGGCCCCTGCAGTTCATACAGACACAAGGGAAGTTGCAGAATGATCGCCATCAGAAGTGGTCTACATATCTGCAACAGTTTCATTTGAACATCAAGTATAAGAAGGGTAGCACCAATCATGTTGCGGACTGCCTCAGCCGACCACCGATCGTGGCGCTCACCACTGTGCTCAACTCTTGTGGGCACGAGACTTCTGATTGGCCGCTTCTCTATGAGAGTGACCCAGAATTCAGCCAAACTTACAAGGCACTCTTGGGGGGTACGCAAGTTCCAAATTTTCACCTCCAAGATGAACTTTTATGTCACATGGGACACCTTTGTGTTCCTTCAAGCGAGCGTGCCAAGATGATATGGGAAGCACACTACAGTCGAGTCGCTGGGCATTTCGGGGTCGAGAAAACAGTAGCAATCTTGCAGAAGTATTTCTATTGGCCGAACCTTTGAAAGGATGTCGAGAAGCACATCAGATCTTGCACTGCTTGTGCCATTGCCAAACCGACCATCAAGAAGCAAGGCCTATATACTCCTCTACCTACCCCTAGTCGACCTTGGGAATCCATCTCCATGGATTACATGTCGGGCCTGCCTTCTACTAAGCAGGGAAATGACTGTGTTTTTGTGGTCGTCGACGGATTCTCGAAGATGGCCATAGAGTGACCCAGAATTCGGCCACACTTACAAGGCACTCTTGGGGGGCACGCAAGTTCCAAATTTTCACCTCCAAGATGCACTTTTATGTCACCTGGGACACCTTTGTGTTCCTTCAAGCGAGCCTGCCAAGATGATATGGGAAGCACACTACAGTCGAGTCGCTGGGCATTTCGGGGTCGAGAAAACAGTAGCAATCCTGCAGAAGTATTTCTATTGGCCGAACCTTCGAAAGGATGTCGAGAAGCACATCAGATCCTGCACTGCTTGTGCCATTGCCAAACCAACCATCAAGAAGAAAGGCCTATATACTCCTCTACCTACCCCTAGTCGACCTTGGGAATCCATCTCCATGGATTACATGTCGGGCCTGCCTTCTACTAAGCAGGGAAATGACTGTGTTTTTGTGGTCGTCGACAGATTCTCAAAGATGGCCATTATGGCGGCCTGCAAGAAGAATATCACAGAAGAAGCCACTGCTAAACTCTTCTTTGAACGAGTGTGGGTGCACTTTGGGATCCCACAGTCTATCATATCAGATCGGGATAGCAAGTTCCTCAGCACATTTTGGTCCAGCCTCTGGTCGATGTTGGATACCAAGCTCACCAAGTCCACAGCTTTCCATCCCCAAACAGATGGCCAGACAGAGGTCGTCAACAGAATGATTGTACACATTCTGCGCATGTACAATTCAAAGCATCCACGCACATGGGACGAGAGCCTCCCTTATGTACAACATAGTTATAATCGGGCTCTCCAAAGTTCAATCGGCCATAGCCCCTTTCAGGTGGGCTTGGGATTCCAGCCACTATGCCCCATTGACGTAGCCATGCCATTTGCAGCTGCTCAGGCCAATTCAGCTCATGTCCAGTCTGAAGTTGACAAAGCCAGTAGCTTCATCGAGCGCATTCAACACATCCGCCAACAGGTTCATGATATATTGGACAGAGCCAATGCCAAGTACAAGAAATGCCATGATCAACACCGGGTGCCACACAACTTCCAGGTGGGTGACAAAGTATGGCTACATTTGCAGAAGGAGCGCCTCACTGGACCCCACCGCAAGCTTCGCCCACTCCGATACGGGTCGTACACCATCACCAAGGTTGTAGGGAACAATGCATTTGAGCTCAGTATTCCACCATTCCTTGGTCTGCACCCAGTCTTCAATGTGGATCGCCTTCGTCCTTACTTCCCACCTCTATTGGACACCTCGGACATTGCAGAACAACTCACACCAACAGAGTTAAATCCAGACTGCATGGAACAGGCCACCACAGATTGTATCATGGACATGCAAATCAAGAACACTCGCCAACAGAAGATCCAACTATATCGGGTTGTCAAAGCTGGCCAACTCCCGCACCAAGGAAAGTGGTTCACCAGGGACCAAGTTCAGCAGAAATTTCCTCATCTCATGGAGGAACTTAACGCAATGGGGACCATTGCTTCCTAAGGGGGAGGAATGATCCAGGTGGATATTGGTGGTCACCCGCCTATTCCACTTGGGGCTCCACCATTGTCTATTTCAGTTTTTCAGTTTCGGCACAGTTTACTATTTTTAGCAGTTTTTCGGGTCCTAAACTTCCGGAGCCGTTTTGAGGCCCTAAACGACGTTTTTGGGGAAAAAGGAGAGCAACATGGGTCCATGGACTGATGTTGCTCATTCCAAATTTGTAGTCCTCAGATATATCTTTCTAACGAGGTATGGTACGCGTCAAACGGAGATCGTATGCCAAAGTTACGCCCCTGGGAAGTTGAAACACCAATTTACCCAAACGGGGCCCATAGTTTTGGCGCTTCATCTCCTAGGGTTAGGGTTTTGGCTGTTTAAGATTTCCCATTGTTTCTAAATGATAAATAGGCCCTCGAGCCTCATTGTAACACAGTTCAGAGGCCTGTAGCCACCACATCTCTTCTCAGAGATAGCTACCAGCGCCCTAGCTAGTTTTATTTCCATTCTGTCTGTAAGCAAATTTCAGTTCTTTGATATTAGTGAAATGAAGTGTTATTTCCGCTGCATCTCTGTATTTATGTTTATATGTTTATTCTGTTGCGTTCCTGCATAAATCCGGATCAAAGTAGTAGTAAATTACATGAAGGCAGTATGATCCAGGTGGATATTGGTGGTCACCCGCCTATTCCACTTGGGGCTCCACCATTGTCTATTTCAGTTTTTCAGTTTCGGCACAGTTTACTATTTTTAGCAGTTTTTCGGGTCCTAAACTTCCGAAGCCGTTTTGAGGCCCTAAACGACGTTTTTTTGGAAAACGGAGAGCAACACGAGTCCATGGACCAATTTTTCTCATTCCAAATTTGTAGTCCTAGGATAGATCTTTCTAACGAGGTATGGTACACGTCAAACAGAGATCGTATGCCAAAGTTACGCCCCTAGGAAGTTGAAACACCAATTTACCCAAACGGGGCCCATAGTTTTGGCGCTTCATCTCCTAGGGTTAGGGTTTTGGCTGTTTAGGATTTCCCATTGTTTCTAAATGATAAATAGGCCTTCGAGCCTCATTGTAACTCAGTTCAGAGGCCTGTAGCCGCCACATCTCTTCTCAGAGATAGCTACCAGCGCCCTAGCTAGTTTTATTTCCATTCTGTCTGTAAGCAAATTTCAGTTCTTTGACATTAATGAAATGAAGTGTTATTTCCGCTGCATCTCTGTATTTATGTTTATATGTTTATTCTGTTGCGTTCCTGCATAAATCCGGATCAGTGGTATCAGAGCGGTCTGCTTTTCCTCGATCCTTCTTTGCATGTCCCCAACGAGGTCGGGGTATAAGGAGCTAGGGCTCGATCTGGTGGAACCTTTGCAAGATCAGCCTCGCAAACCTCGACGGACGCCCATGGGGGACGAAAAGAAAGATGAGGGAGCAGGAGATCCTATCAAAATATTGGTCGAGGAGGCCCTCGAAAAACAAAGGAACGCGATGATGGATAGCTTTGCTCAGATCCTTCAACGGCTGCCCACCGGCGGCGCATCTGCATCCAGTAGCCACTCTGGAGTTGCG